>JASAOG010000006.1:8880000-8926404 GCA_030265305.1 Biomphalaria pfeifferi
CTGCCCCCCCCCCCCCCCCCACATAGATGGCAAAGTCTGAAAGGGAAAAACATACAGACCAATGACGTCACAAGTACGTTACCTGGGCACGTGCCGTTCACTCTCTCAGCGCACTCCCCGCCACACTTCTCTGTACAGTTGCCCCAGCAACCCGGGCCGAACTCTAAAGGTCCGCAAGCTGGTCAAAGAACAACCGTAAGGGATAGATTAGAATAAAGCTTATCTCTGTCTGTCTATCTGGTAAAAAGTGTGCACACGATTATTTCTCCCTCACAAAATAACCAATTACACAATTAATTACTGGTAATTCAATTATAACAAAGGAAACTAATAATTCAGTATTTACTGATATTGCTAAATTTGTTGGATTTAGTCCCCTTAAATAAGTGTTAACGCTATTTCTCCCTCACACATTCTCCGACCAAGTTGATACTTTAAACAATTATATATTGTTAAAACACATGAATCAATAAACTAATATACTTAATTATTCAATTAATTATTGGTAATTCCTTATTTTGTTTGATATCGCATAAGGGAAATAGCTTGTAAATTATTGATATACTTAGTTTTATTGACTGCATTTTTCCCCTTTAGATAAGATTTTTTAATTATATATATAAAAAAAGGATTCCTTGTTTATTTTGTCTGTTTTTTTTTTTAATCGATAGAGCGTTTGGTAAGTTATCGGATTTGAATCACAGTCAAGCTATTGTGGAACTCATTAATTTTTTTTTGTTTTTTTTGCAAGATTGAATTAAATTTGTATTAACCAATAATTAATAGGTTTCTTAAAAGAAAAAAAAAGAAAAGTTTAAACAATAAAAATAAGCCCTTGGATCAAAGTAGACCTAATTGATTTATGTTTTCGTTGGCAGTTTAAGATCACGTGTTAAGGGGCTGGTGTCAAGTGGTAAAGTACTTGACCCCCGAACCATATATTTCGGGTTTGAATCCAGGCGAGGACTGGGATGTTGAACTTTTAGATATTTAGGACCCTAAAGTCCAACGAGATCCATGAGTAACTGACATTTGTAGGTAAAGTAAACGCTTTTAGTTGTTGTGCTGGTCACATGACACCCTCAATATTCGTTGGTCACCGAAACAGATGACCCTTACATGTCCCCCCCCCCCCCCCCTTATTTTTATAGATCGCAAGGGATACCGTTACTTCAGTTTCTGAGAACATTGTCCATTGACTTTCACTTTTATGACCTTTTGTTAGCTGTGATGTCTAAGCATGAACTTCTGGCATTGTTTTTGTCCTGTTCTAAAGTATAATAACAGAACAGAAGAATGCAAGCCTTTGAGAGAAAATGCTACAGAAATATGCAAGGTATCAAATACCAGGATTAGAAGACAAATGAGTTTGTACTTTTACAAGTTAACAGACAAATGGATGGCGCAGGGTGTTTAGGTAGAGAAACGAAGGCTTGAGTTGGCTTGGTTATATTTTAAGCCATGACTCGCTGAGAAAATTCATCCTTTGATGGACAGTTGATGGAGAACGAAGTAAGGGTCGCCCAAAGAAAAGTTGGCTGAAAGAATGGATCTGCTCTGATTCTTCAATAGGAGTTCATCTCGGGTTACGCGAGCTGCCACTGCACCCATACGACGAAAGCCAAGGGACGAATGATGATGATGATAATAATAATAATAATAATAATAACCTTTATTGTCCGTATGGAAATTCGTCTTACAATTCGTGCATTACACCAAACAAAAAACATTATAACCATAAGAAACCAAAGTGTACATTCACACCAGACTCACTCATAATTTACATGTGACAAAGTTTATACCAGATTGTTCTTGTTTAATGATTTGATTGCCAGGGGAACAATAGAGTGTTTGTGTCTGTTTGTCTTTGCTATCGGTGTCTTGTATTTTTTTATGTGATGGTAAAATCACAAAATTCTGACACAAAGGGTGATTCTTTATTTCTAGGATCTTGTTAGCTTTTTTATAGATGTTTGTCTCAAACAACTGCCCAAATGGGGTTTGTTTTTTGCCAATGATTTTACCAGCAGCATTTAGGATTCTATAAAGTTTATTTTTATTTTTACTGCTCAGATTGCCCTACCAGGCAGTGATATTGACACAGCCAAGGCCTTTTCGCTCACATTAAACGAGGACAGTTTTCTTAGCAGTCGTAATCTTTGCTGCCCTTTTTTGCTGATATGTTGATGAAGGTGATACCTTTAGTAATGCTTATATGGAGTGTGTGTGTGTTTCCAAGGTAGTTATGATGAAAGGGAGTATTTATTGTTAGTTGGAGAGAGGGAGAGAGAGAGAGAGAGAGAGAGTGAGAGCACTACTTTAATGCTAGTCTTGATGATGACGCAAGATAAGCGACGCTGTCGTAAGCTGTGTTAAGTACGAGAGACGACTCCAGGATGCCAGAATGTAAAGACGTGGTTTTTTGTTGTTGTGAGTTTTGATTTGTTTAAATATTAGTTTATTTCATTTCATCGTAAGTTGGATTCGTCCATGTTGTAATAAAAGTTTTATATAGTTTTGTTCACAAGGAAGTTATGCAAAGTTTTATAAGTTAAAATATAACACATTTATAAGTTTTAGTTGTTAACCAGCAGTTTGGTGCTATTGGTCAGAGACCGTCCAAAAGACATACATATTACATATTACATAAAAACATTATGTTACATTTTGTACTTACTTTTGAACTTGCTACATTTCATCATCGTAAAACATTAACTTAAAGAACGTTATATCATCATCATCAGCATCATCATCATCATTACCATCATCATTATCACCATAGTCATCATCTTTATCATCATCTTTATCATAATCATTATCATCATCATCGTCAAGCATTATGTGAGTGAGGACTTGAAGTACTCTCTGTTAAAACATGGGGGACTTACGTATTGTGCACGCGACATTCTTTCCTCGGAATCCGCTTTTGCAGCCTCGGCAGGCGCCATTGAATTTACTGCATGGATCTTTACAGTTGTCACAAGTGCTCGAGCAGTCGGGACCCCATTTGTAGTCCTCACATTCTAAGCGAGTCAGGGAACAAAAACATGGCAACTTCTAGCATGAGAGTGTTTTGAGTAGTCTTATTCAAGAAATGTAATGACTGTGAATGATAAATGGGATTGTGTCACAGCCTCAGTTGACATTGCCTGATATAATGTTCACGTCATGTTAAGAGGTTAAAAGACACGTGGAAGTAGAATGAATAAAGTTGACTTTGAGTTCAGTCAAGTCAGTCAGTCAGTCAAGCAAGTCAAGTGTTATCCTCTGTACGAGGCAGTCTAGTATATTTTTGGTCCGGGACGGACAGTAGCGACTTAGAAAAGTCGAGTAGTAATTTCAGTTAGATACTAACTTGTGGGCAGTTGTTGCCAGTGGTCTCTTGAGACTTGTAATTTTATTAGTTATTCTGCATTATTCTGTACAGTATTACCCGCTGAGATGCGGACGTGATTTGTAATATACTCTGGAGAGTTTAACGTATTGGATACATTTGATACCACTGTTATGCGGATAGGATTGTTTATTATTTCTTGACTTGTAGCACTAATAAGGAGTGCAGTATTATCATGTTGTAAAATAAACTTTATATTTGTCTGGTGAAACGGACTTAAGTCAGTTTGTAGTGTCTATATTTGTCACGTGTCAAGAGTACTCCAGGAGGCACGAACCCAGCATTCCACGACATTCGCATTCTTCAACATTGCACCATTTCACGTCATTTTTACAGATTGGAATGAAAGTAATTGATTAATTAATACGATAGAGATGAATGTGAATGATTAATATGATTGGGATAAATGTGATTGATTACTATGGTAGGGATAAATGTGATTGATTAATGTGGTAGGGATGATTGTGATTGATTAATACGATTGGGATGAATGTGATTGATAAATTTGGTAGGGATGCTTGCGATTGATTAATATGATTGAGATGAATGTGATTGATTAATACAGTAGGGATAAATGTAATTGATTAATACAGTATGGATAAATGTGATTGATTAATATGGTAGGGATAAATGTGATTGATAAGATGGTAGGGATAAATGTGATTGATTGATACGGTAGTGATGACTGTGATTGATTAATACGATTGGGATGAATGTGATTGATATATTTGGTAGGGATGCTTGTGATTGATTAATATGATTGAGATAACTGTGATTGATTAACGATTGTGGTGATTGTCATCGATTAAATATGATTGTGGTGAATGCCATAGATTAATATGAATGAGCCGAATGTGATTGACAGACATGACTCTGGTGAATATAATTAATTGACATGTAGGTGATTAATGTGATCAGTCTCGTCACACTTTCCGAGTAGATGTGTCTGTAATGAGTGGGGAATGTATATTTAAATATGTCAATCTTTCCCGTGTAGATCCTTTTAGTGCACCAAGAGAACGACCAGTGCTATTTACAATGGTATTATCGTCACGAGTGCTCGATAAATCTTAGGACAGGGCTGGTCTTAGGCCACTGCAAAATATGCGGCCGCAGTAGGCCCCCGCACTTTCATAGGCCCCGCGCGAATTCTAGGTGTAAGTTATGAAATAGAAACCATTTTAACTTATTATTAAAGGGTTTCTGGAATTCTGAAATTGTAAAATATACGAAAAAGTCATGACAATCTCGTGAAACTCATAAAATCTTCCGAAAACTGATGCAAACTGACACAATTGTCATTACGGGGTGACGTTCACTATGGACAACGCCAATCCTATTCGCGATTTAAAATAAAACGTCAATGTCAGCGTTCGTTTAATAAAAATGTAATAATATGGCGAATTTTAACCAAAACAGGAAGTTCAAATTCTTAATTTGCTTTAATAGTCACTGGCATATAAATAAAAATCCAAATCTATCTCTTCCTCTTAGTCAACAGTAAATTTGAAAGGCAGACCTGAATGTTTATCGCCTTTTTGTTGTAAAACTACTATCTACTGTAGATGGCTCGTTAAGTTAATTTGACAGTGATTTTATACTTAGTAAAGTATGAATAAAATGCAAAGACGAATTTATTTTCTAAAACAAATTCTTAATTTTTGCATTATCCTTATCACAATCCAGAATGGGCCCAGCGCAATCCGTTTCGCATAGGGCCCCGTAATTTATAGAACCGGCCTGTCTTAGGACTTTTTTTTACAGCATTAAGACTAGATTGAAAAACGCTATTAGCATAACGTTTTTGACTTCAGATAGAGGTAGATCAAAAAAAAAAAAAAGAGAGAAATTCGTTAAGCGTTAAGGACAGCAGTGATTGAAAGCCTCCATGGTCATCTTTTTATTTTGTCTCCCTGTAAATCTTTTCAACGAAGAATAGAAATAATTTCATAGACAAGAATCATTGTTTTAAGGATGGTAGTACTGGGCGTGCTACCCTGCCTCATAGTGGCGCCCGGGTGGAAACGATTGTAGGAGGAAACGATTAGGCTAAAGGGTAGCAAAACAAGACTCCCGTGGGGATGCCTAAGGGGGTGCGAGAGCATCCTCATTGCACTGTGCGGAGTTGTAAAAAAGCTCCCACAACCTTGTCACAATTCAGGCGCTGTTCCTTAAGGGGCCGTTACATAAATGGCGTGTCCCGCGTGGTTAGCCTGGTATAGAAAAGGAAAATGGCGTAGATCTTAGTGTACGCGGTCTCTTGCCGTGAGTCTGACCCACCCGCCAGACAGAACAGTACACTGTTCTCATTCAGGCCGGTGAGAGGGAGCTCTTGTTTCACTTTTGCTGGCCTAGAGTTCCAAGAGCAGAGGGCTCAACTCTACCTGACAGTTTCAAGAAGAAGAAGAAGAATTATGAAATATTAAAAGTGGCAAGGCAATAGCTGGTCGTGTTGAAACGTGAAGGTAAAACTAAAAGGAATAGACTTACTTGAGCAGGCTCCGTCTGATCTGTCGCCACAATCCTCTCCGCACTTTTTGATGCAGTCACCGGTGCAATCAGGACCGTACTCAAACATGCCGCATGCTAAAATGGAGAAAGGTCTGCCACACTTAGACGGAAGTTACTTTCTATTGGTAATTCTCACAAGTTAATCAACTTGCCACCCACTAAGACCGATAATGCTCGGAACATCACCTTTTCAGCGGTAGACCTATCGTTGACCCTGTTGGCTTTATGCCCCGCTCTGTTAACTTGCACCAATATGTTTCACTATACAAGTGATGAACGTCGAGTAAAGATACATGGCGGGACATGAGGAAATCAATTATGAAAAAAAAAATATTGAAAATCTTGAACCTAAGCCACAGAAACGAAACTTACGTTCTTTGCACGTGACATTGGGGAACTTGAATCCTTCCCTGCAGCTGTCACACACCCCCGTAATTTTGTTGCAAGGTTCTAAGCAGTTGTCACAGGTGAACTCACACTCTTTACCGTACGTATAGTTCTTACACTCTGAAAATATGGTCATGAGATAGAGCTCGCGTCTTTCTTACTTTCGGGCAGTGCTTCTCAAACATTTACGAGAGTGTCTACCATAAGGACACACACACACACACACACAAAATCAGGGTTGTGGAAGCAATATAAGCAGTGGCGTCACTAGGAAGTGCATGTGGTACGACTGTACCTTGTGGCACATACGCTAGTGACGACGAAAGTGGATATAAGCTTGGAAAGCTGCCCACTTGAGGTTTGAAAGTGTTTTAAGAATGTAAATAATGAACTTGTTAACAGGGAGTGAGAGAAAGAAGGAAACGTTGACAAACAGACAGACAGAAGGAACATTTAAACAGCGAGATAGAGAAATAATGAACAAGTGAACAGAGAGACAGAAAGAATGAACATGTGAACTGAGAGAGAGAAAAAAAAATGAATATGTGGATAAAGAGACAGAAATAATGGACATGTGTAGAGAGAGAAAGAGAGAGAGAGAGAGAGAGAGAAGATGAACATGTGAACAGAGAGACAAAACAATGAAGATGTTGAAGGATAGAGAAGAAGATAGAAATAATGAATATGTGGATAGAGATAGAGAGACAGAACAAATTAACATGTGGGTGGAGAGAGAGACACACACACACATAGAAAAATAAAGAGAAAAGAATGACCAAGGGCCCTACTGTGACACAGACAGAGATAGAAAGAGAAAGAGACACAACGGGAGAAAGAAAGAGAATGGGAGAAATACGGAGAGAAAGGGTAGAGAGAGAGAAGGACAAACGGAAAGTGTAAGGGAAAAGAGAGAGAGAGAGAGAGAGAGACATAATGGTAAAGACAAAAAAAGCAAAGACACACACAAATCTAGACAGAGACATAGAGACAAGAGGCAAAGCAAAGAATACATAAAGAGAAAGAGACAGAAATGAAAGGAGAATCGGAGAGATAGTGAGAGAGAGAGAGAAAGTAGATAGACAAACAAAGAGCACATTGAAAAATAAAAGGAAACAGACTAAGATTCTGATTCACCGAGATAGAGAGAGAGACAGAGAGAGGGGGACAGAGAGAGAGAAAGAGAGAGAGAGAGAAAGAGACAGAGAAAGAGAGAGAGACAGAGAGAACGAAAGAAAGAGAGACACGGAGAGCTACAGAGATTTACAGAGAGAGAGAGAGACAGAGAGAGAGAGAGACAGAGAGAGAGAGATACAGAGACTTACACAGAGAAAGAAAGAGACAGAGATATACAGACTTACCGAGAGAAAGAAAGAGAGAGAGAGAGAGAGAGCAAAATTTGAGATGTGAAGGGAATGATCAAACAGGACTATGATATACAGGATGGTAGCTATTGGGAAGCAGCTAGACTTCCTTCCATTAATGGACACTTCATTGTTCTACCTACTGGAACAGGTTCCTTCTACTCTGTCAACGCAGTCCTCACCAGGGCACTTCAAAGTGTAGTCCCCCTGACACATAGCCCCGTACTTGTAGGGTCCACAAGCTGAGAACAAAGTGTAGATCTAATAGATTCTAATGTTCACATTTGCAAATACAATCTAAGCAATGTGAAGATTTCTCAGGAGCAATTAATTAAAGTTTTAACATTACTGCCATAATATACTATTATTATTATTATTTTATTATTATTTTATATAGCGCATTTTTCAGGCTTCTTTAGTAAAATGTTTGTAAAACGGTTTACATGTTTCGGATGTTCCTTCAGAGTTAAAGACTATCCACTTCCCTGTCTTAACCTCCCACATTACGATGGACCATCGAGACGACTGAACGACAGTCCAGCGGGCATACCGCACGATCAGGCATCCACAGTACCCTTGTTGCGCTATGGTCAATTCTTTTTTTTGTGGAAGTGGGGGGGGGGGGGGTGTAGAGTCTGTGAAAAGGTTTCCTGGCTTCCAATAAGCGATCAGCAAACACAGATCTGCTCTAGTTAAAATCTCGAATCAATGATTCATTGCCTAAATCAGGATTGGATCTTGAACCCATCTTATCTTATAAAATACAGACGTTACTTCAAAAAATAAAATAAAATAAAATAAAAAGATTTTGTCCTACGCATGTCTCTAGGTCAATCTAGTCATGGATGTTAAATGTTAGATAGTCAAACGATTAGGGTCAATCAGTCACTTAGTTGAAGAACGGTTACCCTTGGATGTCCCCATTCTAAAGTTCATATGTAACACAAGATCTAGGATAGAGCACATTGATTCTCTTTAAAACCAAATTAATGTCGCGAATGAGTTTTTGCTTAAAAATGTGTAACGTTAAGTTCTGTCTTGTTGTATTCGACAGTAAGGTAAATTAAAGTAAATAAAGTTCCCTTTTCAGACCTTGTGGTCTACAGGGCAGATGACGGAAAGGTCATCTGTTTCTGTGGCCTACGGTAAACGACGCTATCATGTGGCCAGCACAACGACAAACCGCCTTTACTTTACCTAATATGGGTCAGGTACCCATTAGAGCCGGGTGGACTCGGAGGCGCCCAAAGTCCCGAAATTAAAAATCCCAGCCGTCACCAGCATTCAAAACCGGGATCCCTGGTTCGGAAGCCAAGCGCTCAACCACCGTGCCTCCTCGACAGTAAGGATGACCTAGATATTGGGCGACTCTTGTCTACATGCCTATGTCGGGACTATTCATAACTATCAACATTACTAACTTTAACTATGCACAACAAGCAAAAAAAACCCCAAACAAACGAACAAACGAACAAAGTCCATCATAGCAGAAACACGCCTTACATTTAATGATATTTCGAGACTACATCATGTCAGACTAAAGTAGTGATGTGATGTAATCCTTTCTAGAAAACAGAATCACGGCTAAGACGTTTTATCTGAACCGAAGCAACAAACGTATAGGTGACCCAAGCTGACACCCCAAAGAGATACTTATCACTGACGTTTACTATCAAGGCGTATAAAGGAATCCAGAAGGTCTCATGTATCAGAGACTGACGGTCTTTCAAGTCTAAATACGCCTCTGGGTTTCAGTATTATAATATACAAATACATCTTCCTTGATTATTGAAATAAGCTACTAATTCTCCTGTAAATGCCTGACATTCCGTGTCGACATTCTTCTGTGTTGATTACATTAGGTGTTGTTTAGTGTGATTAAAGATGTCTTTCTGTTGCTTGAGATGGGACTACTTCTTATCTCGTATGACTACTGCTATAACACCACAGTTATTAATTACCACAGATTGAGAGAGTCAATGTTCAGCAGACAATACGTTTATTTCAAGAAAATATCATAACAATTGACTGGCTAATCCCGCCATGAAGAAATACATATCGTGTCTAACAGAAGTCCAATAGATTACTCTTAGGTACACAACTTACTCACTTCTCTGAATCATATTACGTTACACGATATTGTACAGTTCCTTACTCTCAGGGGTCCGAAAATCAACTGAGGTTTTCAACCCGTGGTCAGTCACCGACCAATAAGTTTTCTCGTGAAAAGGCACGAGCTCAATTAGTGACCAGTCAGTTCATGTCACAGTGGGTCTCAAACCAGTATGTGACATCTCCTATCTGCTAAAGGGTACTAAACTGTTTACTAACAGTTACTAGCTGGCTCTCTTTCTTGACCTTTCACGTAGTTCAGATTAAGGGAATCACCATTCCACTAATCCTAACCGTAATTCTCAAGATTCTATTTTATATCTATCTTCACCTTTATATCTATCTTCACGTACTGTAACCCTATATGCCACAAATGTCAGGTGACTTATTTTTACAAAGGTTATATCAACTCACTCTGTCTGTCTGTCTGTCTGGTAAAAAGGTTGTACACGTTATTTCTCCCACAAGCATTCTTGTATCAAGCTGAAACTTCGCACAATTATTCATTGGCATAGACAAGACATGAATCAATAAATTAAAAAGCAACTAATTAGTCAATTAATTACTGGTAATTATTTATTTTTTGATACCAGTAAGGGGAACTAATTATTCAGTATTCACAGATATGGCCAAATTTGTTGGGTTTATTCCTATTAAATAATTGTTAACACTATTTCTCCCTCACGCATTCTCCGATCAAGTTGATACTTTAAACAATTATTTATTGTATCTAACAAAACATGAATCAATAAAAAAAAACACCCTTATCAGTTAATTAATTATCGGTAATGATACCGGATATAGGAACTATCTTGTAAATTATTTATAGATAGTTTTAAGGGCGGAGCTATTCTACTGCAAGTAAGCCATCATTTTTTAAAAGGGGATTTTTATATTTGTCTTGTAAAATGTTTAATCTAGAACATGTTTAGAATACTCTTACGCTCCAGGCATCCTCCTTTTGGGTTCATGAAACCCGGGACGCATAAATTACACGCCCCTGTAAACTTGTCACAGGAATCCTGACAGTTGTCACATCTCTTTTCACAGCCCTCGCCGTATTCAAAGTCTTGGCATTCTGTCAACAGAGGGAAAAAAACTAGGGCCTAGGCCAGTGTTTCCCAAACTTTTGACCAATGTGTACCCTTTTATAATTTTTGTAATGCTGAGTACCCCTCGACCCCCAACCACACTTTAATTTAGTAACAGAACTTATTAAATAGGTATTTAAAAATCTGCATATTTAATGAGGTGCAATGCGTACTCCCTCCAAAGTCTTCCTGTACCCCTTGTGGTACGCGTACCCCACTTTGGGAAACATTGGCCTAGGAGTTAGTTATTCATTTCAATCTAAGAATAAAGACTTAGCGGAACACGGCGTGCATTAATATAGCTATAGTTTCATACACGTTTCCATTAGCAGTATGAATCAGATAGACTTAAGTTCACATAAGATGTAAACTCTCAAGTTTAATTTGACCAATGCTAGTATACTAGAGACAAGACAAATGGTTGAAATCCTGGGATGACTCCGAAACTGCCAGCGGAGTCTGGCAGCACATGCGCCGCCCAAATCGAGAGGACCCTTGGTGGAGGCTTAAAAGGTCGGAACAATCGATAATAGCTCAGTGGCGAACGGGACACTGCCCCATTGGTGCGTACTTCACCCGGTTCCGGCCAAACTTTGATGCCCGTTGCCGACACTGCGGGGAATCAGAAGAGACGGTGGTGCCCGTCTTGCAAGAGTGTCCGCAGCTCCGCGAGCTGTGGGGAGACGTATCCTGTGGTACACTACTACGCCACACAGCATGTCTCCCTGAGTTCATCTCAGTATAGTAGAGATGTTGACAAAAAAAAAAAAAAATAACAACTCATAAACAAATACTTTAAAAAAAAAACAAAGTTATTTTCCGACACACAATCTTTTTTTGAACAAGGGAAAGAAATTGTACTTGACCGAAGTGATGTACAAGCTGAATTAATCCCCTTTATATGCCTCCGCTTTAAAGTAAGTTTGTAACAAACAGTAGATAGCTATACAATTTTCTATTTTCATTAGCACTTCACAAGCAGAATGGTCAGTATGTCGGCTTGAGCCATGAGTTCGAATTCTTTTAAAAAGCGAAACTCCTAACGTTTCCAGATAAATGATAGGATCTCAGCGCATTGAGAAAGTTAGAATATTGAAATGGCACTAAAAAAAATTGGTAGAAATGTTTCTAATTTCTAATGGCACAGATTTGTTGTTGTTAGTCTAGAACTACTAAAGATGTAATTACATGACTGATATTGATACAGCTACACTTAGTGTAAACTTTTAAAAAATTATTTTCTTAATGTTTTTCTTGTTTAAAATGAGGATAATCTTTGACGATCAAACCCATGAGGTCTCTTCGAATGTCTGACACTACTATATCGCCCCCTCCCTCCTTTCGACTTGTTCTCTGCTTACCAAAATCAGCACTACGTTGTGTAGACAAGAAGAATGCATTTCTGAAGCCCACAATGCATTGAAACTCTGAAGTTGTGCTAAACAATGTCCGACCTATCCATAAAGCAGACGATGTTAAGGTCTTCTGGTTAACGATCAGGGTGTCATGTGGCCAGCACAACGATCCAATGCCTTCCCCCTCCCCTAAACTAAGGTCAGGTACCCATAAGAGTTGGGTGGACTCAGGAGCCCCCTAAGAATCCCGAAATTCAAAATTCCAGTCTTCACCGAGATTCGAGCCCAGGACCCCAAGCGCTTTGCCACTCAACCTCCGCGCCCCCCGCCCTGTCTAAAGAGCTATAGAAATTTCAGACAGTGTCGCAAAGCCGACGAAAAAAAAAGGTCTACCGGAAGCGATCGCCCGCTCTATGGACAGATGTTTCGACGGGCCGAAAGCATTTCCAATCTCCACACCAAATTGGCAGAGATTTACACTTGATAAAATAGTTATGTGATACGCTTGATCTCAAACTGACCGGAAGCACATTTCTTAAAGACGTAGCAGTCCCCAGGTTTCTTTTCCACTATAGTCTCCGTGCAGCTTGACTCGTCAGGATTACAGTACCTGTGGAGATGATTTGTGAAAGCTGCTAATAGTTCATTTACCGTAAATTAGATTTCATGATATCGACTGATAGACCTAAATATAGTAGAACGATTATGAAAATATTTAAAAAAACATAGCTTTTTAAGGGAACGCACAGCACAATAACCTCCATTTTTCAATACTGCAAGGTTTATCTGCTCCTTTTTATATAATAGAAATGTATATATTACCACTAATTGCTTAGATAAAATGGTATTTTTTTATTGATTCATGCATTGTCTTCGAGTATGAATAATTGTAAAAAAATTCAATTTGATCTCAGAATAGAAAAGGAAAGAAAAAACGTGTATAAGAATCCTCCCGACAGACAGACAGACGCAGCAAGTTAATATAAGCATCGTAAAAATTAAAGTGAAACTATCCACATTTATACAAGTTAAAAAGGCGTCCCAGTATCTTAACCTTCTCACTGCCTATAGATTCAGTATTTCTATCTTAAAGACCCATAAGTAAGGGTAGTAGGATTTTCATCTTTGGCGGAAATACTTTAAATAGTTCTTTTTGTTTCCCCAATGTTACAGAAAGTTTTGAGTAGAAAAGGAAGCACTAGAACTAGCAGCTGCCACGCTAGTCAATCTCCCAAGCTTGGAAAACTCTTATTCCTAGTTTATATGACACGACACAGGAAAGCACTTAAAAAGGTCAACAACAACAGCGCAACAAAAAACCCCCAACTTTTATTCAATGGATAACAGCACATATAAAACTATAAGGAGATGTGAAGGCTGACACGCCAAGTGTGGGAGAACAAATAGACAGTGAAACATTGCACTCTATGCATACGAATTGAAGAAACTAATAGTGAACAGAAAGAAAAAAGAAAGTTTGAGTTGGGGTTTAGGCACATCGGCACAATTTAGGCCATGTCGATCCTTTAAAGATCACTCTCCCTTTATATAACAAGGACTAAAACCTATACAGTTAAATCATTAAAAACAAGGTATATAATAATAAAGAGTTACACTAGTAAAGCTCTCATTAGAGTTACTGGATAATTAGTGTGCAGTTTTTTTAGCACAATAAACTAGCTCTTTGACTTGTATTTGAAAAAATATTCATCCTTTAGTTGGCAACAGGGGCTCTTTTAAAAAGCGGCCCTTTATGTTGAGAGTGGAACGTTTATTGTTAAAAATTTTCTTAATGTCGTGCAAACATTTTAAAGAAGTTACTACATCAACATGTGAATACTGACCTACCTCTCTCTAGTAAAGTAAGGGACAGAGCAATCACTGGTACAGTGCCATTGTGTCCAATCAAGATACATCCTGCGATCTGAAACATGGATGAAATCTCAGCGCTATTAGAATTATTAATATTAATATAGCTTTTAGATAGCGCTACTTTCATGCTTATAGCATGATCAGAGCGCTTTGGGTATCTAGGAGTTTGTTTTCCATGCTGCCTTTAGGCGCTCAGTAAACACTTCTCTGCCCGAGTCGAACCTCGATACCCCTTCTAGGTAGCCAAGCCAAGTTCAAGCGCACTTAACCTCTCGACCACGCTTCCACTAAGAATTCAAGATCATTAGCAATGTTGATACATTTCTCGGAGATCTACTGTATGTTATGTAAGGTGACACGATTAGGATTTAATTATTTGCTTCGTAAAAAGGGGAAGTTTGGTTTTTGAGACAATGACGTGACTAGTAACAAAAAGACTAGGTTTTAGGCAAAGCGAAACATCAGCCGATGGAAACAGACTACTTCCAGGACGTCTCAAAGGTAGGAAAACTTTTATGAACGTAGAGAGTTAGCTGGCATTCGATGGTTCCCTTCCTTACTATGAAACGTTTTGTTCGACATTTGGTATCAGAGTCGACTAGATTATATTGATTTTTCTGCCTTTCGCCGGTGTTAATGGATTTCGTTGAGTGTTAGTTGCTTAACAAAGCCAGTATTTCTGTGAGTGTCAATTTGGAAAGGAATTCACTCAGAAGCCTGAAATAAGACATTGGCTCTTCACAGACGTCTCTGTCGGACGTCTCTCAACAACAAGATGATTATTTAAGCACGTCTCACTTAGCTCCGCCTGGGTTTACGCATCCCAGCCAGAGATTCCTCCAGATTCCTATGCGGTACTGCCACTAAACATGAAACAAGTCCGTACGGTTGTGACGGTCCGTCCTCTGTGCAAAAAACAATCAACCTCAATAAATTACGCAGAAATTAATTGTTTTATTTTTTGACAAAAGTAAGACACGTGAAAAGGTGCGCGCCTAAACTATTTACCCCAGCTCTACTACTTCTTTTATCACATTGACTTTCCTAAGCTTCGCCACATTTGCCAACTTGACAATCTGGGCAATGTCTCTGTTCTATTCAAGTGTCATGTCTATCAACCTCGCTGATCTGAGCTCCTTTCATCTTGCGAGGCGGCCAGACTACCCCTTCCTCAATCTCTAGACCAGCGGTTTTCAACCTTTTATGTTCGGCGACCCCTTTTCACAATCCCCCACTCTGCCGCGACCCCTCTCCCCGCACACACACATACAGCAATAGAAGAGTAGACAATAAAAATCCATATTTAGGATCGTCTTAGGCGACCCCTGGCAAATCGTCAATCGACCCCCAAGGGGGTCGCGACCCACAGGTTGAGAACCCCTGCTCTAGACCTTGAGAGCACGTCGATAAAAGCTTTCCATTTAGTCATAGAAGGCAAATGATGTCAAGCTGGTTAGTTTCTATACCATTCACTAGGGTGTCATGTAGCCAACACACATCTTTTACTTATTCCCCCCTCCCCCCCAAAAAACAACAACGAATGTACCAGAAATATGGGGACGTTCTAAACCATGCGAAGTTGAAAACCCTAGTCTTTGAGATTCAGTAATGACCCTGTAAGTTTAAAGCTAAAGCGCTTTGATCGGCCCTTAAGATCGATAGTAATATAAACCTAAAAGAAATAAAAAAAAAAGATGACGCCTAGTATATGAACAACATCTAATCTTTCGCCTCAGGACCGGACACAACAGAATGAGACAAAATATGTACCGAAAGCTCAAAATTGGAACCAGTGAAATCTGTCCATGTGCAGTGTCACCAGAGAATGCTAAGTCATTCAAACCTGCTCTCTTTACCAAGAGGCGCACACAAGACACTGACCTCAACACACCCCAATAGAAAGAAAACTATATGGAGAGCTTCCTAATTTGGAAACCCCTGCGCAGTTCATCTCATATATTGGTCTACTCATCTGAACGCTCCAACATTATAATGAGAACGATGAAGAAGAAGAACTCGGAGTCCTTAGGTTATAACTTACCCAGAATGCAGCCTGATTCTGGATGATCGTATCCCATGACGCACTCACGGCACGCTCCTGAAAATTTGTGGCAGTCTCTATCTTTGCATTTGGAACACATGTACTGGCAATGGTCACCAAAAGTCTTGAGTGGACAATCCATGGAACAATACTTGGTGTAGCAAGTTCCGTTTTTCACTTCATATGACGGCCCTTCACAATTATAAGCATTTGTTATTCGCAAGCAGGTCCTAATTAGAAGTAAAATAAGATTTTAGGGTTTCATTCATGCATATTACAGACACAATTTATGTAACGTAAAGACTTTCCATTAATATAACTTTCCATTTATACCCGAATATTGTAGTAATCTCACATACATTTTGACATACTAGAAAAAAATAGGCTGTTAAAGTAAACAAAAAAGACTAGTCAGATTTTTATAAAAACATGCAGGGCATTGTAGAGTTTGACAACCCCTCCCACCCCCCTCTATGTGTTATCTCCATCAAGAGTAGGGTATGTTATTGGATGTGCCATGAACTCAAGACTATTCGGCATCTTCTCTTCGGCTGTACTCGTCAGGGATTTAATGGCCTGGAAAATGGAGCAGATCCGTTAGAAGGCTTTTTAACATAGCTCGACTCATAGTGAAAATGAAGACGGCGTATCTTGATTAACCGCTATTCACCTCTCTCTCTCTCTCTCTCTCTCTCTCTATCTATCTATATATCTATTTATCTATCTATCTATCTATCTATCTATCTATCTATCTATCTATCTATCTATCTATCTATCTATCTATCTATCCATCTGTATTTATTAATATGCAACAAGCCCAACAACCAATGATTCATTAAGTAAAACAGTTGTCTATTTGTTACACAAATCCCCAAAGAATGGTAACGGAATCGGTACTACGCTACACATAGGAACGTATATTAGATTCTTGTGCTTGATTTCCTGATTCTGTAAATGTAAATTTACATTCAAAGCAAAATGTATATAGATATATATATCTATGCGAATCCAATTTTAAACATATACAAAAATAATTAAAAATCCGATTTAAATATAACAATATATATTTGTACTTTTGATTGTTGGAAACAGTGTGTGAGTTAATCGTTAATGTGGCAAACCTTGCATCGAAGCGGAAGAGTTCTATATACTGTTACTAAATAGGGGGGAATTTTAAGGTTAGTATTGGTATTAGAGAAACCAAAATAATAGCAATAATCTTTCGTTTTGAAAGGGGTGGTTTATATTTTTAAACAGCTTAAACAAACCCACTCTGTCTTTCTGTATGGTAAAAAGTTTGTACACGTTATTTTTCCCACACCCAATCCCAGATCATGCTAAAATTTTTGCACAATTATTTCTTTTCCCTGACAACATATGTATCAATAAATAAAAAGAATTAGTTAATTAATTAACTATTGGTAATTAATTATTTTGTTTGGTATCGAACAAGAGAATGAAATGGTACTTGACTGATGTGCTGGTATAAGTTGAATTAGTCCCCTTTATACTTTGCAGAGAAAAAAATGTCGCGGCCCGCTTTAAAGTTTAAAACTAGCAATAGCTAACTATAAACCTTCTATTTTCGCTGGCACAGTGGTTAGTGTGTAGGCTTCAGGAGACATGAGACCTCGAGTTCGAATTCAGATCGTTTAACTCTGGTTTATAAATTCATTTTAAAGGCGATCACGGTTACATTTACGCAGATACACCTTCTTTCTGCCCCTTCCCTATCCCTTTCCCAAGAGATCCAGACAAGTGATAGGATCATAGCGTATTGTGAAAAGCTAGATGCATGAAATAGCACTAAACAAAAACAATTGGTAAAATATTTCTAATCACACAGATTTATTATTGTTAGTCTACATCTATTACAAGCTTAAATGCATGACTGATTTAAACTAATTACTAAACCTAAGCTTAAAATAAGCTTTTTATTTTAAATAGATATTTTCTTTTCTTTTTTTTTCTGTCTGTATTTATTGTGTTATTGTATGAGTATCACGATCGGTAATATGAATGGACGCCTATGGTATCAAGTATAAGTACAGATTTATGCATGGCTATATCCTTATGGAATGTTAAGTACAATAGTTTTAGACTGGCCATTATGTCAAGGTGAAGACATGAATTCTACATAGCTAAGTTATTTATAGATTACCTATTTCTGTAGAGATCACGGAGCGAACAGTTATACAGACAATGCCACTCGGACCACTCCATATACTCGTAGTCACCTAATCACACACACACACAGTAGAGAGAAAACAATGTTAAATATATAAATATAGTTCGAATGTTCCCATGTTCCCTTACCATGGAAGATGATTACATCTGAGCAGGATGGTGTGTGTGTGTGGGGTGACATGGAGGCAGTGGCGTAGCTAGGAATTTTCTATCACTGAGGAGCTAGGGAGTTTGACCTCTTTAAGTAATATTTAATATCTAATGTAAAAAAAAACCCACTCCTTTGGGGGCCCCCTCAAATGGGGGGGATTTTCGAATTATAGCCCCTCCTTCCCCCCACCCTAGCTACGCCACTTTATGTAGGGTTCAAACCCTGGATAGCTGAGTACACATTCTAGAGCGCAAACTTTCATTAATTTTCATTTTGTACTTTAAAAACAATGAAGAAAGAGGGGGGGGGGGGGCGTGTGAATGTGAAACAGATTGGAGGGAAAAAAATATAGTCGGTGGATCGGGTCTTGAAACAAATGTTGGCGAAAGGAAGGCTGAGTACACAATATTGAGTAGGCAACTTGAGGTGTGTGGTTAGTACAACTAATGTTGCGAAACGAATTATATCAACTTCCAATCGTCTTCTAACTAATTTTACAAAACGAATTATATCAACTTCCAATCGTCTGCTAACTAATGTTACAAAATGAATTATATCAACTTGCAATCGTATGCTAACTAATGTTACAAAATGAGCTATATCAACTTCCAATCGTCTGCGACGGATTTTAAACACGTGATGTATCCCACTTATGTATATAAGTCTATGGGCTGTAGTATATATAAGTCTATGGGCTGTAGTATATATAAGTCTATGGGCTGTAGTATATATAAGTCTATATATAAGTCTATGGGCTGTAGTATATATAAGTCTATGGGCTGTAGTATATATAAGTCTATGGGCTGTAGTATATATAAGTCTATGGGCTGTAGTATATATAAGTCTATGGGCTGTAGTGTATATAAGTCTACGGGCTGTAGTATATATAAGTCTATGGGCTGTAGTATATATAAGTCTATGGGCTGTAGTATATATAAGTCTATGGGCTGGAGTATATATAAGTCTATGGGCTGTAGTATATATAAGTCTATGGGCTATAGCATATATAAGTCTATGGGCTGTACATTTGTGCGCTTATCCGTAGCTGTGCTTTTGTTTTGGGTTAAAGTACTATTTGATAGTTTGCTAGTTAGTCGAAAATCATTATGCAAAACGTAAATCCTATCATAGTGTTGGCAATAGTTCTAATTGAAATGAAATTATAATGAAAAAAGCACAATCTTATTCAGAAGGCTTGGTGGCTGAGCGGTAAAGCGCTTGTTTTCTGAACCGGGGGTCCCGGGTCCGAATCCTGGAGAGAACTGAGATCTTTGGGAGCCTCTGACTCTACCCACCTGACATTAGTTTGGGAAAAAGTAAAGGCTGTTCATCACTGTGCTGGCCACATGACACCCTTATTAACCGTAGGCCACACGACACCCTCATTAACCGTAGACCACATGACATCCTCGTTAACCGTAGGCAAAATGACACCCTCATAAACCGTAGGCCACACGACACCCTCATTAACCATAGGCAACATGACACCCTCATTAACCGTAGGTCACATGACACCCTCATTAACCGTAGGCCACATGACACCCTCATTAACCGTAGGCAACATGACACCCTCATTAACCGTAGGCCACAGAAACAGTTGACCATTACATATTGTTATAACCTGGTGGTGGCACAGATGGGGGTAGGGGTGTGAGTGTAGCGCTAGACGAGCGGTCAACCGTGACGAGTTACGACGGTCAGCCTGGATAACGAGATTCGTAACAATATATATCACAAGGTCTGAAAGGGGAACTTTACAATTTACTTTACAATTGTATTCCAACAAAGAATACAAAATAATATATATAATTTCAATGACAAATACTATATATACTATAGCCCATAGACTTGTATATACTACAGCCCATAGACTTATTCAATGTGTATTATAAACATGGCCGATTAACAATTTACAATGCAAAACGAATTGCGCGGGGCCCAGTCTGGCTAGGAATAAGGATAATAAGTGAAAATTAAGATTTTGTATTAGAAAATAAATTTGTCCTTGCATTACATTTTTACTAAATGAAAGCTGAAAATGCCTTTTTTTTATCACTCGTAGATTTAGCGTTTTCCTTATTGAATGACACCCCCCCCCCCCCAAAAAAAAAAACAATAACTGGAGATTTTTATGTGTTTTCTAGAAGTGTTTAATAATTTCAAAAGATTTCCAGGACTTTTCCGATATGCAATTTCAGGAGATCTCCAGGAGCTCCTGGGAAACCACGAGGCCGTGGGAACCCTGTTAATAATAAACTATAATGGTTTAATTTAATAATGTACACCTAGCACTAGTGCTTGGCCTTGAAAGTGTGGGGCCCACTGCGGCCGCATAGGTCGCAATGGCCTAAAGCCTGCCCTGATTAAGACAATTTTATGAAAAAAGTTGATTGTGGGATGAAAAGGAGTTGGGTGGATGGTGACGCACTGAGCTAACCGCACCAGGTGACACCGACCCTAGTGACACCATGGCGTTTTAGAGGTAATGAAGATTAATATGACTTATCTCAACCTTGGTGTATTTAAGTGTATATCTTTAAAAAAAAGTACTTTATTACATGGAGGGTAAGCAAAATAATACCTCTAGGGATCTTAGATGTGGACACCTCAGAAGGAGTCGTCCAGGTTCGATCCTCTACTCTCTCTTTCGTTGTATATTCTGCTGGCAGCAGATGGAAGTCATATTTGAGCAAGTGTTCAAAGCCTGTTAGAGAAACATATAGCGAACATAGATATTTATATGCATTTAAAAAGCGATTAGGGCAACTTTCACCCCAGATACCGTTTTATTCTTCCCTCCACCTCCTTTCCCAACTGGTCCCAGACAAGTGATAGGCTCATAACGCACCGTGAAAGCAAAAAGCATGAAATTGCGCTAAACTAAAACTATTGGTAAAAATATTTCTACTCGCACAGATTTATTAGTGTTAGTCTAGATTAGTGTTTCCCAGATTTTTTCTCTTAACGTAACACTTCAAACATTCTGAGTATTAAGTGGAACATTTTGCTTATTTCCTTAGGAGAGATTAATTCACGTGGTGGCTTACTAATTAATCCTCCCAGTAGTTCATTAAACACCTCTTCAGCCCTTGTGTTCGACAGAACACAGTTTGGGAAACACTGTCTTAGATCTATGACAGATTTAATTATATGACTGATTCAAACTATTACATGTAATATAAGCTTTTTAAAAAAGTCTTTGTTTATTTTGCTTGTTTAAAAATAAACCACTTACCCTGAAATCTACTTTCAATTGTTTTATCTTCACGGTCTGTAGATAGAAATGTGTACGTAGATCCATTTAGAAAACATCTATTGTTTAGTGGAAGTTGTTTTTTTTTAACTCTTTCTCTCCGTAATTATTTACCACATTCTGGTGGAATCAACGCTGGTATCGTCAGTTAGGAGAGAAAGAGTTAAGGCAAATAAATGATTGGTAGTAATAAGAGTGATTTATTAAAACCCAAACTTGAGACGAAATAGATAACTAAAAAAAAAACAAACAAACTCTCGTTAACATGTATGTAATGGGCAGAAAGATGCGTAAAAACTGATGCATTTAGTCATGCTAATTTCTGCCAAGTCACTGGTTTTCCTGGCTAGCTCAGGCAACCCATTCCATGCTCTAATAGCACTAGAAAAGAAGGAGTATTTGTACAAATTTGTCCTAGCATATGGGACGAGGAATGTGCCTCTGATGTATATGTAAAAAGTCAAAATGTGAGTGTGTTTTTATTATAGTATAAATAATCATACTGGTTCATGGTTAAGCATGAGTTACAGGGAAAAAATATGCTAAAACAACTTGTAGCAAAAGTCAACAACAGACTAGACCCTCACCAATTTGCATACAAAGCAGCTAGAGGAACTGAGGATGCCATTCTATTGCTTTTGGACCAGCTTTATAAGCATCTCGATATACCCAAAACATACGCACGAGTCCTCTTCGTAGATTTCTCCTCGGCTTTCAATACCATACAGCCACATCTAATGATAAACAAACTGAGTAACTTAAATGTAAGCCCTTACTTACAAGCATGGGTTCTAAACTTTTTAACCCAACGGCCCCAGTATGTTAAAGCCAACAACACCAAATCGTCAACTCGAGTACTATGTACGGGTGCTCCAAAAGGTTGTGTACTTTCTCCTGTACTATACACTCTTTACACTAATGACATAAGTTAAACTCATTAAATTCGCTGATGATACTGCCATAGTCGGTCTTATTTCAGGAGACGAAACTCAGTATCGAAGCTCGATAGAAGAGTTTACAAACTGGTGCACCGACAACTTTCTAGAACTGAATGTAACAAAAACTAAAGAACTTATAATAGATTTTAGAAAGAAAAAACATACTATACGTGAACTGCAAATAAACACTACATTTATAGAACAAGTAAAGGCATATAAATATCTAGGTGTTATCATCAACAACAAGCTTTCATGGGAAGACCACCTTGGAACTCTGACAAAGAAGGCAGCCCAGCGACTCTTTTTGCTATACAAACTCAATAGCTTTGAACTAAGCAAGAAGATCCTTGAGACATATATTTACCGCGCGACTATGCAAAGTCTGCTAACATACGGAATAACTTGTTGGCAAGGCAACGCCTCATCTAAACTGTTGCGACGTCTAGAAAAAATCATTAAAAAAGCATCTAAAATTACACTTACAACATTGCCGCATTTAAAGTGCCTAAGAAAAATCGAAAAAATCTTGGAAGACAACGGCCACCCGCTCCATCAGAACTACGACAGGTCGTCGCGTAGTGGGCGTAGTGTCAATCAAAACAAGAACAGAGCGGTACAAAAACTCGTTCGTACCTCACTCGGTCAGACTCTATCACCGCCACTCATTGATCAGGGAACATGAAATGCACCAAGATACCTGTGTGTAGTCGCTGAATGAACTCTTTATGTTGTCTGTTGTATTTGTGTGTATTTTTCTGTTGTGTTGTCTTTATATGAGAAAAGAGTCCTTGTAATCACAACAAATTTCCGTAAGGATCAATAAAGCAGTCTTAGTCTTAGTCTTAGTCTTAACTCTCAAGAGTCCGTTCGTCTTCTTAATTCGTGGAGCGACTATGGGTCATTTTACAGAAATGAGACGAAAGCCTGGGTATAAGCTATGGTCGGAGAGATGTCGCCCACACATCGGTTACCTCCTCTTCACACAGCTGATAAGGAGGGGGTGAATATAGAATGAAAGCTCCCCATATGCAACGCATGACGCCTGAGGGCCACTGGTTGTATTTTTATCTTTATACTGAAGTTCTGAATTATATTACAAGTGTAATACATTGAGAATAAAACATCACTGTATTCGGCTTAGATGTAAAGCGCCTGGATTCCGAACTGAAGGGTGCCGGGTTCGAATCCTGGTAAAGACTGTGATTTTTAACTTCGGGGTCTCTAGGGAGCCTCTGATTCCACCCAACTCTAATGGGTGCCTGACATTAGTTGGCAAAAGTAAAGGTGGCTGGTCCTTGTGCTGGCCACACGACACCCTCGTTAACCGTGGCCCCTGAGTCAGATAACCTTTACATCCTTTGTCCTATACATCACTAGGTCTGAAAGTAGGAACATTACTTTACTCTATTCGACTATTGATATCTTGTATAATGGATTTGTGTAATGATTGGTTTCATAGCTAGAGTTTTTATTTTAGTCTCTGAACGTAATTATCATCATTATTCATTCATGAAAATAAACCTGAAACTCTCGAGTTTATTAAGTATAATATATTGAACAAGCTTTACTAATATTACACTTTCCAATAGTTGATGTCGCTTGGTAAATCTCTATACCAGCGACGCAGACAATTTTAAATCTCAACCCGTTCTCTTATTTATTTATTTTTTTTATCAATTATGCAAGCAGCTTTTTCATAAAAATACATCATTTTTACAACTATTCAATATTAATAGTAACAGATACTGGAGGCTTTTGAGTAAGGGAGACGATTGTTTACCATTTTTTAAACACATTTATGCAAATGGTTTTAGATTTTTGCTAAAAAATATATTTTTTTTTTTACAATTGTATAGCTAAGTTATATAAGTTTTGTCATACTTAAAAAATGTTAAATTTTTTTTTAAAGAGAAAAAATCTATTTACTATGCAAATAAGTAGGACATAAATTAAACAACAATTAATAAGTAGATTTTCATATTATGCCGCGACACTCATGGGGCTACTAAAGTGCGCAAAACTAAAGGTTTCTTTTTTATACAGAAATG
This sequence comes from Biomphalaria pfeifferi, assembly GCA_030265305.1. NCBI lineage: Eukaryota > Metazoa > Mollusca > Gastropoda > Planorbidae > Biomphalaria > Biomphalaria pfeifferi. The sequence continues at coordinate 8,904,702 of JASAOG010000006.1, forward strand.
ATGTATTTTGAGGATTTGAATAAGAGATTGACCCTCAACAAAACAATTACATTAATTAAGATACTCATTATAAGACATCAGTTAGATTCACATCTAACTTCACCTTCACCTATCCCTTGGTCTGCTGGACCTTTGGGGCACCACACAGGATCTGTCCACCTTCTTTCTCCATTCTTCTCTGTCATTTGCCTTTGATAGAATTTAATTATGATATTCTTTCTGAAAATATTGAGACGTGCTTTTTACCTGCCTGGGTGGACCACTTCTGATAGAATTTAATACCGATATTCTTTCTGAAAAGATTGAAACCTGCCTTTTTCCTGCCTGGGTGGACAACTTCGGGGGCCGACTTTGAGTTTGTATTTCCATAAAGGATGAAGCATTTTAAAATTCTTTCTATTTTAGTCCTAAAGGAAAGAAGTCGACCACCTCCTTCAGATCTGTTCAGAAACAGTGGTTTCATCGGTGCAGGTTGTCTTTAAGAATCGTGAGTGTTTTGGAAAAGCTTCTTTCATGAAAATGTTCTTCAAGAGATGGTAGCTGTGAGTGATATACGATGCTTCTTGAATTAGTCTATGTTTTGTGCCAGTGAAGTATTACCATACCAGCAGGAGATGACAAAGTTGATTAGACTGCTGACGGTTACTGTATAGAAAGGTTTAATTATTATTTTGTCGATTCTAAGTTTACTTAGCTTTCTAATGTAGAAGATTCGTTGATGAATTGTAGTGTATTTCAAAGCACATAATAAAAATTCCCCTTTCAGACCTTGTGGTCTAAAGGGCAGATGATGTAAAGGTCACCTGATTATGTGGCCTATGGTTAACGAGGGTGTCATGAGGCCAGCACAACGAACAACCGCCTTTAGAGCTGGGTGCACTCAAAGACGCCCAAAGATCCCGAAATTAAAAATCTCAGTCTTCACCAAGATTTGAAACCGGAACCCCCGTTTCAGAAGCCAGACGCTTTAGCGCTCAGCCACCGCGACTTCAAAGCATATAATACTAAAACGAAATGGACGACATATATTTTAAATAAACTAAAAGCGACAAAACTTAGATACTCACAAAAGAAAGTCCCTAAATCTTCGTCAACTGCAGTGTCATCTTTAACCAAGCTTCCGTCATCATCTATAAATAAAACATACATTGAAGTTATATATATATATATATATATAACATTGGCGTAGCCGGGGAGGGGGATCTGGGGTTAACCCCCCCCCCCAAATGAAATCCCTCCCAGGGGAGGTCGGATTTTAGTGACTGACATTTTGCTTTGGTTTTGTTTATTTTAGGTGAGATTTTAATACTAAACCATCACTTGCCCCAGTGCAGCCAAGGAGATTTCAAGTTCAAAACCCCCAACCAAGGGTTTTGCAGTTAAACCCCCTTTTCTATAAAACAAAAATAAAACAAATAATGCAAACGACAAATCCCCAATTTCCAAGAGCATAGCTAAGGAAGATTAAGATTTTAAAACCCCATACGAAATTTACGATACCCCCCCCCCCCCATCTTTAATATAAAAAAGCAAAGTACACAAAGTTCTATGAGAGTAGCCAATGAGGTTTTGAGTTTTACATCCCCTTCAGCGGGGTTTGATGCTAAAAAATACCTCTTCAATATAAAACAAAAGTAAACTACACACTAAAATTCTTTGAGCGTAGATAAGCCAATGGGGTTTTTGAGTTTAAACCACCCTCCGTCAGATGGCTTTTTTAAAGTTTAAAACCCATCCAGTTGGCTTTGAGTTTAAAATCCCCCTACTGAGAGTTTTGAGGTTGAAAACCCCCTCTTCAATATTATTCTTACGCAAACTACTCTCACCAAATTCTATGAGCGTAGCTAAATGGGGTTTTGAATTTGTAAAAAAAAAAATACTCCAGAGATTTTTTAGTTTAAAACCCCTCAGCAGATGATTTTGACGTGGAAACTATCCTTTTCGATATAAAATCTAAAGCAAACTACAGTCACCTAATTCCAAGAGCGTAGCCAAGAGAGGTTACAAATTTCTGGGCTGGGCTACACTAATAAAGTACATGAATTGTCTGCCAAATTGAAAAAGACTAAATGTGCCTCAACAAAGATAATTAAGACGAATTATAGGGGTCAGTTCTAGAGATCCTATGTCGAACTGGGAGTCGACCCCTTAGTAAGGTTGTGACAAAGCGTAGAAATGAGGTTTGTGGGACATGTTCCTCGACATAAATGAAATACGCATACAAAGAGTTGCGATGACATGGAGGCCATTACGAGGAAAGCTCAGACAGGGACATCCTAGTACAACTTCACGCCACACTTTAATGAATGTCTTCAGAGCAGGTGGGAAGAGACTTCAGACATTGCCAATGACAGATTTTTGTGAAAACAGCTTTCCGCCCAATGCGCCGCATTAGTAAGAATAAAATAAAACTTTTTAATAGCAGGATAATGCATGTAGATACCTCAGAATATGTATTTTTTTTGGCTTTCAATACCGGAAATAGTGCTTGGCGGCGGAGCTTCGCCCCGCGCTTGAGAGCTCACAGCGCTTCCCCAGACCCCCTTGCTGGCAAGGGGAAGGCTACAATTTTTCCACTAACTCCGGGAAGAACCCATTCTCAGGTACAATAAGCATCTTCCGAAAGAATGAAGGGTCAGAATGTAATAAAGATTAATTAACTCCGGGAAGAACCCATTCTCAGGTACAATAAGCATCTTCCGAAAGAATGAAGGGTCAGAATGTAATAAAGATTAATTGTATATAGACACACACACACACACATTATATCACTATATATATATGCAAAGACTATATCAACAATACGACAATACGAAAGTTAGGTGTGTGTGTGTGTATAATTTATAAAAAATCCTTGCTACGCCCATGATACACACACACACACACATATATTACTATTGTTGTAACTCCGCTCCCGCGCCACACTGATGGTTCGCATCAGAGCACCAGGGGCGTAGGTAGGAATTTTCCATCATTTAGGGGTCCGGGGGGCTTGACCTCTTTGGGGGCCCTGCATTTTGCATAATAATAATTTTTTTTATGTAAAAAAAACTCATTTGGGGGCCCCCCTCAAGTGGAGGCCCGGGGGATTTTTTTATTTCCCTCTTCCTCCCCCCACCCTAGCTACGCCACTGCAGAGCACCATTTAACACAAGCAAGAGAAGACATGTTGATTCGACAGGAAGTAGGACTGTTGTAGAAATGGTGAAGTGAGGGAGACAAGCGAGAGACGTGAATTAAAGTTGTATTTTGTTTAAACTGTTGAAGATAATATTTCACTTTGCTATCTTCATACATCTACAGTCAGTCCAAGATGTTTATATATTCCCAATAAAAATTACGTTTATTTTAGTTTTAAAAAAGAATTGTACAAGTTTTATTAAAGTTTGGAATTTAGAAATAAAATTTATATTCGTTTAAAAAGAAGTTCGACAAAGTTTCACACAATTGCATATATAAATAGATTACATGTCGATAATTATCATGCAGTAAACCGGGAAGCATCGGTCCGCCGATCAGTCGGCACAGTAACTGTAGAAAATCCCATACAGATCACGCACGAATCCAGGAAGCATTGGTCCGCCGATCAGTCGGCACAGTAAGTGTAGAAAATCCCATACAAAAAAATAAATAAAAAGGAGATTAAAAGATGTATCTTTATCTGCGCTACACCAGGGGTCGGCAACCTTTTGAGTCGGAAGAGAGAAAAATTACAATTTACAAAATTTTTAAATTTTAAAGAGCCACAACGCTTTTTTTTCTTGCCAACAATACGTAGTACTCACATTACTATTTTTTTTAATGAAAAAAAAAAAAGAATCTTTTCATAAGACAAAATATTTATTTATTCATATATAGGCCTAAGTAGTGTTTTCACAGCAAAATATATATATATATATATATGTGGCATTATTAGATAATTGTTTTGTTTACGTTGGTAGCAAATAAAGCAGTTCAACATTTATTAGCAACACTAACTTGTACTTCAATGACAAGCAATGAAGCAAAAAAAGTCAATGGGAGCGGTGGCTTTGGTTTTAGAAAGGTTGGGTACATTTGGCTCATCACCTTGTTGTTTTATGTTTTAAACACGACTCTAAATGTTCATTTGTTTGTTGACTTCTTACTTTTAATAATATCATGGAAGAGAACGCTTGCTCGGACGAATATGTAGATCCGAATCTAGCACTCGAAATGCCAGCATCTTCACCTCAATGTTGCAAACTGGAAGATTATTCTTTGCGCCGAATCAACTCGCGGCATTTTTTTTAAGATGTCCACTTGTTGCGTTACGTACATGCATTTCTGGACTTTCAACTCTTCCAATTTGCTTTTCAACTGCACAAAGTTTTACTTTCAATCAATGACATTTCTAGAAATCCAGTATCAATTACAAATGGATCAATGTGGATTTCGTTACTGTATGTTTTGATTTACTAGTAATGCTAGAATTATTTTGTTAGTTTGTAATTCTTTATAACTGTCATAGAAAACTGTCAACAAATTCATCTTTGAATTATTTATTTTTTGTAACTGTGCTGAAGTAATTCGTGTCAACTGTTGCACCGATATAATCGCGATATTTCTTTAGACATTTAATAAAAAAGTAAATTACCGCTCTTCTGCAATAATATTTTTTTTTCAAAAGAAGCCTAATCTTCTATCCTAACATCGGCTGGGTTTCCATTTCTTTGTGGTTTAACATTCAGCTCATTTAATTTCGCTGTTATGTAAAGTTAACATTTTTGCAAAATTTGCTGTTCTCTAATTAAGGGTGATAAATACCTTTTTTTTAAAATAAGGAATGCACTAAATTCATTCAAGCACAAACCAAAACTTTTCAACACCTTACCTTTAGAAAGCCATCACACTTTATTGTGAAGGTGATCGTAATACGGAGTTTCCATTTCGCTTAAGAATTCTTTAAACTGACGATGGTTAAGTACTTTTGACAAAATGCTTTTAACAATCTTGATTACCGAACTTATGACCTCAACTATTTTGGCCTGAATCGTTAGGTCAAAAAGGGCTTCTTCAGTGAAACGTAAGAATTTCGCAATTTATTTTACTTCAAAGAATCGTAGTTGCTCCTTTATTTTTTACCTGTCTGGCTCAACCAGTTGTTATTTAAACGATTTTAATGTCTTCAAGGTATTTTTGCTCGGCATACGCTCTATCATCCCCTCTAGTTTGTGGTAGCAATACAAGTTCTTCTTTTGGAACTTGGGAAGACATACATGACAAAAGGGTCAACTTATCCTGTCTTTTATGTTGCAAATTCATCTATAGCAAGTGACAAGACAGAAGAATATTGAATACCTTCCGACTGCAAATATGTTACATTTCAAGACATTTTAGCTATTCTATCTTATACTGTTTTAGTTTTGATTTTTTTTTCAAGTTTTTTTTTTCGAAATCATGAAAATGTTTTCCAGATGCACGTATAAAGCAATCTTTGACATACCATATGTAAATGGTTTGCCTTATTGTGCAATTTCTAGTGGTACGTACTGGTAGTCCAACGTTTGCCAGATCAGCATTACTTGTAGATTGCTTCTAACTTTGAAAGGATAATTCGCTTCTAACTCATTTACCTGAATCAATAAACTATACGTCACAGCCAAAAGCGAATTAAAGCGTACATAGAAGCATCAGACGACGGCGTCATTCAAGAGCTTCCGACGGACTGATTACAGGGACGACGCGTGTAATGGGGGAGGGGTGTTGTGAAAAGCGAGTACAAGTGGCTGAAGATAGAATCAGGGCCTAATCCTCGTTAAACGATTCAGAACTTTTTGAAAAAAAAAAATTCGATGAAATAAATAATATTTGCGTATGGAACGAAAGAGCCGCAGCTTCACATCCAAAGAGCCGGATGTGGCTCGCGAGCCGCAGGTTGCCGACCCCGGCGCTAAACCCACCTTTTTTCTCTGATGGATCGGTACCATGACTTTTAACTGGTACGCTTATGAAATGGGAGAGTGGAAGAAACAGGAAAAGTGAAAGTATCTTTCCTTTTTTTTATGGAAGGACCTATTTGGAGGACCTATTGGAATATATACCGAAATGAGACAAGAAAATGAGTCGGTGGTAAAATAGCTACAATGATAATTGATGTTCACATTTTTAGTAGAGACGTGAAGCCATTTTCCGACGCGCAAAAACAAAGTTCAACTTCATATATCTCATTAAGAGATCCATAGGTTTCGAAAAAAATTGTTTCATGTCGATTTCATTTCGTTTTTTTTTGTACCTTTTCGGTCATGTGGCCTGCGAAACGAGTGTCGGAAACAAAAATGGCCCGCCGGTCGAATTAGGTTGGGTATCACTAATCCAAGTGGATTAGCAGTATGGAGCACCAACCTAAAGTCTGTATATAAGCTGATTAGTATGTGTTAAAAGCTTGAAAATACTTACTCAAATCATTCTGATACTCCTCGTCGAACCACCCATCACAGTCGTTGTCTAGTAAATCATCTTTGGTCATTACGTTCTCACTTTTGTTGCAGTACTTTAGTGGGCCAAGAAAACAATTGAACGTTCAATCTTTAGTTTAAATAAGGCAAGAAATGTATTCATATAATCTAGAATTTCATGAATGTAAGAAAAACACCCAAGGTTACAAAGACAGTTTGTGTGAAAACAAAAACTCAAAATCGGCCCCCCGAAGTGGTCCATCCAGGCAGGTGAAAAGGCAGGTTTCAATATATTCTGATAGAACGTCAGAATGAAATTCTATCAAAGACAAATGACACAGAAGTATGGATAAAGAAGTGTTTTTTTTTCTAAAGCATTTTAGGTGGAATTAGGTCAATTAGCTTTTTTTTTAGCTCCATTCATAATATTTAATATTTTGATATTTTGTATCTGGGAGATGGTCTTTCTGTGCTGCCTTTAGGCACTCAGTAAACACAACTGTTCGAATCAGGTGTCGAACCTCAAGCCCTCTTCAAGCCGAGCCATGTACTTTGCAAGCGTACTTTGCCTTTTGACCACGCTTCCCACAAAAAATATGTGCTTACAGTTTCAACCTGATCCTAGAATGGGTGTGGGAGAAAAAACGTGACAGACAAGAGTGAATTGATGTAAGCTTTGTGAACAGGAGGGTGTACTCCTTGCTAAGGGATAGCCATACAAATACTGTCTTTCACGGAGCCCAGCGGCGTGGTTGTGGTAATACGCTTGGTTTCTGTACCGCGAGATATCTAGTGCAATTTCCGACATACGCTAAGGAAGTAAATGTAGATTGTCGTTGTACTAGTCACATGACACCCTCATTAACCGTAGGCCATAGAAATGGATCCTCACGGTCTGAAAGGGGTACCTTAACATCTTAACGTAGGTCAACAGATGAAACCAAAGATTCTACTGAAGCGTGGCTTAACGTAGGTCAACAGATGAAACCAAAGATTCTACTGAAGCGTGGCTTAACGTAGGTCAACAGATGAAACCAAAGATTCTACTGAAGCGTGGCTTAACGTAGGTCAACAGATGAAACCAAAGATTCTACTGAAGCGTGGCTTAACGTAGGTCAACAGATGAAACCAAAGATTCTACTGAAGCGTGGCTTAACGTAGGTCAACAGATGAAACCAAAGATTCTACTGAAGCGTGGCTTAACGTAGGTCAACAGATGAAACCAAAGATTCTACTGAAGCGTGGCTTAACGTAGGTCAACAGATGAAACCAAAGATTCTACTGAAGCGTGGCTTAACGTAGGTAAACAGATGAAACCAAAGATTCTACTGAAGCGTGTCTTAACGTAGGTCAACAGATGAAACCAAAGATTCTACTGAAGCGTGGCTTAACGTAGGTCAACAGATGAAACCAAAGATTCTACTGAAGCGTGGCTTAACGTAGGTCAACAGATGAAACCAAAGATTCTACTGAAGCGTGGCTTAACGTAGGTCAACAGATGAAACCAAAGATTCTACTGAAGCGTGGCTTAACGTAGGTCAACAGATGAAACCAAAGATTCTACTGAAGCGTGGCTTAACGTAGGTCAACAGATGAAATCAAAGATTCTACTGAAGCGTGGCTTAACGTAGGTCAACAGATGAAACCAAAGATTCTACTGAAGCGTGGCTTAACGTAGGTCAACAGATGAAACCAAAGATTCTACTGAAGCGTGGCTTAACGTAGGTCAACAGATGAAATCAAAGATTCTACTGAAGCGTGGCTTAACGTAGGTCAACAGATGAAATCAAAGATTCTACTGAAGCGTGGCTTAACGTAGGTCAACAGATGAAACCAAAGATTCTACTGAAGCGTGGCTTAACGTAGGTCAACAGATGAAACCAAAGATTCTACTGAAGCGTGGCTTAACGTAGGTCAACAGATGAAATCAAAGATTCTACTGAAGCGTGGCTTAACGTAGGTCAACAGATGAAACCAAAGATTCTACTGAAGCGTGGCTTAACGTAGGTCAACAGATGAAACCAAAGATTCTACTGAAGCGTGGCTTAACGTAGGTCAACAGATGAAACCAAAGATTCTACTGAAGCGTGGCTTAACGTAGGTCAACAGATGAAACCAAAGATTCTACTAAAGCGTGGCTTAACGTAGGTCAACAGATGAAACCAAAGATTCTACTGAAGCGTGGCTTAACGTAGGTCAACAGATGAAACCAAAGATTCTACTGAAGCGTGGCTTAACGTAGGTCAACAGATGAAACCAAAGATTCTACTGAAGCGTGGCTTAACGTAGGTCAACAGATGAAACCAAAGATTCTACTGAAGCGTGGCTTAACGTAGGTCAACAGATGAAACCAAAGATTCTACTGAAGCGTGGCTTAACGTAGGTCAACAGATGAAACCAAAGATTCTACTAAAGCGTGGCTTAACGTAGGTCAACAGATGAAATCAAAGATTCTACTGAAGCGTGGCTTAACGTAGGTCAACAGATGAAATCAAAGATTCTACTGAAGCGTGGCTTAACGTAGGTCAACTGATGAAATCAAAGATTCTACTGAAGCGTGGCTTAACGTAGGTCAACAGATGAAATCAAAGATTCTACTGAAGCGTGGCTTAACGTAGGTCAACAGATGAAATCAAAGATTCTACTGAAGCGTGGCTTAACGTAGGTCAACAGATGAAATCAAAGATTCTACTGAAGCGTGGCTTAACGTAGGTCAACAGATGAAACCAAAGATTCTACTGCAGCGTGGCTTAACGTAGGTCAACAGATGAAACCAAAGATTCTACTGAAGCGTGGCTTAACGTAGGTCAACAGATGAAACCAAAGATTCTACTGAAGCGTGGCTTAACGTAGGTCAACAGATGAAACCAAAGATTCTACTGAAGCGTGGCTTAACGTAGGTCAACAGATGAAACCAAAGATTCTACTGAAGCGTGGCTTAACGTAGGTCAACAGATGAAACCAAAGATTCTACTGAAGCGTGGCTTAACGTAGGTCAACAGATGAAACCAAAGATTCTACTGAAGCGTGGCTTAACGTAGGTCAACAGATGAAACCAAAGTTTCTACCGAAGCGTGGCTTAACGTAGGTCAACAGATGAAACCAAAGATTCTACTGAAGCGTGGCTTAACGTAGGTCAACAGATGAAACCAAAGATTCTACTGAAGCGTGGCTTAACGTAGGTCAACAGATGAAACCAAAGATTCTACTGAAGCGTGGCTTAACGTAGGTCAACAGATGAAATCAAAGATTCTACTGAAGCGTGGCTTAACGTAGGTCAACAGATGAAACCAAAGATTCTACTGAAGCGTGGCTTAACGTAGGTCAACAGATGAAACCAAAGATTCTACTGAAGCGTGGCTTAACGTAGGTCAACAGATGAAACCAAAGATTCTACTGAAGCGTGGCTTAACGTAGGTCAACAGATGAAACCAAAGATTCTACTGAAGCGTGGCTTAACGTAGGTCAACAGATGAAACCAAAGATTCTACTGAAGCGTGGCTTAACGTAGGTCAACAGATGAAACCAAAGATTCTACTGAAGCGTGGCTTAACGTAGGTCAACAGATGAAACCAAAGATTCTACTGAAGCGTGGCTTAACGTAGGTCAACAGATGAAATCAAAGATTCTACTGAAGCGTGGCTTAACGTAGGTCAACAGATGAAATCAAAGATTCTACTGAAGCGTGGCTTAACGTAGGTCAACAGATGAAATCAAAGATTCTACTGAAGCGTGGCTTAACGTAGGTCAATTGATGAAATCAAAGATTCTACTTAAGCGTGGCTTAACGTAGGTCAACAGATGAAATCAATGATTCTACTGAAGCGTGGCTTAACGTAGGTCAACAGATGAAACCAAAGATTCTACTGAAGCGTGGCTTAACGTAGGTCAACAGATGAAACCAAAGATTCTACTGAAGCGTGGCTTAACGTAGGTCAACAGATGAAACCAAAGATTCTACTGAAGCGTGGCTTAACGTAGGTCAACAGATGAAACCAAAGATTCTACTGAAGCGTGGCTTAACGTAGGTCAACAGATGAAACCAAAGATTTTACTGAAGCGTGGCTTAACGTAGGTCAACAGATGAAACCAAAGATTCTACTGAAGCGTGGCTTAACGTAGGTCAACAGATGAAACCAAAGATTCTACTGAAGCGTGGCTTAACGTAGGTCAACAGATGAAACCAAAGATTCTACTGAAGCGTGGCTTAACGTAGGTCAACAGATGAAACCAAAGATTCTACTGAAGCGTGGCTTAACGTAGGTCAACAGATGAAACCAAAGATTCTACTGAAGCGTGGCTTAACGTAGGTCAACAGATGAAACCAAAGATTCTACTGAAGCGTGGCTTAACGTAGGTCAACAGATGAAACCAAAGATTCTACTGCAGCGTGGCTTAACGTAGGTCAACAGATGAAACCAAAGATTCTACTGAAGCGTGGCTTAACGTAGGTCAACAGATGAAACCAAAGATTCTACTGCAGCGTGGCTTAACGTAGGTCAACAGATGAAACCAAAGATTCTAATGAAGCGTGGCTTAACGTAGGTCAACAGATGAAACCAAAGATTCTACTGAAGCGTGGCTTAACGTAGGTCAACAGATGAAACCAAAGATTCTACTGAAGCGTGGCTTAACGTAGGTCAACAGATGAAACCAAAGATTCTACTGAAGCGTGGCTTAACGTAGGTCAACAGATGAAACCAAAGATTCTAATGAAGCGTGGCTTAACGTAGGTCAACAGATGAAACCAAAGATTCTACTGAAGCGTGGCTTAACGTAGGTCAACAGATGAAACCAAAGATTCTACTGAAGCGTGGCTTAACGTAGGTCAACAGATGAAACCAAAGATTCTACTGAAGCGTGGCTTAACGTAGGTCAACAGATGAAACCAAAGATTCTAATGAAGCGTGGCTTAACGTAGGTCAACAGATGAAACCAAAGATTCTACTGAAGCGTGGCTTAACGTAGGTCAACAGATGAAACCAAAGATTCTACTGAAGCGTGGCTTAACGTAGGTCAACAGATGAAACCAAAGATTCTACTGAAGCGTGGCTTAACGTAGGTCAACAGATGAAACCAAAGATTCTACTGAAGCGTGGCTTAACGTAGGTCAACAGATGAAACCAAAGATTCTACTGAAGCGTGGCTTAACGTAGGTCAACAGATGAAACCAAAGATTCTACTGAAGCGTGGCTTAACGTAGGTCAACAGATGAAACCAAAGATTCTACTGAAGCGTGGCTTAACGTAGGTCAACAGATGAAACCAAAGATTCTACTGAAGCGTGGCTTAACGTAGGTCAACAGATGAAACCAAAGATTCTACTGAAGCGTGGCTTAACGTAGGTCAACAGATGAAACCAAAGATTCTACTGAAGCGTGGCTTAACGTAGGTCAACAGATGAAACCAAAGATTCTACTGAAGCGTGGCTTAACGTAGGTCAACAGATGAAACCAAAGATTCTACTGAAGCGTGGCTTAACGTAGGTCAACAGATGAAACCAAAGATTCTACTGAAGCGTGGCTTAACGTAGGTCAACAGATGAAACCAAAGATTCTACTGAAGCGTGGCTTAACGTAGGTCAACAGATGAAACCAAAGATTCTACTAAAGCGTGGCTTAACGTAGGTCAACAGATGAAACCAAAGATTCTACTGAAGCGTGGCTTAACGTAGGTCAACAGATGAAACCAAAGATTCTACTGAAGCGTGGCTTAACGTAGGTCAACAGATGAAACCAAAGATTCTACTGAAGCGTGGCTTAACGTAGGTCAACAGATGAAACCAAAGATTCTACTGAAGCGTGGCTTAACGTAGGTCAACAGATGAAACCAAAGATTCTACTGAAGCGTGGCTTAACGTAGGTCAACAGATGAAACCAAAGATTCTACTGAAGCGTGGCTTAACGTAGGTCAACAGATGAAACCAAAGATTCTACTGCAGCGTGGCTTAACGTAGGTCAACAGATGAAACCAAAGATTCTACTGAAGCGTGGCTTAACGTAGGTCAACAGATGAAACCAAAGATTCTACTGAAGCGTGGCTTAACGTAGGTCAACAGATGAAACCAAAGATTCTACTGAAGCGTGGCTTAACGTAGGTCAACAGATGAAACCAAAGATTCTACTGAAGCGTGGCTTAACGTAGGTCAACAGATGAAACCAAAGATTCTACTGAAGCGTGGCTTAACGTAGGTCAACAGATGAAACCAAAGATTCTACTGAAGCGTGGCTTAACGTAGGTCAACAGATGAAACCAAAGATTCTACTGAAGCGTGGCTTAACGTAGGTCAACAGATGAAACCAAAGATTCTACTGAAGCGTGGCTTAACGTAGGTCAACAGATGAAACCAAAGATTCTACTGAAGCGTGGCTTAACGTAGGTCAACAGATGAAACCAAAGATTCTACTGCAGCGTGGCTTAACGTAGGTCAACAGATGAAACCAAAGATTCTACTGAAGCGTGGCTTAACGTAGGTCAACAGATGAAACCAAAGATTCTAATGAAGCGTGGCTTAACGTAGGTCAACAGATGAAACCAAAGATTCTACTGAAGCGTGGCTTAACGTAGGTCAACAGATGAAACCAAAGATTCTACTGCAGCGTGGCTTAACGTAGGTCAACAGATGAAACCAAAGATTCTACTGAAGCGTGGCTTAACGTAGGTCAACAGATGAAACCAAAGATTCTACTGAAGCGTGGCTTAACGTAGGTCAACAGATGAAACCAAAGATTCTACTGAAGCGTGGCTTAACGTAGGTCAACAGATGAAACCAAAGATTCTACTGAAGCGTGGCTTAACGTAGGTCAACAGATGAAACCAAAGATTCTACTGAAGCGTGGCTTAACGTAGGTCAACAGATGAAACCAAAGATTCTACTGAAGCGTGGCTTAACGTAGGTCAACAGATGAAACCAAAGATTCTACTGCAGCGTGGCTTAACGTAGGTCAACAGATGAAACCAAAGATTCTACTGAAGCGTGGCTTAACGTAGGTCAACAGATGAAACCAAAGATTCTAATGAAGCGTGGCTTAACGTAGGTCAACAGATGAAACCAAAGATTCTACTGAAGCGTGGCTTAACGTAGGTCAACAGATGAAACCAAAGATTCTACTGAAGCGTGGCTTAACGTAGGTCAACAGATGAAACCAAAGATTCTACTGAAGCGTGGCTTAACGTAGGTCAACAGATGAAACCAAAGATTCTACTGAAGCGTGGCTTAACGTAGGTCAACAGATGAAACCAAAGATTCTACTGAAGCGTGGCTTAACGTAGGTCAACAGATGAAACCAAAGATTCTACTGAAGCGTGGCTTAACGTAGGTCAACAGATGAAACCAAAGATTCTACTGAAGCGTGGCTTAACGTAGGTCAACAGATGAAACCAAAGATTCTACTGCAGCGTGGCTTAACGTAGGTCAACAGATGAAACCAAAGATTCTACTGAAGCGTGGCTTAACGTAGGTCAACAGATGAAACCAAAGATTCTACTGCAGCGTGGCTTAACGTAGGTCAACAGATGAAACCAAAGATTCTACTGAAGCGTGGCTTAACGTAGGTCAACAGATGAAACCAAAGATTCTACTGAAGCGTGGCTTAACGTAGGTCAACAGATGAAACCAAAGATTCTACTGCAGCGTGGCTTAACGTAGGTCAACAGATGAAACCAAAGATTCTACTGAAGCGTGGCTTAACGTAGGTCAACAGATGAAACCAAAGATTCTAATGAAGCGTGGCTTAACGTAGGTCAACAGATGAAACCAAAGATTCTACTGAAGCGTGGCTTAACGTAGGTCAACAGATTAAACCAAAGATTCTACTGAAGCGTGGCTTAACGTAGGCCAACAGATGAAACCAAAGATTCTACTGAAGCGTGGCTTAACGTAGGTCAACAGATGAAACCAAAGATTCTACTGAAGCGTGGCTTAACGTAGGTCAACAGATGAAACCAAAGATTCTACTGAAGCGTGGCTTAACGTAGGTCAACAGATGAAACCAAAGATTCTACTGCAGCGTGGCTTAACGTAGGTCAACAGATGAAACCAAAGATTCTACTGAAGCGTGGCTTAACGTAGGTCAACAGATGAAACCAAAGATTCTAATGAAGCGTGGCTTAACGTAGGTCAACAGATGAAACCAAAGATTCTACTGAAGCGTGGCTTAACGTAGGTCAACAGATGAAACCAAAGATTCTAATGAAGCGTGGCTTAACGTAGGTCAACAGATGAAACCAAAGATTCTACTGAAGCGTGGCTTAACGTAGGTCAACAGATGAAACCAAAGATTCTACTGAAGCGTGGCTTAACGTAGGTCAACAGATGAAACCAAAGATTCTACTGAAGCGTGGCTTAACGTAGGTCAACAGATGAAACCAAAGATTCTACTGAAGCGTGGCTTAACGTAGGTCAACAGATGAAACCAAAGATTCTACTGAAGCGTGGCTTAACGTAGGTCAACAGATGAAACCAAAGATTCTACTGAAGCGTGGCTTAACGTAGGTCAACAGATGAAACCAAAGATTCTACTGAAGCGTGGCTTAACGTAGGTCAACAGATGAAACCAAAGATTCTACTGAAGCGTGGCTTAACGTAGGTCAACAGATGAAACCAAAGATTCTACTGAAGCGTGGCTTAACGTAGGTCAACAGATGAAACCAAAGATTCTACTGAAGCGTGGCTTAACGTAGGTCAACAGATGAAACCAAAGATTCTACTGAAGCGTGGCTTAACGTAGGTCAACAGATGAAACCAAAGATTCTACTGCAGCGTGGCTTAACGTAGGTCAACAGATGAAACCAAAGATTCTACTGAAGCGTGGCTTAACGTAGGTCAACAGATGAAACCAAAGATTCTACTGAAGCGTGGCTTAACGTAGGTCAACAGATGAAACCAAAGATTCTAATGAAGCGTGGCTTAACGTAGGTCAACAGATGAAACCAAAGATTCTACTGAAGCGTGGCTTAACGTAGGTCAACAGATGAAACCAAAGATTCTACTGCAGCGTGGCTTAACGTAGGTCAACAGATGAAACCAAAGATTCTACTGAAGCGTGGCTTAACGTAGGTCAAAAGATGAAACCAAAGATTCTAATGAAGCGTGGCTTAACGTAGGTCAACAGATGAAACCAAAGATTCTACTGAAGCGTGGCTTAACGTAGGTCAACAGATGAAACCAAAGATTCTACTGAAGCGTGGCTTAACGTAGGTCAACAGATGAAACCAAAGATTCTACTGAAGCGTGGCTTAACGTAGGTCAACAGATGAAACCAAAGATTCTACTGAAGCGTGGCTTAACGTAGGTCAACAGATGAAACCAAAGATTCTATTGAAGCGTGGCTTAACGTAGGTCAACAGATGAAACCAAAGATTCTACTGCAGCGTGGCTTAACGTAGGTCAACAGATGAAACCAAAGATTCTACTGAAGCGTGGCTTAACGTAGGTCAACAGATGAAACCAAAGATTCTAATGAAGCGTGGCTTAACGTAGGTCAACAGATGAAACCAAAGATTCTACTGAAGCGTGGCTTAACGTAGGTCAACAGATGAAACCAAAGATTCTACTGAAGCGTGGCTTAACGTAGGTCAACAGATGAAACCAAAGATTCTACTGAAGCGTGGCTTAACGTAGGTCAACAGATGAAACCAAAGATTCTACTGAAGCGTGGCTTAACGTAGGTCAACAGATGAAACCAAAGATTCTACTGCAGCGTGGCTTAACGTAGGTCAACAGATGAAACCAAAGATTCTACTGAAGCGTGGCTTAACGTAGGTCAACAGATGAAACCAAAGATTCTACTGAAGCGTGGCTTAACGTAGGTCAACAGATGAAACCAAAGATTCTACTGAAGCGTGGCTTAACGTAGGTCAACAGATGAAACCAAAGATTCTACTGCAGCGTGGCTTAACGTAGGTCAACAGATGAAACCAAAGATTCTACTGAAGCGTGGCTTAACGTAGGTCAACAGATGAAACCAAAGATTCTACTGCAGCGTGGCTTAACGTAGGTCAACAGATGAAACCAAAGATTCTACTGAAGCGTGGCTTAACGTAGGTCAACAGATGAAACCAAAGATTCTACTGCAGCGTGGCTTAACGTAGGTCAACAGATGAAACCAAAGAATCTACTGAAGCGTGGCTTAACGTAGGTCAACAGATGAAACCAAAGATTCTAATGAAGCGTGGCTTAACGTAGGTCAACAGATGAAACCAAAGATTCTACTGAAGCGTGGCTTAACGTAGGTCAACAGATGAAACCAAAGATTCTACTGAAGCGTGGCTTAACGTAGGTCAACAGATGAAACCAAAGATTCTACTGAAGCGTGGCTTAACGTAGGTCAACAGATGAAACCAAAGATTCTACTGCAGCGTGGCTTAACGTAGGTCAACAGATGAAACCAAAGATTCTACTGAAGCGTGGCTTAACGTAGGTCAACAGATGAAACCAAAGATTCTAATGAAGCGTGGCTTAACGTAGGTCAACAGATGAAACCAAAGATTCTACTGAAGCGTGGCTTAACGTAGGTCAACAGATGAAACCAAAGATTCTACTGAAGCGTGGCTTAACGTAGGTCAACAGATGAAACCAAAGATTCTACTGAAGCGTGGCTTAACGTAGGTCAACAGATGAAAACCAAAGATTTCTACTGAAGCGTGGCTTAACGTAGGTCAACAGATGAAACCAAAGATTCTACTGAAGCGTGGCTTAACGTAGGTCAACAGATGAAACCAAAGATTCTATTGAAGCGTGGCTTAACGTAGGTCAACAGATGAAACCAAAGATTCTACTGCAGCGTGGCTTAACGTAGGTCAACAGATGAAAACCAAAGATTCTATTGAAGCGTGGCTTAACGTAGGTCAACAGATGAAACCAAAGATTCTAATGAAGCGTGGCTTAACGTAGGTCAACAGATGAAACCAAAGATTCTACTGAAGCGTGGCTTAACGTAGGTCAACAGATGAAACCAAAGATTCTACTGAAGCGTGGCTTAACGTAGGTCAACAGATTGAAACCAAAGATTCTACTGAAGCGTGGCTTAACGTAGGTCAACAGATGAAACCAAAGATTCTACTGAAGCGTGGCTTAACGTAGGTCAACAGATGAAACCAAAGATTCTACTGAAGCGTGGCTTAACGTAGGTCAACAGATGAAACCAAAGATTCTACTGAAGCGTGGCTTAACGTAGGTCAACAGATGAAACCAAAGATTCTACTGAAGCGTGGCTTAACGTAGGTCAAAACAGATGAAACCAAAGATTCTATTGAAGCGTGGCTTAACGTAGGTCAACAGATGAAACCAAAGATTCTACTGAAGCGTGGCTTAACGTAGGTCAACAGATGAAACCAAAGATTCTACTGAAGCGTGGCTTAACGTAGGTCAACAGATGAAACCAAAGATTCTATTGAAGCGTGGCTTAACGTAGGTCAACAGATGAAACCAAAGATTCTACTGCAGCGTGCTTAACGTAGGTCAACAGATGAAACCAAAGATTCTATTGAAGCGTGGCTTAACGTAGGTCAAACAGATGAAACCAAAGATTCTAATGAAGCGTGGCTTAACGTAGGTCAACAGATGAAACCAAAGATTCTACTGAAGCGTGGCTTAACGTAGGTCAACAGATGAAACCAAAGATTCTACTGAAGCGTGGCTTAACGTAGGTCAACAGATGAAACCAAAGATTCTACTGAAGCGTGGCTTAACGTAGGTCAACAGATGAAACCAAAGATTCTACTGAAGCGTGGCTTAACGTAGGTCAACAGATGAAACCAAAGATTCTACTGAAGCGTGGCTTAACGTAGGTCAACAGATGGAAACCAAAGATTCTACTGAAGCGTGGCTTAACGTAGGTCAACAGATGAAACCAAAGATTCTACTGAAGCGTGGCTTAACGTAGGTCAACAGATGAAACCAAAGATTCTATTGAAGCGTGGCTTAACGTAGGTCAACAGATGAAACCAAAGATTCTACTGAAGCGTGGCTTAACGTAGGTCAACAGATGAAACCAAAGATTCTACTGAAGCGTGGCTTAACGTAGGTCAACAGATGAAACCAAAGATTCTATTGAAGCGTGGCTTAACGTAGGTCAACAGATGAAACCAAAGATTCTACTGCAGCGTGGCTTAACGTAGGTCAACAGATGAAACCAAAGATTCTATTGAAGCGTGGCTTAACGTAGGTCAACAGATGAAACCAAAGATTCTAATGAAGCGTGGCTTAACGTAGGTCAACAGATGAAACCAAAGATTCTACTGAAGCGTGGCTTATACGTAGGTCAACAGATGAAACCAAAGATTCTACTGAAGCGTGGCTTAACGTAGGTCAACAGATGAAACCAAAGATTCTACTGAAGCGTGGCTTAACGTAGGTCAACAGATGAAACCAAAGATTCTACTGAAGCGTGGCTTAACGTAGGTCAACAGATGAAACCAAAGATTCTACTGAAGCGTGGCTTAACGTAGGTCAACAGATGAAACCAAAGATTCTACTGAAGCGTGGCTTAACGTAGGTCAACAGATGAAACCAAAGATTCTACTGAAGCGTGGCTTAACGTAGGTCAACAGATGAAACCAAAGATTCTACTGAAGCGTGGCTTAACGTAGGTCAACAGATGAAACCAAAGATTCTACTGAAGCGTGGCTTAACGTAGGTCAACAGATGAAACCAAAGATTCTACTGAAGCGTGGCTTAACGTAGGTCAACAGATGAAACCAAAGATTCTACTGAAGCGTGGCTTAACGTAGGTCAACAGATGAAACCAAAGATTCTACTGAAGCGTGGCTTAACGTAGGTCAACAGATGAAACCAAAGATTCTACTGAAGCGTGGCTTAACGTAGGTCAACAGATGAAACCAAAGATTCTACTGAAGCGTGGCTTAACGTAGGTCAACAGATGAAACAAAGATTCTACTGAAGCGTGGCTTAACGTAGGTCAACAGATGAAACCAAAGATTCTACTGAAGCGTGGCTTAACGTAGGTCAACAGATGAAACCAAAGATTCTACTGAAGCGTGGCATAACGTAGGTCAACAGATGAAACCAAAGATTCTACTGAAGCGTGGCTTAACGTAGGTCAACAGATGAAACCAAAGATTCTACTGAAGCGTGGCTTAACGTAGGTCAACAGATGAAACCAAAGATTCTACTGAAGCGTGGCTTAACGTAGGTCAACAGATGAAACCAAAGATTCTACTGAAAGCGTGGCTTAACGTAGGTCAACAGATGAAACCAAAGATTCTACTGAAGCGTGGCTTAACGTAGGTCAACAGATGAAACCAAAGATTCTACTGAAGCGTGGCTTAACGTAGGTCAACAGATGAAACCAAAGATTCTACTGAAGCGTGGCTTAACGTAGGTCAACAGATGAAACAAAGATTCTACAGAAGCGTGGCTTAACGTAGGTCAACAGATGAAACCAAAGATTCTACTGAAGCGTGGCTTAACGTAGGTCAACAGATGAAACCAAAGATTCTACTGAAGCGTGGCTTAACGTAGGTCAACAGATGAAACCAAAGATTCTACTGAAGCGTGGCTTAACGTAGGTCAACAGATGAAACCAAAGATTCTACTGAAGGCGTGGCTTAACGTAGGTCAACAGATGAAACCAAAGATTCTACTGAAGCGTGGCTTAACGTAGGTCAACAGATGAAACCAAAGATTCTACTGAAGCGTGGCTTAACGTAGGTCAACAGATGAAACCAAAGATTCTACTGAAGCGTGGCTTAACGTAGGTCAACAGATGAAACCAAAGATTCTACTGAAGCGTGGCTTAACGTAGGTCAACAGATGAAACCAAAGATTCTACTGAAGCGTGGCTTAACGTAGGTCAACAGATGAAACCAAAGATTCTACTGAAGCGTGGCTTAACGTAGGTCAACAGATGAAACCAAAGATTCTACTGAAGCGTGGCTTAACGTAGGTCAACAGATGAAACCAAAGATTCTACTGAAGCGTGGCTTAACGTAGGTCAACAGATGAAACCAAAGATTCTACTGAAGCGTGGCTTAACGTAGGTCAACAGATGAAACCAAAGATTCTACTGAAGCGTGGCTTAACGTAGGTCACAGATGAAACCAAAGATTCTACTGAAGCGTGGCTTACGTAGGTCAACAGATGAAACCAAAGATTCTACTGAAGCGTGGCTTAACGTAGGTCAACAGATGAAACCAAAGATTCTACTGAAGCGTGGCTTAACGTAGGTCAACAGATGAAACCAAAGATTCTACTGAAGCGTGGCTTAACGTAGGTCAACAGATGAAACCAAAGATTCTACTGAAGGCGTGGCTTAACGTAGGTCAACAGATGAAACCAAAGATTCTACTGAAGCGTGGCTTAACGTAGGTCAACAGATGAAACCAAAGATTCTACTAAGCGTGGCTTAACGTAGGTGTGATCATCTGAGCGAGGCTTCAGTATGAAATCAAAGATTCTACTGAAGCGTGGCTTAAACGTAGGTCAACAGATGAAATCAAAGATTCTACTGAAGCGTGGCTTAACGTAGGTCAACTGATGAAATCAAAGATTCTACTGAAGCGTGGCTTAACGTAGGTCAACAGATGAAATCAAAGATTCTACTGAAGCGTGGCTTAACGTAGGTCAACAGATGAAATCAAAGATTCTACTGAAGCGTGGCTTAACGTAGGTCAACAGATGAAACCAAAGATTCTACTGAAGCGTGGCTTAACGTAGGTCAACAGATGAAACCAAAGATTCTACTGAAGCGTGGCTTAACGTAGGTCAACAGATGAAACCAAAGATTCTACTGAAGCGTGGCTTAACGTAGGTCAACAGATTGAAACCAAAGATTCTACTGAAGCGTGGCTTAACGTAGGTCAACAGATGAAACCAAAGATTCTACTGAAGCGTGGCTTAACGTAGGTCAACAGATGAAACCAAAGATTCTACTGAAGCGTGGCTTAACGTAGGTCAACAGATGAAAACCAAAGATTCTACTGAAGCGTGGCTAACGTAGGTCAAGATGAAACCAAAATTCTACTGAAGCGTGGCTTAACGTAGGTCAACAGATGAAACCAAAGATTCTACTGAAGCGTGGCTTAACGTAGGTCAACAGATGAACCAAAGTTTCTACCGAAGCGTGGCTTAACGTAGGTCAACAGATGAAACCAAAGATTCTACTGAAGCGTGGCTTAACGTAGGTCAACAGATGAAACCAAAGATTTCTACTGAAGCGTGGCTTAACGTAGGTCAACAGATGAAACCAAAGATTCTACTGAGCGTGGCTTAACGTAGGTCAACAGATGAAATCAAAGATTCTACTGAAGCGTGGCTTAACGTAGGTC
>JASAOG010000007.1:0-330000 GCA_030265305.1 Biomphalaria pfeifferi
ATCAAGACTGTTCTTGGAGTCCCCCCCCCCCCCTTCCTTTTTTTTTTAAATTGTCAGTGAAAAATATAAATGATGCAATTGTCTTTCTCTCCCCCCCCCCCCCGCCCCACTGTCTCTCCTACTTTTCTCAATCATTCATTCATTCTTCTTATCTTATCTTATCTTATAAAATACTTCAAAAGAGAAGATTATTACGTCCTAGGCGTCACGCATTTAGTCATGCATGTTAACTGTGATAGTAAGTGTATGTGTTTTGAGTGGCTGGTAGTGCAGTGTGTGCGCCTGTTTATGAAATGGCCAGTGGACCTTGAGTGTACATGGCAGAGTGAACAGCGGGGTGTCAGGACTGTGTGTAAAAGGAGGTCAGCTTCGGAGAACAAGTGGCTGGAGTAAAGAACATAAATAGAGACTAATAAAATCATTGTGTTTATTGAAGCTCATGTTGTTTTAGTGTGTCTAGTACATGGCGTCAGAACTCTGCCAGACCACTGGTTTTCCTGGCTGATTTAGGCAACCCATTCCTTGCTCTAATAGCACTACGGAAGAAGGTGCATTCGTACAAATATGTCCTTGAGGATAGATGTGCTTCTGAACTGGGGGTCACGGGTTACGAATCCTGGTGAAGACTGGGATTTTTAATTTCGGGATCTTCGGGCGCCTCTGAGTCCTACCCAGCCCTAATGGGTACCTGACGTTACTTGGGGAAAAGTAAAGGCGGTTGGTCGTTGTGCTGACCACATGACACCCTCGTTAACCGTAGACCACAGATGACCTATACATCATCTGCCATGTAGACCACAAGGTCTCAAAGGGGAATTTTACTTTTACAAATTTTTCTTAACTTATGGAGCGAGGAATGTGCATGTCTCCCCCCTCTCTTTCTTTACCCCCCCCCCCCCATCTTGATTTAACCTCGGCAACGAACTAAAACAGAACTCTAAATTTATCGACATGTCAATGCGTGGCAGTTGGTCTTCGTATCAATTCTCCTTTATTATTTGCTAATTAGTTCCCCGTTAGTTTTATTTTTTATCGGCCCTCGAAAGGAGAATAGACGCTATTAGTTTTTGTGTGGTCTGTCTATCCGTCCGTCGCGTTTAGATCTCGTAAACTAGAAAAGATAGTGAAAATCCGACATCATATTTTAGACCTTTCAAAGTTCTGATGTAACGGCTACTTTTTCTTTCTGAAAGCGAAAATTTTATTTTAAAATCAACTATGCAAGCAGTTTTTTTCATTAAAAATTCACCATTTTTTACAACTATTCATTATTATTAGTAACATACAAGGGAGGCTATTTGGTAAGGGGAGGCAATAATTTGTCATATTTATATCATATTTATGCAAATGATTTTAGATTTTTGTCTTTGTAACCTTGTTTTAAATAACTTGTAAGACCTAGAGTGAAAGTGTAATGTGTTTTTAATACTGAAATAATTATGTGCTACAAATTGAATAGTCTTAGAAAATGTAATTCTGCAGTGTTGACAACTGCACACTAATTATAATAGTGATACTGTAATATACTTTAAAAAAGAAAACCTAACTTATCGATACCTGCATTTTTTTTTATACACCGGATACACCAAAACCTTTAAAAACATTTATATTTTCGCCATCTATGAAAATCTCAAGAACTCTACTTCATTTCTCTTTGTCGCTCTAACCACACCGTCTCATTCTCCCCGCTGTTCTGTTAAAACTTTTATTTCACTCCCATTCTTCAATCTTGTGTGTTTCTAAAAGTATTGGGGACAGACTGACCAGTTGGGTACTTAGTGTTTACTGGCAATATTGATCATTGACCTGTAAATATAGTACGAACTGGACTTGGGGGGGGGGGGGAAGGGTGCTGTTGATACGCATGAATTCCGAGATAGTCCTGGTTATTCACATGATTTAAATGTTCATGTTTTAATAACAGGGTGAAGTGTATCAAGTGGGATAGACCACAAACAATTTTTGTTTTTCAATGCTTGTGATGCTGTAAAAGGTTTTTCTAAAGCCTACAAATTTAGTATACAGAACATTTTATAAGATTCTCTATGATAGCCACTACAAATTAGACCTATTTTAGTGTACGATAACAAAAATTTGCTTTTCTTTATAATAAGTTATTATTGTGGTTTTTGAGTATAATATATATATATAGAGAGAGATACCTAGGTGTTATAATAACTGAAAAACTGTCATGGAATCCCATATTGATGATGCTATCAAAAACTCAAACAAAGCATTAGGGTTCATTAAAATAAATTTCTATAAATCAAAGAATATGCATCCTCTTTTTCGGACTCCTCAACTCAAGAAAACATTAAGAAATATTAACAGGCACAAAATAGAGCAGTAAGATTCATAACAAACGAAATTAATTTAGAAAGCCTTCAGGACAGAAGACTCAAAAGTAGAGTAGCAATTATACATAAAACACTGAACCATAATCTTCAAAATACAAAAACAAAAATTTAATAAAATACTCAGAAAAACACAATGATAAAGGCACATTCCTCGTTCCATATGCTAGGGACAAATTTGTACAAATACTCCTTCTTCCCCAGTGCTATTAGAGCATGGAATGGGTTGCCTGAGCTAGCCAGGAAAACCAGTCACTTGGCAGAATTTAAGTCATAGGTTATTAATATGCATGACTGAATGCATGACGCGTAGGACGTAATCATCTTCTTTTTTGAAGTAACATCTATATTATATAAGATAAGAAGATAATATAGATAAATAGATAGATACACAGATATATGACACAAAATTTCAAATATAGGTTTCAAGGTGCTTTTTTGGGGGTTTAAAATTGCAATTAAATATTCGTATATATATATATATATATATATGGCCCAACCATACATGACACTACCCGCAGAAAATCTGTTATGAGTTATAAAAGGGGTAAATTTAATAATTTACACCAATGATTAGCGCGGGGCCTATGAAAATGCGGGGCCCACTGCGGTCGCAATAGACCAGCCCTGCAAAATAGCTGCATA
Source organism: Biomphalaria pfeifferi (assembly GCA_030265305.1). Lineage (NCBI taxonomy): Eukaryota > Metazoa > Mollusca > Gastropoda > Planorbidae > Biomphalaria > Biomphalaria pfeifferi. The sequence goes on from JASAOG010000007.1 coordinate 3,000, forward strand.
TGCTACTCCGCGTGTCGACTAGTATGGTATAAAATATATCTGATATGAAATTTATATAAAAATAGTATTTTAATGTTGGTTTCGATCGCATTAGTTCGAAGCGACTATGACATGTAACATATAGATTGTATACATTCGAATAATCTCCCTTTGTTTTCAAATCTTAGCCCAGTTATCACAACAAGGCGTGACTAGATTCAAACTTCTGAGATTATGCTATCAATCAGCAGCAGGCGATCTAACAACAACAGACGTTAAGAAGGGAAATAACTCTTTCTTGCATCATCATTTCTGTTTGTTTTTAATGTTGTTGTTTATATTTGATAAAAAAATGTGCATGGCGTGATCTCTAGCATTTTACAATAGACGATTTAATAATAGTTTACTTTCGTTTAGTTTGTGGATCATGTGTTAATGAAGCCAACCAATGGCGTCGCTAGAGGGGGGCAGATCGTATCGGCTAACATTTACCCTCAGCGACACCGCTGGTGATAATCTTTTACCGTTCTTCGGATGCTACAAGCATTGAAAGAGACACCCCAATTCCGAAACGCCTATGGATAAAGAACTACGTTAAAAACTAGTTGACTTTCATAAAATGCAAAGTGGCCTCCCATTTAGGCGTTGGAACTTCCAAATTTGATTATTACAACAAGAGAAACGCCACTGGTTGCCTGGTCGTGCGGTTTGCGCGCTGGACTGTCGTTCGGATTTATCGACGGTCGATGGTTCAAACCTTGCCCGCTCCCATCCCCCGTCGTCCTGCGGGAGGTTCGGACTAGGAAGTAAACAATCTTCAACTCTGAAGGAACATCCGAAACATGTAAAACAAACAATTTATGGACTTTGCTATAATTATCAATCAATCATGGACGTATTTTTAAGGAGAGTAGGTTCTAATTAAGACGCCATTTCCATCACTTTTATCGCTGTTAAAAGTAAAGTATTTATAATAGGAGAAAGAGTCATGGTGTGGTTGTGACAGGGCCGGTCTTAGATAATCGAAGGCCCTAGGCGAACTGTCTTTTTTGGCCCTAAATGAAATAGAAAAATAAAAAATAAACAGAGAAAAGAAATTACGCAATATATTTAAAACCTAGTATATTATAGCCGAATAAATAGGTTGCCTGAAACAGCCATGGAAACCAACAAATTGAAGAGTTAAAGTTATTGATTAACATGCATGACATGTGTAGAACGTAATTATCTTCTTTTTTGAAGTAACGTCTGTAACTTATAAGATAAGAAGATAATAACATTGGGGACACGTTTTCCTATTTATTAATTTAAAAAAATTTATTGTAACGAGGCGCTCAACAATCGGAGGCGCTTGGCAGCTGCCTAGCTTGCCTATGCCTAAGGTCGGCACTGCGTCGAACCCCTGTCACTATAGTCCAACGGTACTTTACATTTAAATCTCGGCGACCCTTTTTTACAAACCCCGACTCTTGCGCGACCCCACCCACACACACACAGCAAAAGAAGAATAGACAAAAAGAATTCATAATTTCGATGGTCTTAGGCGACCCCTCGCAAAACGTCAATCGACCCCCATAGGGGTTCGGGACCCACAGGCTGAGAACCCCTGCTATAGTTGATCGAAGTAAACCGCGCTGCTCTGTTACAACCTCGAACTTGTGGGTCACTAAAAACAACATAGTTATATATAGTGCAATCGCTTACACGTAGTCATAATATTTTGTTCATTTTTTCTCTTCCAAAACACACACACACCCACACACATGCATCCACACACACAAGCACCAACCCACACACACGCACCCCCCGCACACACACACACCCACCCACCTACACACGCGCACCCATCCACACACACACACGCACCCACACACACACACGCACCCATACACACACGCACCCACAGTACTCTAGCTAAAACAAATATTACATTAAGCGCACATTACTTAGGTCCTTTTTTTTTTGCCCCCCCCCCAATACACACACACACACACACACACACAGACACACACGTAGACATTGCAAACAAAATATCTGATTACACACTTAGCTCGCAATGTGCTAAGTGTAATTAGAGGTAATTAATAAAATCCATTGAGTAAAAAAAAATATTTAAACTTCGGATCACAATCTTAAGGAGAAATAGAAAATCAGATTATCGGGAGAGTTTCTCTCTGGCTGTGACAGTGTGTCACTTGAAGGGAGACGGATTACCTTTTCAAGTCCAGGCATGTAAAATATAAAAACACATAAAAGCAATATTACTTAATATTGAAAACTTGAAAGCATTAGATGGGAGCGGGCAGGGTTTGAACCCTCGACCGTCGATAAATCCGAACGACAGTCCAGCGCGCAAACCGCACGACCAGGCAGCCCTAGATATGATCTACATACTGTATATTCAGAGTATAAAGTACACCATATATCAATGGGCACACACTTGTCTTGACGTCATATTAAATTTTTGAAAGGACACTAACTTTTATCTTCAATATTGGCAACTGAATTTGTATCTAATTTCTTTACTTGTTCACTGGCTTACGTGGCCACCGACGTTTGCGTTGAGTACATTTCTCTCTGTTATTGTAGTCGGTCAATCACAGTGTTTGTTTTTTTTTAATTTGTTAAATATTTTTTTAAAATATTTTTTACACTTTAAAAAAAACGAATTTTATGGTATCACAACAACAAATGTAAAAAGCTTTGTTCACAATTTGTTCATTGTTTTTGCTTTCATTTGCTTGTCCTTTTTCCTGCCCTAGTCTCATGAAAGTCCGCATACATTTTAAGACATACAATCCACATGGGCTTACATCTCACACGAAATGCCTGATCTCCGAAGTTTTGAAGGTCAATGTCTTTATTTACTAGTAAAGTCCAACAGTTCTGGGACACATACACACACAGACGTTTTTATGGATGGTGTGTTGTCATTCTGAAACTGTGGGGGAGGCTTTTGTATACATAATCCTATGGAAGCCCAAAGGTTCCAAGAAGTTTACATTTTTTTGGTTGGAGCGTTCTGGTTTTACATTACAACTGTACTAAATTGGAGATAAAGAAGCATTGGAAGGCTATAAATATATGGGTTTATTTGTGTACTGCAAATAGTTTTTGTATAAATGCATATCTTTCACAACTAAATAGTTTTGTTTTGACATATTTATTTCGTTTTCAATGATTCAGTGTCCTGCAACAGGCTAAAAGAACGGATTAGATTTAGAGGCATGACAACTTTGTGAGATGCATATGATTATAAGAAAATTCATACTTATACTATAAACTTTTACTATTTTTACAATTCCTCTTTTCAGCTTGCAAATTCTGCATCGTTAAAGGTCGGAAACTGGAAAAAAAACCTGGACACTGTTCTTGAAAACGCATGTAACGATCTTACTAGAAACTTGTCAGTTGATATAGATCTATATCTTTAGGAAGACAAATTCTAGCTAGTTGACCACACTGGCTTTGACGGTTATTTATATCTTTATCTTGACCAGACATACGTCAACTGGTATATTCGACGGTAGGCGATGCGCATTAAAGGGTTAAAATAGACTCTCGGGAAATTTTTTTCTAACCTTTTTCTAAGTCTGGATCTATACACCTCTAAGCCTATTTACGAAGAGTAGATTTATACATTCGCTTAAAGCAGGGTTTTTTTTCATGGGGGGGGGGGGGGGGGGGGGGCATTTCAGACTGGGTAAAAAAAATTTTATGCTCCTTTTTAAACAAAATTATTCATAAGTTATTAACGATAAAAATAATCGCTCTAATGAAAAGTCATCAGCTTTATAAAAGAAAGTTATTATTATAATTTAAGTTGCTTTTTTAAATCTTGTTCTTTAAAATTTTTTTGTTAAATTTTTTTTTTTTTACATTTTTTAATTTTTTTTACATTTTTTTTTAATTTTAATTTTTTTTTAATAATTTTTTTGTTTTTAATTTTTTAAGTTAAATTTTTTTTTTTTTTTAAATTTTTAAATTGAAAAAAATATTTTTTTAAGCTTTTTTTTTTCCCCAAGAGTGATATTTTCATTCAAAGATTGAGTTTGTGACAGAACTCTCTTTTTAAAGAAACACTCTTCAGTGCCCTGAGTTCGCCTCTATAATTAGAATGGAATCTTAATGTATAAAGTCAATACTAACGAATTTCTTTTTTTTCGTCTGTCTGTTCAAATGTTCTATTTAATATTGTCACAACTCATCAGATGTGGAGCATGTCAATTCCAATACCTTACTCACTGGTTCGACTTTTGTGACATGTTATAGACCGCTGTCTTTGAATGTTTAAACCAAGCGCCACGCGTTGGTCCCCCCCCCCCCCCCCCCCCCCACCGGTTTATATTAAACAATGAGGAAGAAATAAAAAGGAATGAATATTGTCTTGCACTGTTCATCTGGTGCATAAGCGAACAAAAACAAGGGCCCACAACTAACAAGTACTCGCCAATGTGATTGTCTTTCCTTGAGGCTTTGCAGAAAGTCAAGTGCAGCGTTTGTTGGTTCTGGAAAAATACCTCAACAAGTGCTCTTCCTCTTTCTCTCTGCGAGTAGCACTGGACATTGTTAGTATCGAGTTAGTTTTTTGAAAGTTTAGATCAATAGTCCGCTGCATTTGTCCATGGGCTATTTGTTTATGACAATAAACTGCAACGAATGTCAATTTGTGCTGGTCAGTCGACTCAGCCATCACAAGGAGCAGAAATATTTGTTCCCTGTCGTCTGCCGCTCCATTTAAAAGGGTCTCCGCGCGTTCCAGAGCCACATTTGAAAAACTTGTCGTGTGCTAAAAGAGCGAGAACTAAAGCAAGCGAGAGTATTAGAATTTTGTGTACGCGAAACATTTTTTCTCACATGGATATTAAGTAGTTGTTAAACTATTTTTTAAAACCCTCAAAAGACTGTGACAGTGATAACGTAATCAACGAATAACTTTAAAATTCTTTGGGGAAAACTTTCACAGAAACATTTTTACAAAAGAGTTCAACAGGATTGAAAAATAAAAATTAACAACATCGATAAAGAATAAATCTCCAAGAGTTTCATTGACTCGTATTGTACTTGTATAACTGTTTGTGACCATTGAGGATTTAGAGATGGCTGCTATAGTAAAGGAGAAAATGGGACAAGGCGCCAAATATTTAAAGTCAAACAACAATATGCGTCTGCTCGTTCTTCTTCTGTCAGTCATGATTGAAGGTAAGAGATGTGTGACCTTTTTGTTGTCATGTCAATTAAACAATCACTGACCTATACATTGTTAGATCACTGGCCTATACATTGTTAAATCTCTGACCTATACATTGTTAAATTACTGACCTATACATTGTTAAATCACTGGCCTATACATTGTTAAATCACTGACCTATACATTGCTAAATCACTGACCTATACATTGTTAAATCACTGACCTATACATTGTTAAATCACTGGCCTATACATGGCTAAATCCCTGACCTATACATTGATAAATCACTAACCTATACATTGTTAAATCACTGACCTATGTATTGTCAAAAAAAAGAGAAAAACAGAACGAAAGAAAAAAATGGGGAACACAATAAATTGACACAAATAATGGAACCTGCTGTTTTTTAAAGACAAAATTAAACATTTATCAATAAAATTGGCATCTTTGGATAAAATCAAAAAATTAACATTCTCTCTCTCTCTCTCTCTCTCTCTCTCTTTTTGCGTAAATACATCTAGTTTAGACATTCTCTTATCTTATATAATTGAGGCGTTCAAAAAGAGAATAAATCACGTCCTACGCGTGTCCTTAGGCCAATCTATTCATATATGTTAATCAATGAATTAAACATTGGTTTTATTTGTAGTATAAATTTTAAAATTAAAACGTGTTCCACACAGAGAGCGTATGTCACGGGAGGGGGATTAGAAGTTAGAATTGCCTCTTGGCGTGTGATGAATGTTTCGGAAGTTTCGAGTTGGCTAGCGAAAAGCCTCAATCCCTGCAAGACATTAGAATGTAATTATTGATTGGCTTGAATTTAAAAATGAGCATTTCTTTTGGATAAACTCATATCTTGGTTATTTCTATGAAACCAAATATTGGGATGTAGGGCCGAGAGGCGTGGCTACTTTCTGGATAGCAAAGTGCGGAGCTGGTTAACACTACCTATCAAAAAGATTCTTAGCGGGAGGGTGTGGGGATCTGGACGGTTGTGTGAGTTGTTCTGCTGATCCTGTGTGGCTTCTACTTGTAGTTGTCGAGTCTTACCTTATAAATTACAGACGTTATTTCAAAAAAGAAGACGATTACGTCCTACGCGTCATGCATCTAGTCATGAGATTTTGTTTTTAGGTTAGGCATACGTCACTCCCCTCAACAATACTGAAAGAGAAACAAAGTTTAACCAATCGTATCGCTTCATTCTTACTGTAGCTGTTAGGCTTAGTGACGGCCTAGTCCAGAGCTATGGTACAATTATATATATAGAGAGAGATCTAAAAGCATTAGGATAACCAACTGGATAAAAAAAGTAACATTTTCATCTAATCCCATCCCTGTCCTAAATAGTAAATAGATCGTGTGTCTATCTTACTGATTCTAACAAAGCGGTCAGTGTAAGGCTAGTCTAGACTACGTGTAGTCGGTCATGACAAGACAACCAGATAGTTGTTTCTTAGTGTTTGTGTGTGTTGAGTGGTCAGGCGAGACAATACAGTTAGTCAAGCATGTAAATCTACTTTCAAAACGCATTTTTTCTTTGCTTACAAGATTCTAGATCTAACTGCATAGACGAAGATATTTTTTTTTACGAAAATGTAAACTATACTGCATGGTATCCTGTTATATAATAAGTCAATAGATTAAATTAATAGGCTAGTGTGACGTCACATAGAAACCCGTTAAAAATCGAATCGTTTTGGATGCGCAGAAAAAAATATGTCAGAAAAACATCAATTACTACATTATTATTGCAAATAAAAAAAAAAGAATAATATATTCATAATCTCTAATTCAAAACACATGATATGGTATCAAAAATTGTCAAAACCATCGGAGTTTCCCTTTAACCAATGACTTAAATTCTGCCAAGTCACTGGTTATCCTGGCTAGCTCAGGCAATCCATTCCATGCTCTAATAGCACTAGGGAAAAAGGAGTATTTGTACTAATTTGTCTTAGCATACGGAAAAAGGAATGTGCCTTATCTTTGTGTCTTCTAAAGATCTTGCCCTGTCCACTTGTTTTGCTGTATTCGGTTCACCATGTCTTATTGTTTATTGCTTTCAGTCGGTAAAATATTAACATTCGACAAACTGGAAGGAAAAATAAACCCCATGTCGAATTCTTCATCAATTTACAGCAAAAGATTTTTTGTTTAACCACTGGATTTTAAAACATGTATGCAACAATTAGCAATGTTCAGTCAACCGACAGTCATTACTCAAATGTGCAGGTCGTCAGACTGTAATTGTATAGGTCAGCCTATAAAAAAAGCACAGGTCACGGTGATCCCTAATTCTGACACGTCTGGTCAGTCATGCTTTCACGTCTGCTGTAACATTTGACAAATCCAATAGACTAGGCCTGCGTTTGTCAATCGAGGGTGGGTGGAGGGCTGACGAGGGGGGGGCCAAAGTCGATCGTGTTTTGTTTTTGTGTAGTGTATTTATTCATCCGTATGTGCAATAATTAAGTATAAAACTAAAACTCATTTATTAATTATTTTTTTTGGAAAGCAAGTCTGCAACAAGATCGCTTTTAAAAAAGCTCTTTTAATGGGTCTTCGTTGCAAACGCCAGGAGAATGAATTTCTGAAGCTCAGTAGCCAGGAAAACGCTTCGCGCACTCCCAACTTACAGCGCTTCCCCTGACCTCTAGCTGGCTAATAGAGTATGAACGTATTTTTTCGGAAAGGGGGGGAGGAAACTTGTAAAGTTTAGAGCAACACTGGACCAGTTAATCAGCGGACAATCTGATGCATTGACTTTTCATGTACATTTAAGAAGACTCAAAAGTAAAGTAGCAATTATACATAAAACACTGGACCATAATCTTCAAATACAAAAACAAAATTTAATAAAATACTCTCAAAGACACAAAGATATAGTGCTATTATAGCATGGAATGGGTTGCCTGAGCTAGCCAGGAAAACCAGTGACTTGGCAGAAGTTAAGTCATTGGTTAATATGCATGACTAAATGCATGACGCGTAGGACGTAATCATCTTCTTTTTTGAAGTAACGTCTGTATTATATAAGATAAGATAAGATTTAAGTCCATTTCATTGCGTTCAACCAGATTTGAACCAAAAAAAAAACTTTTAAGCTTCATTTGGGTCTGGAAAAAAATAAATGAACAGACTACTTGCCAGCTCTTAAAAGACTAAGACTAAGACTCGGACTGCTTTAGTGATCCATATGAAAATTTTTTGTGATTACAAGAACACTTTTCTCATATAAAGACAACACAACAGAAACATACACATAAATACAACAGACACAACATAAAGAGTTCATTCAGCGATTACACACAGTCATCTTAGTCCTTTTCACATTTTAATGAAAGACTTAATTTAGTCATGATTAGGCTGCCTGGTATGCGCTTCGAACCTCAGACGCGATTGAACCCTGCCCGCTGATATCCCCCGCAGGTTTGGACTAGGATGTAATGATGGTTTAAATGTTAAATTTATTATTTATTTTTTTAGGGCTTCGTCTGTCATCTAGATGGAGTGACTGCTTCATTGCAGTGGGGAAAGTCTTGGTGATAAATTTGTGATTGCTAGGAACCCATGCGTTAACACTCGCCCCTCTTCCATACTGACCTGATCTAAAATGACGGAAAACCATTGCCATTCGGGTCAGGTGGCTGCGGGAGATTGCCAGAGAGCAGTAGTCTTACTTCTGCCCATCACCCGGCCCACCAACGAGTTCTAGAATAAAAAACGATTTTTTTTTCTAAATTATAACCTTTTTTTACCTCTAGAACTTCTCCGTTCTCATGGTCCTATTTTTTGGTAACTATTTTTTGGAACTTTACTTATATTTTTCTAAACAATTGTTTAGGTCTAAGTCTAAATGCATAAAAAAAATCAGCAAAGAAATAACAAATGCGTTCCAGCATTTCATTCAGACTAGAAATACAAGCAGTAAATAACAAACTCAATATCGTTATATATTTGTTTGTAAGAATCCAGCTGTGTGTGTGTGGTGTAGGTGTGGACCGAAGGGGCGGGGGAATTTTTTCTGTGTTTTACACAATGTATACAAGCGCCATACCCCTCCCCTAAAAGTTCAGAAAAACGGAATCTCGCGAGATTGGGGGGGGGGGGGTGACTTCGGGAGGTTTTGTTGTTTCAGTGTAAGTAGGTTAAACCTAAAAGTTTGTAAAATGTAAATGTAGGTTAAGTACTATAGCAACACGTTGCCGGCCGGACAAAATAAACTTTTTTATTTTCAATTTGCATTAACAATAAAAACTTCTGTTTATAGAGAGTCTTTATAATGAGAGCTCAATGATTACTTCAGGTTGTAGGCTTTAGTCCGATATTGCAATAGTAAGATAAGTGTTCGATTTTATTATCTGGGAGGGTTAGGGTTATTATCAGGGAGGGTTGGGGTTATAATCTGGGAGTTACTGTTTCAGTTTGATGTCTTCTACGTCTCTTTCTCCTAACTGCAACCATCACCCTGCAAACATCACCCTGCAACCCTAACCCTCTCTCTCTCTCTCTCTATCTCTATCTATCTATATATGAAACGTCTGTATTATATAAAATAAGAAGATGACTAGATGCATGACGTGTAGGACGTAATCATCTTCTTTTTTGAAGAGGCATCTGTATTATGCCTGGTCGTGCGGTTTGCGCGCTGAACTGTCGTTCAGATTTATTGATGTTCCAGGGTTCAAACCCTGCCCGCTGCCATCCCCCGTCTTCCTGCGAGAGGTTTGGACTAGGAAGTAATTATCTTCAACTCTGAAGGAACATCCGAAACATGTAAAACACTTTAAAATAGCATAACCATGTTGGCCCTTTGAAACTGATTGGCTCTTTTTTTTTTTAGCGGGACATTTTAGAAGACAAGAATAGCAAAAATTCTTGTAAATGTAATATGCATATTTTGTTTTAAAATGTGTATAGTTTTGCATGCCCCCTTGGAAGACGCACCAACGTTAATCGGAGCTGTATTTACTTAGTCCGAGCATGCTACAATCCTAAAAGGTTTTAAAAAAAAGTAAAAAATTAAAAGTTTCTGATCCCTCGAAATTAGGACATATTTTTTTATCTCTCTTATGGAGGCCCCATTCTTGTGGAGTCCCTGGGGCTGTAGCCACACCTGCGCTCCATTGAATCCGGCCCTGATTAGATTAGCAACTGAAGATTAAAGTGACGACTTATTTGTCGTCTTCAGTGTGAAGTGTAGGTACAAATGGTCAATTCCTGCTACAGAAACAGCGGTTACAGAGTGTCGTAGTCCACATGGTGTAGTGTTATCATTTGACCTTCTACATGTAAATAGACAAGCAGTGGTTTAGAGAGTTTGATCGCCCACACAATGTTGATAGAGGCTATCAGATGACGTCATTAGTTCCGGAAACCAACGATAGATTTACATACAATTTACATGGAATAGGGAGCAGTATATGAACCATTGCCATTGCTGCGTATGCAGCGAGTTGAATTTAGCGGTTCTCAAACCGATTTAGTCAAACGTAATATTTAGAATATAAAAAAATCTTATTTCAATCGACACTCGATTGTATCAATCAGGAGTTAAAAAGATTTTTTAAAAATCCAGGGATTTGTACAATGTGGACATTTGAATATGATATTTCAAGTTAAACCAAATGAGATGTAGAATGGCTGCCCGATCGCGTGTTATGCAATTTGTAATGTCGTCACGACGGCCCAGTGTTAGAACCCTGCAAGCTGCCTTCACCTTCCGTCCTGTAGGAGGTCAAGGTTAGGACGCAATACTCTTCAGTTCTGGAGGAACGTCCAAAACTTGATGGAAATTTTCTCGCTGACCTAAACAATGTCAAGGACGCTGACTCGAACTGCCCTGTTGTCAATAAAATACAAAAGAATTGAGCTCTAAATTTTAACTATATCTCGAAACTTGGCATTTAATCGTATTAAATCTCATCTATCTTATCTTCTTATCTTATAAAATACAGACGTTACTTCAATAAAGAAGATGATTACGTCCTACGCGTCATGCATCTAGTCATACATGTTAACCAATGACTTAAATTCTGAAAAGCCACTGGTTTTCCTGGCTGGCTCAGGCAACCCATTCCATGCTCTAATAGCACTAGGGAAGAAGGAGAATTTGTACACATTTGTCCTAGCATATGGAACGAGGAATGTGTCTTTATCTGTGTGTCTTTCTGAGTATTTTATTACATATTGTTCTTGTATGACCGCTAGTTAGTTGCCTACTTGTTTTTAAATAAGTTTTGGATTGTAGAAAGAAAGTCTAAAGCTTCCTCCATATTAGAAATTATTTTGTGTAACAAACAGAGGAGTTTAGAAAATTGGATTGTACGGTACCAAATGTGAACAAAAATTATCTAATACCTTTTAAAAAAATAGCTTTTCAACACATTCTTTTTTTTGTACACCGGATACACTAAAAATCTTGCTATTTATAATTTTACCAGTCTGTATAAAATATCCTATTAAACAAACAAAACAAATATAGTTACAAGAATCTCACTGACCTATGACTGATTCAAATTTTGAACTCATTACGTAGCTTTTTGTATTATTTGGAAAAGTGAGGGTTAACCTGGAGAAGTAACCGTGATGCGTATAAACCCTCAGAAAACACTTCAGCTCCAGTTAAATCTTGAATTATTCAGAATTTCGTTTCCATCGGAATTCCATTTCGAGTCTCCTAAAAAAGATGGGAGAGAGAGAGGGAGAGTGAGAGGGAGATGGAGAGAGGGAGAGAGATGGAGAGAGATGGAGAGAGAGAGAGGGATGGAGAGAGAGAGAGATGGAGAGAGAGAGAGAGATGGAGAGAGAGAGAGAGAGGCCCTAACGATCCCGAAAGTAAAAATCCAAGTCTTCACCAGGATTCGAACCCAGGAACCCCTATTCGGAAGCCAAGCGCTCTACCACTCCACCACCACACCTATATTATATACTCTCGTAATAATCTCTTTCTCATTACATCTATAGCTATCTTAACAAGTTCCAGCTACTAAGATTCCTCCCTCCCCGATCAAATCAAATTCTGAAAGGCAAATTTTGTCAGTAAATATGTTACAATTTTAATACGTTGTTTAAAAAGAGTTGATTCAAAGTGATTCAAGCAAACATATTTGAAAAGAGTTGATTCAAAGTGATTCAAGCAAACATATTTGAAAAGAGTTGATTCAAAGTGGTTCAAGCAAACATATTTGAAAAGAATTGATTCAAAGTGATTCAAGCAAATATATTTGAAAAGAGTTGATTCAAATTGATTCAAGCAAACATATTTGAAAAGAGTTGATTCAAAGTGATTCAAGCAAACATATTTGAAAAGAGTTGATTCAAAGTGGTTCAAGCAAACATATTTGAAAAGAGTTGATTCAAGTGATTCAAGCAAACATATTTGAAAAGAGTTGATTCAAAGTGAATCAAACAGAAATGAGTACTGTTAAAGAGCAGAATCATGAGCATTGATGCTAAAATTTCTTTCAAGTTAAAAAACAAAATGGCCAGCAGACGATAGTTTGAAACACACTGTTTTTAATGGCATGACGAATAGGTCCACAAAATTATTGATCTCATCTCATCGATGCGAAAACATCTGTTACTTAAGATTGATTTTGTGTTTAGGTTGTTTGAAACTAAGATATTGTTTTATTACGCCGCGTAGTAATACAGTAATAAATCTAATAGCAACAAGCGGATGTTTTCATGTTTTCTCGGGCGGTGAAAAACAAGCCGGTAGGGGTGGCGCCCGGGAGGTAGGGGAAATAGCTAAAGATAACAACAAGGGAGAGAAATTGTTCAAACTGTTTACTTCTGCCGCTCTTGACATCTCAAGTAGAGATTGACAGAATAAAACTTTGATTTGACTAAAATAAAACCCAATTTGCTTAACAAAAAGATCCAGATCCCAGTAGAAACCATAGTCGATGTAAATTAATTCAAAGAAAACTTAGATTCGGTGTAAGTGTAAATAAAACATTATACTCGATATAGGGCCGGCCTTAGAGGATTGCGGGCCCTAGGCGAAGTGAATTTTTGTAGTAACAAATTATATTTAAAAAACAACAACAAATAGGCCTAAACAGCGAAAAAATTAAATTATGTAGTTTTCAAAAGCATTTTTAAAACCTTTGTCAGACAAGTGTACTCCAAAACAAAATTGTGAACAAGGCGATACAGTGTATGCAGAAGAGTGAAAATCGTTTTCAGTTCTGCGCAAGGCACCACCAATCGGCTGCCTCGTTTGCCTATGCCTAAGACTGGCTCTGCTCGACATCCAAACATCATTGCATCTCTTTCTTTCAAACTGAATGTGCTTATCCATTTAATTATCACTCTCTAGAAGAAGAACGTGTTTTTTTTGTGTTGAATACATTTATTATTATTTTGACTGTCCTGGACACTTTATTGTACATTTCTTTTAAATAGTTTATTTTAAGGTTAAGTCTTATAAAGTAGAAAACACCAAACTGTGGGAGATGAGTGGACAGAAAAATATAGAAGTGCAGATCTTAGAGAGGAAGTGGAGATGGATTGGTCATACCCTTAGAAAAGATACCAGCAACAGAGTTAGGCAGGCCTTAGAGTGGAACCCCCAGGGAACAAGACGCAGAGGAAGACCAAAAAGAACATGGCGACGCAGTGTACTTGAAGAAGCAGAGAAGACCGGGAAGAGCTGGGACACCATCAAAAAGCTAGCAAGAGACCGTGGAGAGTGGCGTGTTTTTGTCGAGGCCCTATGTTCCATGAGGAACTCAAAGGAGTGATGATGATGATGATATAAGTCTTATATAATGGTCAAGCCAGTTTGTAAGTGAATATCGGGATGCCAACGTTAGGCGAACTGTATCCACATGGCTATTTTTAAATATTGATTGTATCAGTTTAGGTAGTGGCTCATTTGACTATCAGAGCACATTCAGTGTTTCATTTAATTGTGCATGTCATTTCAAATGTAGCTGAATAAGGCAGAAATGTATTGAAAGACATCAACACTGAAAGGTTTTCTCCCTTTTAGGGGCTGGTTAAAGTTTACGGCTAATCCGCTAATCCAACTCAGCTGTTTTTATTGAGCGTTTGTTAAATAGCTTAGCATCCATGAAAACACGGAACAAAGGGGAGATAATCTGCTGAAAATATTTTTTTAAAGGAAAATTTTGAAGGCTGACAGAGAGAGAGAGAGAGAGAGAGAGAGAGAGAGAGGAGAATGAAAGAGAGAGTCTTATGTAGATAAAGACATCGAAAGAAAAAGTCCAAGGCTTAAAAGCGAGATAGCTATGTGCTATATATCATGTACTATAGCCTAAAACATCTTATCAAGGGACTGCATCAATCTATCTGGCCATTAAATGGGTCATGGCGACACTTAAGTGATTTGAACAAGACGTGAACATTAAAAAAGTAAATGGAAAATAACATAAAAAGTAGAAGTGTAGTGTATGTGTGTGAGTGTGTGTGTTTCTGGTCATGTGTCTTAACAGTCTTGTTTTTTGACACGTCATCATTTATTAGGAGACACCGTTAGAACGTCATAGTCACTTGTGTGTGTCTCTCTCTCTTCACTTACACGCACATTCATTCTTCCAATTTTCTTTTTGTCTATTCCCTCCTCTCTCTCTCTCCATCTCTCTCTCTCTATCTCTCTCCATCTCTCTTTCTCTCTCCATTTTTCTCTCTCTCTCTCCATCTCTCTCTCCATCTCTCGTTTTTTTCTATCATTCAAGATCTTTCCGACTATTTAAAACACTAAAGCAATGATCAATGTAAAGATTTTAAGTCTCAGATTGTAGAATAACTTTTAAATGAACATGGTATCAGGTTCAACTTGAGTTTAAGTAGGTATAATATGAGATTTGTATGTAAGTCGAATATATATAAAACTAGCGACCTCTGCTGTAGGGTCTCTTTAACATTTCAAGTAGTTTAGTTGGTGTCTAGCTTAGGAGGGATTCGAACTTTTTCTAGAGCGACAATAAATTTACTTATAATAAATTGTTAAAATATATTTAGATATGATAAACATAATTTTCAACAGGGGATATAGCTCAGTGGTAGAGCATTCGACTGCAGATCGAGAGGTCCCCGGTTCAAACCCGGGTGTCCCCTAAATTTTAAAAAAAATATTTTTTCGTGTTTTTGTCATTTTAACATCAAAGCCCCACAAGTTTTCTAAGATACATCTATTCATATATACAATGGTAACGTTGACTCAATCCTCACTAGTCAAATTCCATCTAAACCAGTCTTCGATGTTGTTAGCCAGAGACAATGTTATTATAGAGAGCAGGTTTCAGGGCGCTTGGTTTATCTTCAAGAATTAAGATTCTGTTTTTCTTGTTTCATATTTGACTAGCTAAATCAGTGGCGTAGCAACAATATGATGGTTGGTCTCATGCTAACAACTGATAAAGTTGAGTATCACAAAAGTCATCAGAACATTTACATAAAGACATCGAATTGTATGTACTATGTTTTACACGTAACAGTGCCTTGGCTCTCAATATGACTATTTTCAGTGGCCCCCTGTGGGCGTCAATTAGTCCTTGGAGCTGGCGCAATGATTTCTTAAAGATATATCGCAAGGAATGGGAGGAGGGGGGGGGGGAGAGTTGGATTAGCAACCCTTTCTTTCGGACTACACCACTTGACCACTTCTCTGTGGTCCGAGTGAACAAACGTGTTTGTGTGTGTGTGTGCCCAGTGTGTATTGTTCGTTTGTTGTGGGGTTTTTTTTTGGGGGGGGGAGGCGGGGGATGGGAGACCTTATCTTTCCTAACCAACAAGCATGCCTATAAAGAACAAATTCATATTAAAAACAATCCAGAAACAGACGGCCTTACCTGGATTTGTTTTTAAAGTAAAACATGACCAGTAGAATTTTAAAAAATAAAATTAAAGAAAGAAAACGCCCCTCCCTTTCCCACTCAACCTGGTGTCGGAGCGCCTCAAATATATATCCGACGGACTCCGAAATGACCTAGTAAATATTTTCCTTTTAATAAAAATTGCACCCCCCCCCCCCAATAGTCTAGAAAAACCACAGCTCACATTGAACTTTTTTCTTAAATTGGAAATTATTGGCTTGGAAAAACTCATTGCAGTATACCTTCTCAAGTGGTTAAGTTCAGACATTTAATATTGCTATCAATATGTTCATTACGGCTTTCGTAAGAAACATCAAGTGATTTCAAATCTCTACGTTTTAGGTTAAACATGCACTTTGTAACAAAATAAAATTGGCTCATTTTTTCCTGAGAGACGTAAGTGCCGCGTAGGTGGCTTTTACTTTGTTGACAAGGCTAATAGAGCCTACAATAAGATGGTGCGCAAATGTTTAATTAGGTATAATTGATTCATTCAAACTTGTTCATGTTTTAGTGTGCTGCTGTAAGCCAGTGATGTTAGTAGTGTCAAAAGTTTTTATTTTATTTTTTTTTGTTGCTGTAGGCCGAGTGACATAAGTTGTTTTTTCCCATTGTCGTCATATTGAAAATTTTCGTTCATAAAACATTCTAACAAAAATTCATTTTTCGATAATAAAACATTTTCAACCGATATAACTGTCGACGTCAAGTTTTCGGGATGTGGCCAACGATTTAAGATTTTTTAAAAAATCATTTATATACATGTACATCGAAATTGTAAAGAAAATAGTTAGAGCCGTTTTTGGAAATAAAATTTAAATATAAATATATACATGCATACAAAAATGGTTCGCTTAGGTGTATAGGATAACTGTAAATAGCACATAGACATACATAGAGAACCTCAACATTTAAATTATATATATGAGATACTGTTGAAGAATAAAGGGAAGTATTTAAATTTAATAAAAAACTTGCAAAATATTAAAAAAATACTTTAAAAAAAAAAACCAACAAAGCTTATAAAAGGAAAAGCACCGCACAATCAATGCTATATTTACAATACTGCAAGGTTTCTACAAAAAGCAAAATTAATTATTTACCCCTAATCGATGAATTAATTGCTTAATTTTTTTTATTAATGTTTTGTCTTCGACTACAAGTAATTGTGCGAAATTTCAATTTGATCTGAGAATGGTTCGCGCAATCTGCTTGCCGCCAACCCCCGCTGTTATGTGGGAGGTTTGGACTTGGATGAAATCTTTAATTAGGAAGAAACATTTGAGACATGTAAAATATCTTTCTATGTGTTACCTATATGTGATCGATGCATGACTTATAAGGGATCTATGTGTGACCTATATATGACCGAAGTGTGACTAATGTATAATCTATGAAACGATTTTTTTGTTTCAGTGGCCGAGTCAGTAGAATGCTACTGGTGTAGTGGAGTAGGTCCAGACAGACGCTGTGAGAGGTCACCTCAAAACAGCACATTGGGCAGTGCGTCCATCAAGTGTTCCACTCGCTTCTGTGTCACCACCAAAGTCATCAATGCAGGTCGGTTGAACTAGGTCTGACCTGTTTAGATCAGGGATTCCCCAACTGTGTATTTACTTCAAAATCTCCATTTTAACATCTCAATCTGTATCATAGTGAACCAAAATTTTTTTTTTTTAATTTTAATTTCTGACAGACATTTAAATTTGCAGCACGGATACCTTCTCCAAAACACCCCCTCCCCGCCCCCCCCCCCCCAACTGTTTTACAAAAGAGATTTGACCCTAGCTCAATGAGTACGCTGTAAGCAGATGCGCCATTTAAAAGCGATTTTTTAAAAGCCATAATAACTTTTAAAAAAACTTAATATTCTGAAGATAATGTTAAATATCTTCAGAATTATGTTATAGCATCTTTAGAATATTGTCAATGTATCTTCAATAAAATGTCTTGCTATTTTCAAAAAATGTCATACCATTTTCAAAAAATGTCATACTATTTTTTAAAAATGTCATAATATTTTCAAAAAAATGTCATACTATTTTCAAAAAATGTCATACCATTTTCAAAAAATGTCATACTATTTTCAAAAAATGTCATACTATTTTCAAAAAATGTCATGCTATTTTAAAAAAATGTCATGCTATTTTCAAAAGTTATAAAAACTTTGGAAAAAAAAGGCTCAGAAATATGTAGAATATATTTAAAAAAAAAAATTTCTTTTCCAGAAGTTTGACTTTAAAAGTTGTTTTTTTCTTATCTTAGTGACAGGGCAAGTGGAGTCGTTCGCTCGAAATTGTGACAATATACCACACGGCAACACTTGCATCAGAGACCCTTATCTAATTACCTGCTACCAGACCTGCACTAGTGACCTGTGTAACTCAGGCAACCCTGACCCTGTTGTGATGGGAACTACCACTCTGGACAAGGCGTTCACCGTCATTCCAAAGCCATATCGAAGCAGCCAGGCTTCAAGAGGGATTGAGGCTGGTGACTCGTTGCGTGACCCGCCTCAGAATAGCATAAGTAAACCCAGCAAGGGCGTTAATGCTGTCGCAAGTGATAAGTTGAAGAAATTTAAGGTCGAGAGTATGAATATTGTGCCGTACAAATCGAAAGTGGGTCGCTACGTGGTTAAGGGAAACACAGTTCGTCACGTGGGCACAACACACAAGTGGTGGCTAGCAGACAAAGACGCTACGAAGAAGTTGACAGAAAATTACGTCACCAAAGAAAATAACAATGTGTTGTCAGCCCCTGCGTCAAGGGATGAACCTCAACTCACACGGCCTAAATCTCTGTCTCTAGCTTCACCATCAAATAGCGAGGCCCAAAGTAGCCCAAAGAAATACAATTCAAAACATACTTCGGATTACATCAGTAGCGTCCCTTTGACTAAATCATCGCGCACTTCAAAGGAAGTAAGCGAGGATAAATCAAGACATTCTTTTGATTACATCAGTTATGTCCCTTTGAACAAACCAAAACCAACAACCCCAAGTAAACAATGGTTTTCAGAATCTTCTTTCCCCAGAGTTAGAAAAACGACTAAAAGCAGAAAAATGTGGTACGATGTTAGTAGCCCCACCCAAACCACCGACATTGAATTGCACTCTACTACTACTGTTAAACCCGAATCAAACAATAAGAAAGGGCATCTTGTTCTACGGAAGCCTTTAAAACCTACTCAACCCACCCAAAACGGTCGACCATCAACGAAAACCAAAACCCAGAAGACCAACAGAATAGAGTTTCGACCGACAGAGCAGATTCAAAGTAAGATAGATAACTTTCAATCGAAATCAAAGTTAGACCACTCCGGTTTGACTTCTGAGGTGGCTGAGTTACTGCCCATTTTGGAAGCTTTAATTACCGATGGTAGCATCGTGATCGATGACGCCACTGTCACCGCAGTGCCCAGCTCCCAGAGAACGGTCATCTCTGCAAAGCCCACCCCGTATCCAACCTATGGGCTTCTAGAGACGGCCAACATCTACACATCGCACGTACACGGGAGGAAAATTACCCAGAAACCCATTCATCAGACTATCAACAAGAGATACAGAAAAAAGCTGGCTAAAAGTCAGAGGTCAACTCGGGGGGACATCCGGGTCACGACTGACAAGTTAGTCCCAGAACCATACATCGTTTCGTTTTTCAACAAGGGAGCTAACCATAACCAGACCAAACCAGCCGCAGCAAGAAGTAACAACAGTTCCCCTGCTATCTCGAATGCTCCCGAAACAATTTCGATGTCTATTCTGGCAGATAAGAATGTGCATCTCAAAACAGACTCTATCGTCGAAAGAAATGATTTGAAAGTAGAACCAACTTTGAGAATCATAATTGTAACAGAGAAACCTGACGACGTCAAAAGTGATGACTTTTGGCATAAACTCTATACGGTCTCCAAGAACTCTAAATCAGAAATACTTGACCTGAGATCCCTAAATCTTCAAGACTCACAAACTGTTACACCAGTACCCACAGACACCAACTCCCTGACAATATTTCCTACTCCGAACACCCAGCTAGAAATAACTAGTCCCTCTCAAAACGTAAACGCTTCTAAATCTTCCAAAACAAAGTCAAGAAATGTTTATTCTCTTTTAAGCAAAAATAAGGAAATTTTTACCCATTTCAAAACGTCGCCAAAAGTGGGAAAATCCCAAACAGCAAAGGAAGTGACGTACGTTTCTGTTTACCCACAATTCAAAGCGACTTACAACAGAAGCAAAGAGAACCTCGTCAAGAAATCAGCCATGTCTGAAGCTAATGACGTGAGCAGACGTGAACTGGTACAACGCCCTGGCGTGGTTTATGTTATTCCCAGTGAAGCTGTCACTACTCTCCCGCCAATCTCTGTTCTAAAAGTAGAATTTAGTGACTCCTCCGACACTTTCACTATTTTGACAGAGTCTAAGAAAAACAGCCAAAGGTCGAAACTTTACTCAGCGGCGCTTACCAATGTAGACTATTTAAACGAGGTCAATCGAAAGATTGGGGAAAAACTGAAAGCGGAAATTGAGTCGGGAAAAGATAACTCTGGTCTTTACCCCACGACTAGCAACGTGACAACAACAAAAAGTGACATGGTAACGAAGATCCAATGGGCAAACCAGAGCAAAAAGCCAAATGGGGTCACGCCAACAACAACTTTGAGAAATAGCACAATAACTAATGACGTCATTGGTTCTATTTCCAACAGCAACGATTTAGGCGAGGTTCATTTTATTGGAATTTCCGATAACGCGCAGAACACTCTTCAAAACGAGTCCACCACAAATACGCCGTCTGTTGGTGAGCCAGAAACCAGTCAATCCACGTTACCAAAGAAAGACTATGGGACAAACGTGGACATTTTTCGAACTACTGGAGTAAACAGCGACTTTTCATTTAAAGCATCTGTTGGGGTAGACACTTCAACCAGTGTACCGTCGATCCAAGAGCAGACAGTTGAAAAACAGTTGAAAACAGAAAGCGATATGATGCCAATACATGTACACCCAGATGAAGCAAATATCTCAGATTCTTTAAACTCAGACACTTTTGCGATCAAGTCAGATAACCTTCTTGTCACCTTCGCAACTACACTGGAATCAACATCTTCAAGTCTGCAAAAAGCAGCAACTACTTCCAATCTGATCACTTCCGGTCTCAGAGAAATCAACGAGGCAAAAAAAGGGAAATTAAACGAATCATCTCACCAGGACCAAGAACCAAATGAACAAGGCAAGACAACTCCATTACCAGACAAAGACAAAAGGGTGATAATCGCTTACGAAGACACCTTGAACGAGCTATTAAAAAACGTCAGAGGCAGCTCCCCTGCGCCACTGGCTGCGCTTTCATCTCGTTCCACTCTGGCGCCGACCATCTTCATCAAACCTGCGCTTCACCTGCCAGGTAAAATCGCCAAGTTGGAAGGTAAAAAAAAATTGTTCTCATCTAAGAGCGCCAACTCGTCCACCTGGGTTCAGCCTGCACTCACTTACTGGTACCTAATCGGTTTGGTGCTTGTTTCAATTTTACACTTTTAAAACAGTCTTGAAGCCTGACGTCAGTGTGTGTGCGTGTCAGTATTATGATATTACAGGTCTGTGTTAGCCTGCACAATATAGACTTGACTTGTGCACAAATAGACTGAATAAAGTCAATCCTCAAACCATGCATTTGAACATATTTATTATTTTATGAATTAATATTATGTACAAGTTGTGTACATTTGATGTTTCCTGCTCAATGTATTTAGTACACTTATGTATATAGTGCATCATAAGTAAGTCAGCAATGACATTGTGTACATTTGGATGACAATATTTATGACATTGACACGGGCAGCTGGTTTGTCCTGTATGATATGAGCATTGCAAAACAGCCAACACAAAAATTATTACCAATTTTTTTTTTAATTTTAATCAGTAAGTTTTTAAAAAATATAATGAATAGAATTATTTTAAAATTTTCATTTCTAAAAGTTGGCATGAGACTTCACAGTGATCTACCTGCGGATCCTTGTCCAGTTCTATGTTAAGTTCTATGCCAAGTTCCATGTCAAGTTCCATGTTAAGTTCTGGTCTAGATTTACGTAGTAAAACCTACTGTGAGAATAGCCACATATAATAAGCAAATGAAGGAGATTTTAGTTTCATAAGTTCAATGAAAATATTTCCTCTTAGTTTAATTCTTAAGTGGAAACATTGTAGATATTTAACAGAAACTCACATCAGTCCATCGTACAAATAAACGGATTTTGCGCTTGCACTATGTAAACAGATGAATGGATGGTTCAATTCTCCTTATATAGGGCAAATAAAGTTAAGGTCATCTGTTTCTTTGGCCAACAGTCAACGAGCAGAGTTCCATGTGGCCAGCACAACGACCAACCGCCTTTATTTTCCTCAACTAAGGCCAGGTACCCATTAGAGTTGGGTGGACTCAGGGGCGCCCTAAAAAAAAAATCCTTCACCGAGATTCAAACTCAGGACCCCGGGTTCGGAAGCCATATACTTAACCACTCAGCCACCGCATCTGCGTGAACTATATAGAAGTGAAAGAAAGAAGGGGATGAAAATGTCAAGTATAAATATGTGTGTGAAAATATCTAAATACATGTGTGTGTGTAAATGTGTGAACGTGTGTGGGTGTGTGTAGGTGCGTGAATGCGGTTATGTTAGAGAAGAAGCGTAGAAGATCGAGTGTTTAGAAAAAAGTTTTAAAAAAACGAGTTCTTGGGTTTTTAAAGCTAGATCTATGTTTGTCCATGGCAGCTTTACGAACGTATGTGAAATTGTAAATACAAACTAATGATTGTTGACCCTAACTCTTGTATATCTTCAAGCATTGTGATGTTACGTCTATAATTTTGAAAAGTCGTTTCATCCATTGGGCATAACTATTGTTTCTGTTATGAATTATTATATTTAAATGAAATATGTTTGGCATTACATCATATTTATATATAACGTCACACTAGCCTAATTTATTGTAAATTAATATTGTTGTTGTTATATATATGGGCTAAAGCCTCTCTCTTTCTCTCTCTCTCTCTCACTCTCTCTTTCTCTCATATATATAATTTCACTTGTTATATTGTAAGATTGCTGATAACCGGTGTGTATAAATTGTATTTATTGGTCAGCTGGGTCTGGTCAGTTGATACTTGTGATTCCATTGGTAGACGCCCTCTATTGATATTAACCTTTATTCTTGTGAAAATAAAATATTTTATTCCAATATTGTTTCATGAGTTGTCTTTCTTTGCCATACGTTTTCTGCAATTCTTTTTATTCAGTGATCTATCTGTATATATAATTCTCTTCATGGTCTAACCCTACGTCACACAACGAAAAGTCATTAAAAGATAACTTTTTTACTTCTGCAAGTCGGACTAGAGTTACTCCACGTAACTTTCGAGGCGATAGAGAGCGCGGCTCAGAAAAAAATGGGGGGGGGGGGGGAGAACATCTTAAATAATTTCTTTTATATTTTAGTATCTAGATTGTATTATAAGTTTAAGACGTTCCTTAGTTTAAGTGCTACACGTCTTGCATCACGACATGCATTGACGAAAAAAAAAAGATTTGTGCTCTAAATCTCATGCCATTTTAAATGAGTTTGTACCTATCTGTAATTAAAACTGCGATGGATGCTACCAATGGTATTTGTTGGTAAACGCATAAATGTGTACAAAATACTTCACTTCATGATAAGTCAAATGAAACAAGTATCCTTATGTATGTATTATTGTATTAGTATAACTCACTCCTGCGCCGAAGCTTATGGTGCTCATCAGTGCACTGTTCAACACAAGTGATTAACATGTTGATATGAGCAAGAGAGACATGTTGATACGAGCAAGAAAGACATGTTGATACGAGCAAAAGAGACATGTTGTTACAAACAAGAGAGACATGTTAATACGAGCAAGAGGGACATGTTGATACGAGCAAGAGAGACATGTTGATACAAACAAAAGAGACATGTTAATACGAGCAAGAGAGACATGTTGATACGAGCAAAAGAGACATGTTGATACGAGCAAAAGAGACATGTTGATACGAGCAAAAGAGACATGTTGATACGAGCAAGAGAGACATGTTGATATGAGCAAGAGATACATGTTGATACGTGCAAAAGAGACATGTTGATACGAGCAAAAGAGACATGTTGATACGAGCAAAAGAGACATGTTGATACGTGCAAAAGAGACATGTTGATACGAGCAAGAGAGACATGTTGATACGAGCAAGAGAGACATGTTGATACGAGCCAGAGAGACATGTTGATACTAGCCAGAGGGACAACGGATTCCGGCAAAGTGAATGGAGAAACAGAACTGCTTTGATACGTGCAAAAGAGACATGTTGATACGAGCAAGAGATACATGTTGATACGAGCAAAAGAGACAGTGGATTCCGGCAAAGTGAATGGAGAAACAGAACTGCTTTGATACGTGCAAAAAAGACATGTTGATACGAGCAAAAGAGACATGTTGATACGAGCAAAAGAGACATGTTGATACGAGCAAGAGAGACATGTTGATACGAGCAAAAGAGACAGTGGATTCCGGCAAAGTGAATAGAGAAACAGAACTGGTTTGATATGTGCAAAAGAGACATGTTGATACGAGCAAGAGAGACATGTTGATACGAGCAAGAGGGACATGTTGATACGAGCAAAAGAAACAGTGGATTCCGGCAAAGTGAATGGAGAAACAGAACTGCTTTGATACGTGCAAAAGAGACATGTTGATACGAGCAAGAGAGACATGTTGATACGAGCAAGATAGACATGTTGATACGAGCAAAAGAGACAGTGGATTCCGGCAAAGTGAATGGAGAAACAGAACTGCTTTGATACGTGCAAAAGAGACATGTTGATATGAGCAAGAGAGACATGTTGATACGAGCAAGATAGACATGTTGATACGAGCAAAAGAGACAGTGGATTCCGGCAAAGTGAATAGAGAAACAGAACTGGTTTGATATGTGCAAAAGAGACATGTTGATACGAGCAAGAGAGACATGTTGATACGAGCAAGATAGACATGTTGATACGAGCAAAAGAGACAGTGGATTCCGGCAAAGTGAATGGAGAAACAGAACTGCTTTGATACGTGCAAAAGAGACATGTTGATACGAGCAAGAGAGACATGTTGATACGAGCAAGATAGACATGTTGATACGAGCAAAAGAGACAGTGGATTCCGGCAAAGTGAATGGAGAAACAGAACTGGTGCTTGGTTTGATCTGCATTGCGCTGTCGAAGAGATACTCATACTCGCTAGTACAGAGGTCAGAAGTTGAGAAGCAGCTTTGGGTTGTCTAGTCAGGAAGCTCTCTGGGAAACTGTCGAAGGGTCTCTCTTGCTAGTGGAAGACATCCCTGCTCGTTTATGTGGACTATCGCTCTTGAGACTGCACTGTTAGTGGGGAGATAGTGAACCTTGTAAGAAGACAGAGTGAAGACAGAGGCGACAACAGTGAACCTTGTAGGAAAATGAAAACAGGCGACAACAGTGAACCTTGTAGGAGTATGAAGGCTATTACGGTGTAAACCGCACACAAGAGTTAGAGGAACTGATAGCCAACACTGACATATATATATATTTATCATGATCGTCTCACATCCTCTAAGAAACATAACTTATCATTTACCTTATCCCATCGTTGAGTTGCCTCCCTTTATATTCGTGACACTATTATTAGCGCTCCATATGACCATGCTCAGTATGACCTTGTCTTTATTCTAATATATCACTGCTCAGTGTGTTTTGGCTCATTTTCTATTGTGGTCCATTGTGCGGTTGTGCGGAGTGCTTCTGTGTTTCCGCATATTCTTATCTTATAAAATACAGACGTAACTTCAAAATGATTTCGTTCTTTGCGAGTTCCTAGGTTAATCTATTCATCCATGTTAACCAATGAGTTCTATTATGCCATATATCTTAGATCAGGGGTGGGACTTATGCCGTATATCCTAGGACCTAGATTAAATAGAAAGGGCGCATTTATTGTAAGTTTTAGAGAGAGAGAGAGAGCATTAATTGTATGTTAGTCTTGTAGAATAATGCAAGATAAGCGCTACTCTCGTAAGTTGTGTTAAGTACACCAGACGACTCCAGGATGACAGAGTTTAAAGATACGCAGTTGCCTTTTTTTTTTTCCTAGATAAGTTTCTTTAATTTTTTTTTTTTACATTTTTACTGTTTAGTTGTTTGCATGAATGCAACTTTTGTTAAACAGCTTTTGAAGCGTGTATTTCGGTCATGAATAAACTCACCTAACATTAAGTCGTTTGTTGACCAATGCAGATATAGTTTCTATTTGACACCTGAGGAGAAGACCAGTAAACACAGCACTTATAACTTAAGTCGTTTTCTATGTTAATATGAACAGAATTTTAAAAAAATGCAGATACTGACATAAAACATAAAACTTAACCACCCCCCCCCCCCCAATTTTTTTTTCACACAAGCATACGGCAAAACAAAAAAATTAATTAAAATAACTTTCTCGATTGATTACAAAACTTCACAATTTAATTCCACAAGGCCTTCCTGTACCGGATCTACCTGCAGAGATGATCTCCCTTTGTCTTGGTGTAAGCTTGAAAAAAAGTAATTATGTTGTCAATTTCCTTCGGCATTATTTTCACAGCGTTCTTTCAAGAATCATCGCATTTTAACAGGAGTCACAGCGTTCTGACAGGAGTCACTGCGTTCTGACAGGAGTCACAGCGTTCTGACACAAAAGTCTATATTTTACGATTTGGGAAATAAAGGTATTGAAAATTGCTCATTACATGGACAGAGAGCAATCAGTGTACACATAAGTACACTTACGCAGACACAATCTGGGGCATCCAAGTTACACCATCACCCCAAATATAAATCTTCAGCTATGACACATTTTAAGTGATGTCCAATGTGCACTAACAGTACACTATTTAAAGAGAGTCAGCGGTCAGCAGACATCATAGCAACCACTTGTCCGAGAAGTCGGAATACTTCATAGCAACCACTGACTCCTCGAGTCAACTGACATCTTAGCAACCACTGGTTCCAGACGTCAGAAGACATCATAGCAACCACTGACTCCTCGAGTCAACTGACATCTTAGCAACCACTGGTCCCGGAAGTCAGACGACGTCATAGCAACCGCTGTTCCTAGAAGTCAGCAGCTATAGAGATCAAATGGTCCGAGTGAGTTCGTACGCCTTACTGTGATAGTGTGTATGTTTGTTTTGTATGTTTCGGATAGTTTACTTTCTAGTCCAAACCTTCCGCGGGACCATCGATAAATCCGAACGACAGTCCAGCATGCAAACCGCACGACCAGGCAGCCATGACTGAATGTGTATGAAATGACCAGTTGACCTTCACTGTACATGGTTGAGTGAACAGCAAAGAAAGTGTGTAAGTCAGGACTGTGTGTAAATGGGTCAGGATTACAACAGGGTGCTGGAGTGGAGAACACGCATGTGTAACAAATAAAGTGATGTGTTCATTGACATTGTTGTTATTTTTAGTATGTCTATTACACTTACTACCATACGGCACCCCATCGCCGATGTCTCCCATGTAAATACATTTTCTTCACACTATGTAGAATCGGGCATGGAAAAGAACCTTCAGTAATAAATTTAAAAGATAACAAAAAAAAAAAAAATTTCCCCAACACGAAAAAAAAAAAAAGTTAAACACAATTTTTATATAAAAAAAATCTTTTATTTTTTTTTTTTTTAGTTTTTCTAGACGCGTGAACATGTACAAACAAACAACTGTGTAAATCTGTACAAATATATCTACACACAATTCTAGTTTGTACTTCTAGCTAACAGTACTTTTAGATAACAGTACTTTTAATTAACAATACTTTTAAATAACAGTAATCTTAGATAAAAAAAAAGATTGGCTAAAAGTACTCCTAGCTGGAAGTACTCCGATATAGCAGTACTTTAGCTAACATCACTTCTAGGTAACAAACTTGTAGTTGCGAATACTCCTAGCTAACAGTACTTCAAGCTAACAGTACTACTAGCCAACAGTACTTCTATGTAAAATTACTTCCAGCTAACAGAACTCCTGGGTAAAAATACTCCTATATTATAGTACTTCTATTAGCAATAATTCTGCGTAACATTATTTCTAGCTAACAATACTCTTTTGTAACAGTACTTTTAGCAAAAAGTACTCCTAGGTGAACGCACCTTCATCGAAAAGTAATGTTAGCCATAAGTATTCTTGGTAAAATTACTAAAAGCTAAATTTGCTTTCAGCTAACAGTACTCTTAGCTGATTCTAGCTAATAATACTTTTAGCCAACACATTCCAAGGTGTATAAATATAAAATGTAAGTTAGTGGTATGATGTATATATATAGTAACTTTCAACACTACAACATTTTATAACATAACGCTGTACAAGTTTGTTAACACAGCCATAGTAAATTCCTATGCGTTTTTATGTTTGAATAGAAAACTATAGCTTGATATGCAAGATCGTATTAGATCAGACTAGCTTTGAATAGTGAATTAAATTTAAAAAATAGTTTTAAAAACATACACATATACATGTGTTTAAAATGCATTTAAAATCTGAAAGAAACAACACTTTGAACTAAAATGACACCAGAGTAAAGTTGAGAAAGTACAGTAGTTGCCGAAGGTAGGATTTAAATTACAGAAGCCTGTTCAGAGATCTCATTACAGTTGCTTAACAAAAGGAGTGCTCTGTCTTTGTTGTCACTTGATTGATAGAGTCATTCAAAAAATTTGCTTTCAAGTTCAATGATACACTAATAGTTCTACTCTAAAAGAAGAACTTGTGTTTGAGATGCCTGATGCCTTGCACTACAAATATCAGCCAAGACGTCAGCCGGTAGTCACACCCAGTTTTGGTACATTCTCCTACCCAGAGCGCAGTCGGCATTTCCATGTTAGAGCAGGCCTCATAAATTACAATTAGGAGTTGACAAACATATTTTTGTTTTCTTATTGTGAACCGCATCCGAACGATCGCAACCTATTAGGCAATTACTAAATACAATTATTCTCTAAAATAAATAAATTTTAAATTAGTAATACAATGTATAATATTCAAATTAGATCTACTTGGGTAGAGTTGCACTCTATAAACAAGGCTAACGATGAAATATTACACTTTTTGATACCCAAAATGCTTTCATTTGTGAAAAAAAAAATTCACGTGCCAAGAATAAGAACTCCATTAATACAAACAGTAATGCAGTTAAACATAATTATAATTATTGCATTCTTACAACTAACAAATCCCAAAGTGAGTAGTGTGTGTAGATAGATCAAACTTCAAAGCCTTCTCACACCTTGGGAAGAGTGATCGAGATTCTAAAGAACTCTCAACAACCTGGTTCTTTTTTTATACACCACGCGTTATTTAAGGGCAAATAGGTCACCACTGGTTAGTTTTTAAACGAAATATACAAATAAAAATAAATACCAACATTCAATCAAATGATAACACAATATGTATTAAATTATTAACATTCTAAAATTACTTATCTACATCATTAACATTCTAAACTCAGCTATATATTTTTTTTTTGAGAAGACATTGTCCATGTTGGTCTTAATCAGTGGTTCTAATTCTGTGATGCTCCGACCCTATTTTTAGTGGTCCAGTAGAAAAACGTGTAAGTCTAGAAGAGTTTCATAATAAATAAGCATATGGTTCAACTGAATCTTTTTTTTTTTTAAAAGAAAAAGAACAGTTTAAGTGGGTTTATATTCATGTTCAGTTCTCGTTATTTTTGACACCATATATATATATATATATATATATATATATATATATATATATATATATATATATATATATGTTATATAATAACATTCTAAAATGTATGTAATATCAACATTCTAAAATGTATATAATATCAACATTCTAAAATCTACTAAATCAACATTCTAAAATTACTTGGTGACATTTGCGTTCTGTAAATAGATGAATGTCGCTGTCAATGTAATGCCATAAAAGTGTCATGTCATAGAATGACTACTGTGCATACCGTGTTTATTTACACATATATAGGCTCGCCACATGTCCAACGCAATACAATATCACAAGTCTTTGGAATACAAACACAGATGTGAAAACACATAATATGTTACATAATAGCGTATTTATTACAGTGGGTGAGGTGCTTCAAAGTATTGCAATGCTATCTCTTTTGAAATGACGCACGCGCGCGCATACACACACACACACACAGGTGCTTGAGATGTATAACGCCTTCTGTCTCGAGTGACAATAGGCTACATGATTTTTTTTCTGTTTCCCTGTTTCGAGATACCGCTACACTTTGATCCAATTTATAGCTTTGCAATAGTCTAGCGTTCACTATTTTAATTTTCAGATTTGCAGTATTTACATATTTACTATTTGAATGTATACAAGTTGCATTTCTAATTCTATATCTGATCTCTCAGGTTGTATTCAATACTAAAATTATTAAAACAGCTGATCCGTTTAGTGTAGTTTAGCGGGCATCAGAAAGGGGAAGCAATCGTATTATTATAACAGACACTTAAGAGACAAACATCTGCCCATATTCAATAGTCTATCATTGAAATGAAAATAAGTAAAAATAAAATAATATTAGTCATATTATTTCAAAGCAAAAAAGTTTTATAATTGATATACTTTAAGAAACATTTTTTTACATGTTTTATATTCATATATAACAACACCTCAATTTAGCGTTGTAATGAGTATGACAGGATGGTGGTTGATTTGATGTTGAGGGTATCCGAATCAATTGTGATATGATGTGGCGTTTCATTAAAGAAAAAGATATATAGGCAATCCCTTGTGTCAATAACATGGTACATAACATTTCCTTGTCTTACGAAAAAGAATCAATACATCAAGCTAGCCGACAAACACAAAATGTCACTCATTAACATCCCTTTTCAAAAAGCAATCCTCAAATTCTTTTAAAACATCCAAATTCTTATGAAACATGAAATTCTTGTACTAATTGATTTTGTCTAGCGCATCTTTCATGCTATAGTGTTACGGTCCAACCTCCCCTGTGGGTAAGTGAGAGGTGAGAGGGGAATCTTGGAGAAGGTGTCCGTGCTGCCTATAGGCCAAACACAACTCAGCTCGAGTTGAGGTTCGAACTCTAGCATCCCTTGATAGGTAGCCAATCAGTTTTTTTTCCACTCAGCCACAAATCTCAAATATGTTAAAATAAAAAAAACAACATAACTTTTCGTATTAAAAACATTTGATTTCAAAAATAACGAGAACTGATCATGAATATAAACCCACTTAAACTGATCTTTGTCTTTTAAAAAAAAACAACAGATTCAGTTGAATAATATGTTTATTTATTATGAAACTCTTCTAGACTTACACATTTTTCTACTGGACTACTAAAAATAGGGTCGGAGCATCACAGAATTAGAACCACTGATTAAGACCAACATGGACAATGTCGTCTCAAAAAAAAAGTCTTGTTTTCGTGCTACCTATACAAGTCACTGGAAGACGTGTACATGTCAGAGTTGTCCACATACTATGTACACAAACTTCTAAACATATGTACCGTTCTATTTACATCAACAGCAGCGGCGTAGCTAGGACTTTGCCATTATTGGGAGGGGAAGGGGGCTCGGAGGAAGGTTGACTTCTTTGGTGGCCCCTGCATTTTGAGTAATATTGAATGTTTAATGCGGTGGCTGAGCGGTAAAGCGCTTGGCTTCCGAACCGGGGTCCGGGATTCAAATCCTGGTGAAGACTAGGATTTTTTATTTCAGGATCTTCGGGCGCCTCTGAGTCCACCCAGCTCTAATAGGTACCTGACGTTAGTTGGGGAAAAGTAAAGGCGGTTGGTCGTTGTGCTGGCCACATGACACCCACGTTAACCGTAGGCCACAGAAACAGATGACCTTTACATCATTTTTCCTATAGACTACAAGGTCTGAAAGGGGAACTTTTTTTTAATGTAAAAAAAACCACCTATATGGCGGACCCCTCAAGTGGGGGCCCGGTGGATTTTCAAATTCTCCCCCTGCCTCCCCCCCTAGCTACGCCTCTGATCAACAGTACACCATACCGGCGCTAATAAAACAGACGCCGCTCTACTCAGACAAAACACCGTCACCTTTTAAAGCACACAACACATTTTCGTTGTTTACAAGAAGAATCAATTTTTCAAAAGGAACAAAGCAGAAACATGAAAATCTTTTTAACCCCAAAAACCTTGAGAATGGCGCCAAGGTGAGTTAGAGATTTCCTTGCGCTCGCAGATGACGTCACGTCCTGTCAAAACGAGTCAAGTTCTCCTTTCGGGTGTTAAAACTTGAGGCTGGCTGTCTGTGTGAGAGCGTAGACTGTCGAACTGGGAAAGAGAAAGGCGAAAAAATTATGATAGTTTTGAGACGAAAAGACGAAAAAAATGTTGTCCCAAAGTTAAGAGTTTTTTTTCTAACCACAATATAATATAAGAGTTTTAAAAAAAATCTTTGTTGTTGATTATAAGTTACTACTTGACGACATGTGGTAAAAGCTGTGACTGTAACATTTAATGTTAAGAGATGTGAGCGTCACATTCAAAAATTAAATTTTATTCAAATTAGACAGACTGTAACTAGAACTATGGCACTGACATGACTATTGGGAGCCAGATAGCCTAAATATCTTGTATTACCAATGCCCTAGCCTCATCTCACCCCGCCCCCTTCTCACCATGCGAGACTTCAGTCGATTTTCCTATCTTATAGTGAAGTGACTTCTTATATTTTAGTGAAATAACTTTTTATTTTATAGTGAGATGGCTTCTTATTTTATAGTGAAATCACTTTTTATTTTATAGTGAAATGACTTCTTATTCTATAATGTAATGAATTCTAAATTTTGAGTAAAATGACTTTTTAATATAAAGTGAAATGTCTTATTTTTTATAGTGAAATGACTTCTTATTTTATTGTGAAATGACTTCTTATATTATAATAAAATGACCATTTATAATATTGTGGAATCATTCTCAAGAATGAATGAAAGTTCTATTGTATGAATATAATAGAATTCATTTACTGATAGACAACAAATATTAATACTACTGTTCGGTTAAATAAAAAACAATATGAGACCAATGAGTGCAATAATAAACATAATGCATAGATTTGTTATCAGTTACAATTAATTAAAAACTAGATATCATATGATGCTAATGACAAATTAACAAAACAATCTAAATAGTTAGACACAATATTGATGACATACAAAGTCTGCCCCTCTAAAAATAAACACCTGCAGATTCCTATTTATGATTACCTGCCGAGTTTTTCGTTGACTGGGCAAATCTATTCTTTCCTCCACCCCTCCCCCTAAATTCTCGCCGTCTCCTCCCAGACGTATAAATATTTACTCTTAAGTTAAGCTCCGCAATCCAGTGACCTATTTTTCTAAGCGGTATGAGCACACACACACACAAAAATGAGTGAACAGGATAAATCGTTACGCCATCAAATTAGATGACCTACTTACGAGACCCGAACCACAGGATGTCTAACTCAGAAGTTTAAACATTAATAAAATGTAAGTTCTACTTCTAGATCGATACCTATAGTCTACATAATAAAACATATAATGAATTTTTGTTTCAGAACGAGGTACGTAGAAAAAATATAGAAGAATGGGTGGAACTACTCATTGTTTGTAAAAAAAAAAAAATATAAATACAGTAAATTAGTCACAAAAGCAAAAAAGCAACATCTACTAAAAAAAAATTAAAAAAAAAAAAAAAAAAAAACTTATATAAGGGAAAAACGCACAACTACTGCCACATGTCTAAGTACTGCATGATTTATCTTGCTTTTCTATTTAAAACACAATTAGTTCATTACCACTAATAAATTAACAAATGGGTTGTTGTTTTATTTCATTAGTATGCTGTCATCGACAATGACAATAATGATACAAAGTTTCAACGTGTACACGATTTGTAACAGACAGACAGACAGACAAAGTGATTTGATATAAGCTTTGTAAAAAAGAAGCCGAATTTAATTGAAAGATGATTACATTTAAAAAAAAAACAAACAAGTACGTTAAACAAGAGCTTTCATTGTGTGGCCAATCTGGTAGTATTTTTTCTTTCCAAAATAGATAGTCGAATTTCAAGGAAAATCGTGGTGCAATTTCGAACTACCCGTCTAGTTTCCATTTTCTTTTTCTCAAGTTATTTCACCCCCACATAAATAGAGTGCACGCCAATAGTAGAGACCGTGAGTATTAACAAAAAGAAATGTTAGTACCTTATAGTATATTTAGATTTTAGAGCTGAAACATTAACTCGTAATTTGCAAAATGAACAGTGTAGAGTTTCATGCTAGTTGATGTGTGCGTCTGTGCTTGTGGAAAAGGGGGGGGGGGGGTCTACAACATCGACTGTATTTTTTTTTTTAAACGTACATACAGGAGTGCTGGTTAGAGAGTATGTCTACCATTCAAAAAGAAATTAGTTTGATCTCTGTGCTAATGACGTCATTAATTTTAACTGTTGATCTGACCAGGAAACAAATAGGACATTCTGTTAGTAAACATTCAGACGGGATTGTAATCTGAAACGAGCATCGGTTTCCTTTGGGTGCTATAGAAGAGAGAAGTGTACCCCCAAACAGAACCACATTTTCGCTTGTTCTCTGTTCATTTGCACGGTCCGAGGGAGGTAATCCTAGTGTTGATGTCGAGATGAGTTGCATGTCTTGGAACGCCTCCTGCTGATTATCTGACTTGGTTTTAACTAAGCGATGAAAGAAATAAAATAATGCTAAAAATCTACTTTAAAAAAAAAAAATCACAGAAAGATTGATTAGTATAAAAACAAAAAAATTACAAAAATAAAAACATTTGAATAGACTCAACGCCAGTTAAACAAAAGGATAAAAAACTAAATAATTGATACAATCCTAGCTAAATGCTTTATACATGAACATTGGAGACCTATTGCATAAAGAGATAGAGAAATGTAAATAAAAGATACATATTGCTAAGACGTACATATATCTTCGAAATCAAAATCTAGACAGACACAATTTTTTTCAGTGCTAAAGTTAGCCTAGCCTCCCCCTCTTCAAAAATATATCCTCGCATGTTATGCTGAGAACTCTAAATAGACGGAAGGAGATCAACCAGATAACATGAAGCTACCCCCATTGAAATATAGCACTTAGAGCTGAACTGTATTAACGGCATAGCACATCTTCTTTTTTTATATTATTTGTATTTTTGTATTATATAAGATAAGATAGGATAGGATAAGATAACATAGCGCATAAAGGCACCACGGAAACATTTCACCAGATGCCACTTTCCCCATCATGCCCAGATAAGAGATAGGACCCTAGCTCACTGGACACTCTATTATATGACATGTTCACATGACTCAAAAGTAAAGTAGCAATTATACATAAAACACTGAACCAAAATCTTCAAATACAAAAACAAAATTTATTAAAATACTCTGAAAGACACAAAGATAAAAGCATATTCCTCGTTCCGTATGCTAGGACAAATTTGTACAAATACTCCTTCTTCCCTAGTGCAATTTGAACATGGAATGGGTTGCCTGAGCTAGCCAGGAAAACCAGTGACTTGGCAGAATTTAAGTCATTGGTTAATATGCATGAGTAAATGCATGAGTAAATGCATGACGCGTAGGACGTAATCATCTTCTTTTTTGAAGTAACGTCTGTATTATATAAGATAAGATAGCACCCTAGCTCTCTGGACATTATTATATGACATGTCCTCATAAGAGATAGGACCCTAGCTCTCTGGACACGCTATTATATGACATGTCCACATAAGAGATAGGACCCTAGCTCACTGGACACTATTATATGACATGTCCACATAGAGATAGGACCCTAGCTCACTGGACACGCTATTATATGACATGTCCACATAAGAGATAGGACCCTAGCTCACTGGACACGCTATTATATGACATGTCCACATAAGAGATTGGACCCTAGCTCACTGGACACGCTATTATATGACATGTCCACATAAGAGATAGGACCCTAGCTCTCTGGACACGCTATTATATGACATGTCCACATAAGAGATTGGACCCTAGCTCACTGGACACGCTATTATATGACATGTCCACATAAGAGATAGGACCCTAGCTCACTGGACACGCTATTATATGACATGTCCACATAAGAGATAGGACCCTAGCTCACTGGACACGCTATTATATGACATGTCCACATAAGAGATTGGACCCTAGCTCACTGGACACGCTATTATATGACATGTCCACATAAGAGATTGGACCCTAGCTCTCTGGACACGCTATTATATGACATGTCCACATAAGAGATTGGACCCTAGCTCTCTGGACACGCTATTATATGACATGTCCACATAAGAGATTGGACCCTAGCTCACTGGACACGCTATTATATGACATGTCCACATAAGAGATTGGACCCTAGCTCTCTGGACACGCTATTATATGACATGTCCACATAAGAGATAGGACCCTAGCTCTCTGGACACGCTATTATATGACATGTCCACATAAGAGATTGGACCCTAGCTCACTGGACACGCTATTATATGACATGTCCACATAAGAGATAGGACCCTAGCTCACTGGACACGCTATTATATGACATGTCCACATAAGAGATTGGACCCTAGCTCACTGGACACGCTATTATATGACATGTTCACATAAGAGATAGGACCCTAGCTCTCTGGACACGCTATTATATGACATGTCCACATAAGAGATAGGACCCTAGCTCTCTGGACACGCTATTATATGACATATGCGCTATACAAAAGCAATGACGAAACTTTTTTGACAGGTTCAAACCCGGATCGTCTTGTTGTCATTGTTCCTGATACTTCACTCAGGGCCTGCCTTAGGCCAACCAGGAAGACGCCTAGGGGCATCCGATTGGTGGGGGTCTAGCACTGAATTTTATAGAGAAGAAATAGCGAAATCGTCCATAATGTTTTTTTTTTGGAGTGCACTATGTTTTTAATAAATCGCGTAATTTTAGTTTTTCCGATGAATATATATTTTTATTTTTTAAAATTTCATTTAGGGCAATTAAATTCATTTCGCACAGGGCCGCCAATTATCTAAGGCCGGCCCTATTGTAAACCACGACAATATTGCTACACAGAAGAACTATCTCGATGAATCCACAAATGTTTTTGTTTATAATGTTATCAATGTAATGACAGTGTTAAAACCATCACAATGTTATACATTGCTGCCGTTCTATCTTAACAGAAGATAATTAAGTCCTGCAATTACGATCACAACTAATACATTAATAAGCTTATGTAGGGTCTTGAATTTGCATGAATTTTATATAGTTACATTTTCTTGGTGAGATTTACCATCACATTTCTGTTTTCTGACGTATTTTTTCTGCGCATTTAAATCCGTCACATTTTCAGCGGATTCCTATGTGACGTCACACAAACCTAATAATTTAATATATTCTCACTGTACAACGGACAATTATACAGTAAAGTTTAAAATTTGGTAAAAAAAATAGATCTAGGTCAATGCAGTTAAATGTAGATCTTGTAAGCAAAGAGAAAATACGAGTTACGAGTAGATCTACATGCTTGACTAACCATGGCAGTGTGTATTTTCTCTCGCCTGACCACTCAACACACACAAACACTCGCTTGGTTGTCTTGACCGACTACACGTAGCCTAGACTAGCCTTACACTGACCAGTTAGAATCAGTCAAGTCAAACAATCTTTTTACTTTTTGGGATAGGGAGAGGTGTGGATTGAAATGTTACTTTTTTCACGAGTTGGTTATCCTAATTCCCCCCTCTCCCTCTCTCTCTATCTATCTATTTATATATGTAACATCTGCATTATATAAAATAAGAAGATGACTAGATGCATGACGTGTAGGACGTAATCATCTTTTTTGAAGAGACATCTGTATTATGCCTGGTCGTGTGGTTTGCGCGCTGGACTGTCGTTTGGATTTATCGATGGTCCAGGATTCAAACCCTGCCCGCTCCCATCCTCCATATATATATATATATATATATAACTGTACCATAGCTATGGCCTAGGCCGTCACTAAGCCTAACAGCTACTGTAAGAATGAAGCGATACGATTGGTTAGATCTAGATTCGCTTTCAGTATTGTTGAGGGAACGACGTATGTCTAACCTAAAAACAACATTTCAAAGAACCTTTTTTTTTTTTAATGTGAAGAATTTACTGTCTAATTTATTAAATATAATGTTTCTAAGAATTTAAAGAAAAAAATGGTTCAAGTTTTGCTATTACAACTTTTTACGCAGAATTTAAATATGTCAATACCTTAAATTAAAAAAACCAGAGGAGTTTCCCTTTTTTAAAGAGATTTTTCCAACTCTTCCTGCAGCCCTCCCATTTTTAATATCAAGTGGACATAAAGTTACACAGTAAAAACAAAACAACTTCAACATCAAAAGTCTCCCCAAACTGTACCATTCCCACGTCGAGCCCAGCCATCTGTGACAGTCTAAATGTCAAACGAAATGACGTAAATGTCAGTAATGTCACTCACCAATTTTATCATCAATGCCACTCAGCGCAAAATACAAAAAAAAAAAGTATATAAACTAATTTCATTTTAGTGTTCAGTGCATCTTATATAGCTTTAGGCCAACATAAAGCAAAGCTTAAGACTGCATAGAGTTTTTTAAAAAAGTCCAAACTGGTAACCTGGAAATTCGGTTTAGTTTTTAAAAGAAAATCTGGCATGTACCACTGCGTTAACATTTCATCTCTGGGGCTTATCAATATAATTGAGAATTGATGTTTTAACCCCTGGGAATCGATCCGCAATACACAGTCCATTCAGGGGAGGCGTTTTCTTTCTTTTGCATGTCGGTGGACCGGCTCGGGTGTGTGAATGGCTATACATTAGGACCGTGTCATCGAAATGTCAAGTTTTCTGACATCGATGCTGCGTTAAGTAAGGTTACCTTTTTTATGTTTAAATTCATTTGGGAGCAGGGCGGGCTAGACAAATGCAATTACTTGGCTCAGTCTGAACACTAAAACAGGTGCAGTTTACATGAAACAAAACATAATGCACATTTTATTTACATCGATTGACACAAACTTGAAATTCTATTTCCCACAAATGGAAATTTCAAAACAGTATCAGAAAGGCAAATAGCCCATGGCGACCTGCTGACCGCTGTCGAAAACGCGAACTAAACCTCTATGGCCATATCACGAAGTCGTCGGGGCTGGCAAAGACCTTCCTTCAGGGATCAGTACCCGGGAAAAGAAGAAAAGGCAGACAGAGAAAGCGATGGGAAGACAACATTATCCATGCACATCACATAGAAATAAAACGTATTTAATAATCATTTAATACAACCTTTACCTTTACAAATAACCTTTTGATGTTTTACCTAACTAAAATTTCTGCAATAATTTAATGTTTTGGCGCCTCTCTGCGTGTGGAGCTCCCCCCCCCCACCTGAGAATGGCGCCCGGGGTATCGTGTCCACTTGCCCCCCCCCCCCTCTACGCCTCTGCAAATGGATGCGACAAGTAACATTGGTTCTGACATTGCTGCTTTCTGCTGCTTGTGGTTTGTGCTCCTTGGAATGAGTTCCTTCAATTCCTTCTGGAGGCAGAAGAAGAACAACCTAGGCTGAGGTCGTTCAAAAACAAAACGGTAGCTTTAAACGGCATAACAATCCCAGGATGGCTTTTTAGTCATGTGGTATGCGCTCTGGATTGTCGTTCGGTGGTCTCGAAGGTCCCGGGTTCAAATCGTGTCCGCTGCCGTTGATCTTCGGAAGGTTTTGACTTGGATGTAATTATCTTCAGACTCTGAAGGAACATCCGAAACATGTACAGCAAGCATTTTCCATTGACGTGCAAATGCTAATACATTATTATAAAGGTCAGGAGTGTTTAAGTCAGGAGTGTTTAAATGGTGCCCATTTTGTTAAAGTGGCCTACAATGTTTAAAATGGTTCAAATTCTGTAAAGAGTTGGTATATTATTATAAAGTCAGGAGTGTTGAAGTCAGGAATGTTTAAGCCTGGAGTGTTTAAGTTAGGAGTATATAAATCAGGAATGTTTAAAAGGTCCTCATTTTGTTACAGTGGTCTTCATTTTGTTAAAGTGGCCCACAATGTTTAAAATGGTTCAAATTCTGTAAAGAGTTGGTATATTATTATAAAGTCAGGAGCGTTGAAGTCAGGAGTGATTAAGTGGTCCTCATTTTGTTAAAGTGGCCCACAATGTTTAAAAAGGTCCACAATCTTTAAGTAGTCATCGCCCAGTTCCCGAATACCTATTTTATAAGACCTAACAAAACAAAAAAAACAAAAAAAAAAACTGACCAAAAACTGATACGACTCTTTTTGCGGTCAACATCTTCTAGTAGTTTCAAACCGCAGATCGGAAGTGTGTCAAGATGAAACTAGCAGTACCTAGCCTCGTTTTCACTCTCCTTTTCACGTTATTATTTATGGCACATTCAAATTTCTGACAATGTTAGATCAATGACAGTTTTATAACTAAGAAAAATCGAACGCTGCTGATGGGGAACGGATCGAACTGAAACTGGTCGATGCTCGCATCCTTTAAGTTGAACGATTTACGTGGTGTTAATTGAATCATGCTACATTTTAAAAGAGGCTGTGAAAAGTGGTCGACTAATAGCTGAGAGTGCCCAGGTATTATAGTTGCCCATTAAATTTAGTAGCGTCTAAAACCAATTATAGCCAGTTAATTTGGGTGTTGGGCATTTTAGAGCGCAGGCAATCACGCAAAGATTTGACATTTAGAACTCTCTCTTTATATATTTATAGTTCGTCCATCGTGGTTCGATGATAACCGCTTTTGTCATCCAGGCTGCTGAGGGCTTTGCACTGGGGTTTTGTGCCTCCTCAATTGGCTGGTGAGACCTAAGTGAGCCCGGAATGTTCGGCTGCACACTGGACAGGTTATTCCAGCTGGAGCTAGTGTCATTTGAATTACTTTTCTTCACTGGCGTTTTTCTTTTGCCAGCGCGGTTCTCTTGTCCTCAGCAATTTGTGCACCAGTTTTCACAGCGCGACGCCATGATGCTCTGTCGTGACCTTCTGTCTCCCAGGTTGCTGGGTCAATGCTGAACGATTGAGTGTGTCCCTAAAGCGTTTTCTTTGTCCACCTTGTGAGCGCTTTCCTTCCCTTAATTGGCCATACAGGAGTCGTTTAGGGATGCGGCGGTCTTCCATTTCGCAGACGTGTCCTGCCCATGGCAGATGGGACTGCATCAGAAAGTGGTTTAGTTTTTTTTTAAACTCTACAAAATAGTACGTGGTTCAAATTTCTTGGTAGTCATATTATGGTAGATTTGCAAGAGAAGGGGGTCTTCGAATGAGGTTATAGCCTGTCTTTAGGTAACATTTGTTGTTATAAAGCAAAAAGGTTTAGGTGTAGAGAATTGATGCTCAAAATACGGCCCGCGAGCCAGAACCGGCCCGCGAGCCAGAACCGGCCCGCGAGCCAGAACCGGCCCGCGATGTGGTTCTATCCGGCCCGCCGAAACGTCAGCACAAAGAAAAAAAAAGTTTGAAAAAAGTTGCTTAGGGTCCTCACTTTTTCTCTGACGGACTGGTACCATAACCTTTAACAACGGTGCGTTTATGAAAGAGAAAATGCGAAGAAACTACAAGTAGAATTTAAATGTAGAATCCACCAAGAAAAGTTGAACGAATCTCTTACTTTTTTTTGTGGAACATGATTAACTCTTTCTCTCCTAACTAACAATACCAATATTAATTTGACCCTATTTTTTTAATTTTTTTTTTTTGGTTTTATAAACTTTAATTATTGTGCGTGTATTTTCCAACAATACTATACTTAAAAAAACATTTTCTGATTGCAAACAAAAAGTTTTGGAAGTTTAATCGTAACAGGATAGTGAAACACTAATGAGCAGCATGTGGATAATTCCAACATATTTGATATGTAAAGAAAATGTAGTTTAAAAAACAAAAACAAATAAACAAACAAACAAAACACATATAAGCGGCATTATAAAAACAGATATGACGGCATTCTGGCTTTGAGCCTCGAATAAAAAAAAAGTTTCAACAACGCCTACAAGATGGAAGGATTGATGGGAAAATTCATCTAAAAGAGAAAAAAAAAAGGTGTTGGCTAGCTAGCTACAATGTTGCTTACATTTTAAAGTAATTAAGCCATTTTCCGACGCGTTAAAAAAAAAAATAAAGCTTTTAGATTTCCCATTAATTAATGTAATTACTAGATCTACAGGATTCTAATAAACTGTTTCAGCTCAATTTCGTTTCGTACCTTTTCGGTCATGTGGCCCGCGACTTGAGTGTCGGAAATTAGAATGTCCCGCAGGTCGGATAAGGTTGGACATCACTGACATATTTTACTTGAGACAGTAGAGCGTTTATGCTCCTTTGTTAATAGCAAGTTGCCTCAAGCAAAGTGAATTCTGTTCGACTGGACCAGAATCAGTCAACCAAGCAGGGTAGGTCATGATCGGGGTTGCTGTATTCTTCGAGAAAGTGACACACACACTTAAAAAATACGATTAGAAGGCGAGCACCATAGGTTATGGGGTCACACACTAGAACTCCTACCTATGCGTACAACCAACGTCCATTCTTGTTGATGTCCAAGGGCTGAGCCGAAGGCTCTTCGAGCCCTAAGTTTGAAAAAAAACCCGTTTGGTCGCCAAACAGTAAAAAAAAAAAAAAACCTGTGAGAACACAGTTCTGTTTGAGAGAGACCCGAGTCAATGCCTATGTAAAGCATTGCTGTTTCCAATGCCTTTAGCCCCCGACGCATGCTTGGCTGCACATGGCCGAAGGCCGAGAACACCGGGAGCCTCCGCCATTTTCCTCCGTTATACCAAGCGAACCGTGGGGGGCTCGCCATTTATGTAACGGTCCCTTTGAGGAACAGCGCATGGATGTGTGACAGGTTTGTGGGGACTTTTTTACAACCCCGCCCGTGCAAGAGGTGGACTCTCGTCTACCCGTGGGCATCCCCACGGGAGTTATGTTTCGCCATTCATTTAGCCTAGCTACCCCCTCTAGTAGCCGTTTCCACCCAGGTGCCACGATGAGGCAGTACAACGTACCCGAGACGTCCATTCTTAGAAATAAGATAGAAGAGTTAAAAGTAAAGTAGGCTTAACAGATAAATCCATTTTCGCAATCTACTTTCATTTTCATGGCGAAAGAAAAGAACTTGAAAGGAACATTAGCTAGATTCGACATAGATCTAAATCTTATCCACTAGATTAGTAATACACAAAGGCCCGCAGGCCGAGGGAAATATCCGGCTAGTTATACATAAATCACTTAACCATATAAATACAATTCAGTTTTGTTTTAAAAAGAAGCCTGTTTATGATTATTTCAAGCTCTACATAAAGAATTGTAATACGCATACATCGGTTTAGTTGTACTAGATGTTTGGAGCTACAAACCGACGACCGGGTATTAACACCAATCGTTATAGAGGGCCTGAATACTGATCTGCAACGTCAAAACCTGTAGGCAGTTTAGACCCATGGCTCGTTGCCATGTCACAGGTCTGTACGACGTGGCAACGAGTTAATGGTCTAATCTGCTCACAGGTTGTAACGTTGCAGGTCAGGGTTGAGGCCTTCTTCAACGATTGGTCTCGGTATTTATGCTCACACAATACGCCCCCTTAACATGCGACAAGTCGTAAGTCTCCCCTACTACACAAGACAATAAACTGTTATATAGCTGATTTTTTGTTCTTCATTAGTATGGCAGTCACTTAGCTTCTTTTTTTCTAGCAGGTTAATGGATGGCATAAAATAGTTTTGTCTACGTCACAATAGCCCACTTTCACCCTTCAATGAAAAGTATCGATCGTGTAGCTTTAACTCTTTCTCTCCGTAATTATTTATCACACTCTGGTGGAATCAA
The DNA here is from genome assembly GCA_030265305.1 of Biomphalaria pfeifferi. NCBI lineage: Eukaryota > Metazoa > Mollusca > Gastropoda > Planorbidae > Biomphalaria > Biomphalaria pfeifferi. The sequence goes on from JASAOG010000007.1 coordinate 47,020, forward strand.
CGCAGGTATCGTCAGTTAGGAGAGAAAGAGTTAACATTGTCAAAGTTTGGTGTCTGAAAGAAAGGAAGATGGCCTGTGCATCATCATGCCTAGCTTTGTTTATTACGGCAGTGCTGACTACTAAACGCTAACAAACCACTTAATGCGTTCACTTGTGTTCTGGATGTAAGAACGGAAGTGTTTTCATGGAACCCCACCCCAAGTACCTTTTCTTTCCTTTGTTTGATGTCTCCATTTAGTTTCAGGTTTCCGTTCGTTGTGCACATCAATATCAGATCGATACGCTAAATGACTTTTGTTGATTGATTGATTTTTTTTTTAACCTTTAGGATTTCCTTTTAACAAACAGGTTTGAGACTCTAAAGAGATACGCACTCTCTATACACACAAGCACGCACGAACACACACACGCGCGCGCGCGCATACACACACACATACACACACACACGCACACATACACACACACACACACACATATGAGAGTACACACTTTCCCCACACAGAAACTTGTGAACTAGAAAATAACTTCCCTTGTCTGTGTCTTGAATCTTTGTTTGAATAGGTGACCAGGTTTAAATGAAACCTGAGTTGTACAGGACATTTTTTTATATCAATATAAAATTAATTACACGTCTACCACAGTTCAATAATATTTATGTAAATATGAATTGCGCTTGGCTTCCGAGCCGAAGGTCCCGGGTTCGAATCCTGGGATTTTTAACTTCGGGATCCTTGGGCGACTCTGAGTCCATCCAGCTCTAATCGGTTAAGTTTATCCGTGCGGCCCGCTCCTCCCTGCGGTCGATCAAACAAAAACTGCAAACGTCTACTGTTGCTGCCGAAACTGTCTATAACTTTACTGGTGAATGGCTTCTTGCCGTGATAAGACATTAGTTGGGGAAAAGTAAAAGGCGGTTGGTCGTTAAACTGCCCACATGACACCTCCGTTAACCGTGGGCCACAGAAACAGATGATCTTTACATCATCTGCCCAATAGATTGCAAGGTCTGAAAGGGGAAGTTTACTATAAATAGTTATCGCAGGATTTAAAGGAGCGCAGGCAGTGCAGTTTCCCAGAAGGAAGGTGTCAACATTTTAAAAAAATGCATTTTATAAATGAAATTAAATAGACAAATAATGTAATGTATCATTACTAATCCTCTGTTTAGGACCCCTCAACTCAAGAAAACATTAAGAAACTGGAACAAAATAGAGCAGTGATATTCATAACAAACGAATATTCGCATTTGACTAGAGTAACACCTTTGGTAAAATCACTAATTTAAGAAAGCCTTCAGGACAGAAGACTTAAAAGTAAAGTAGCAATTATACATAAAGCACTGAACCATAATCTTCAAATACAAAAACAAAATTCAATAAAATACTCAGAAAGACACAAAAATACAGGTACATTGCTCAATCCATACGCTAGGACAAATTCGTACAAATACTCCTTCTTCCCGAGTGCTATTAGAGCATGGAATGGGTTGCCTAAGCCAGGAAAACCAGTGACTTGGCAGAATTTAAGTCATTGGTTAATATACATGACTAAATGCATGACGCGTAGCACGTAATCATCTTTTTTTTTTTTTGAAGTAACGTCTGTATTATATAAGATAAGAAGATAAAATAAAGAAGGAATGGGTTTCTACAAAAGCCTTGCCTTGGGTCTTCCACATACGTAAAATCGGCATCATTTAAATTGGGATTTCTCAGACATTCAAATTTCAACTCTATAATTAGACTTGTAATGAACTGTGGGGGAAAACAAAACAATTAATTGTATCTTGCCAGTCATACAATTCACTATCTGAACAAGGACGTAATCATACTTTGGTAATGAAAAAAAAACAAAAAAAACAACAACACCCCAACATGTTTGTCGTCTGATGACTTCCGCCATGTTAACCGGCATTTTGTATTAAAATGTACACTATGCAGTATTCTACTCTCTAAGCCTAAAATGTTTTTTTCACCATCATCTTGACGAGGCTAGTTTCCGTGTCTATTTCCGGTGCTCTTTGACATGCTTTTCATGTGCACATTTTGTTTTGCCTCGTTCTCACATGGTGGGCAGACGATTTCGTTGGTTTGATGACCTTCACATCTATTTCTTCTTTCCATTGCTTCATACGTAGCACGTTGCTTTACTTCTTTATAAAACAAGACCTAACGAAGCAACAATTGTATTCACAGGTCTCCTGTATCTGGTCGTGAGGTGTAACTCAAAAGAGATATCTAATAAAATTACCTAGCCTTTTTTTTTTCGTATGAAGAGGTAGGAAGGTCGTAAGGGATAGAATGGTTACTCTAAAAGAGGATGAAGGGATGAAGGAAAGAAGAAGCAAACAAAACTAGGTCAGAAAATGAGGGAACTTGTTTTTTTTTTGTGGTAATGATGTTACACATGACCAGTGGATCCTATGGCAGACTGTCTAGAAACGTCTGGAACAGACGAGGTATCACCATAAACACAAAGCTAGGGGTCTATCGAGCTGTCATCCTCCCTACATTGCTCTATGCCTCAGAAACGTGGACAGTGTACAGAAAACATGCAAAGAAACTGAACTACTTTCACATGACATGTCTAAGAAAAATACTGAATGTCAAATGGCAAGACCAAATACCCGATACCGAAGTCCTTCGAAGAGCGGGTCTGCAAAGCCTCCACACAATCCTGATGCAGAATGGAAGACTGCCGCGTCTCTAAACGACTCTTGTATGGCCAACTAAGCGAAGGAAAGCGCAGGCAAGGAGGTCAAAGAAAGCGCTTCAGGGGCACCCTCAAAGGTTCGCTGAAGGCGTTCAGCATAGACCCAGACAGAGACACATGACAGAGCATCATGGCGTCGCGCTGTGAAAATTCGCACACAGGTTGCTGAGGAAAAAAGAACAACGCTGGGAGAAGAACAACGCCAAAGAAGAAAAGCAAGGCCAATGACACTAGCACAAGCTGGAATAACCCGTCCAGTGTGCAGCCGAACATTTCGGGCTCACATAGGTCTCACCAGCCGCATGAGGAGGCATAAAACCTCAGTGCAAAGCCCTCAGCCCCCTGGATGACAAAGTGGTCATCATCGAACCAAGATGGACAAACTATATACACATGACAAACACATGTCAGTTTGCTTTCAGACCGTGTCATTGTGGTGGTCAACACGTCTTCAGTGTGTCATAACTAGAGTACAAAAATGTCTACACATGCCAACACGCATACAGAGGGGAAAGAGAGAGAGAGAAAGAGAGAGAGAAACAAAGAGAAAGAAAAAAAGAGAAGAGAGAGAAAAAGAGACAAAGAGAGAGAGAGAGACAAAGAGAGAGAGAGAGAAAGAGAGAGAGAAACAAAGAGAAAGAAAAAAAGAGAAGAGAGAGAAAAAGAGACAAAGAGAGAGAGAGAGACAAAGAGAGAGAGAGAGAGAGACAAAGAGAGAGAGAGACAAAGATAGAGAGAAACAGAGAGAGAGAGAGAGAGGAAGATGGAGAGACACAAAGAGAGAGAGACAAAGAGTGAGAGAGAGGAAGACGGAGAGAGAGAGAGGAAAAACAAAGAGAGTGAGAGAAAGATTGGGAGCGAAGCAAAGACAGAGAAAAACAGAAAACAAAGAGAGAAAGAGAGAGAAACAAAGAGAGAAAAAAAGAGATAGAAAAACAAAGAAAAGAGAGAGAGAAAGAGAGAAAAAGAGTGAAAGATAAACATAGAATGAGAGAGAGAGAGAGAGAGAGGAAAGGAGGATAAAGCGATAAACCACAGCCACTTGGTAGCACAACTTTTGGTCAAGATTAGTATTTCTTGTTTTCTTGATTACACTAGACTGACTAGCTTTAAGTGAACAATGAAGCTATTTGGTCTGCACAATCACTGGTTTCTTGACTTCAAATCCCAGCCGCTCAAAAATATCAGCACATATGCAAGTGAATATTCCCTTTCTGTCCAGGCGCGACCAAAACTTAAACCTATTTATTTCAAATTCACAACCAAACTTATTAAATGATACCACGCCAATAGACCCGCATGCCAGTAGAAACTAGGGAAGTAAAAAATGTGTCCAAAAAATTGTCAATTGGAGGTAATCAACTGCAATTAGCCATGTTACACTCCGCTTCCCCCACGACACCGCTAAGAGTGGCAGTCAATAGAGCGAAACAAGACATACGACCAGTTATCGACCTTGATTGAGAACTAGAAGTTTCACAATAAATATCAAACACAGACACACCACCGAAAGTAATTTTAGTGTTTTTTTCCCCGCCTTTTCCAAAAAAAATAATATTTCGACAACCTAGAAGAGTGCGTAAAAGGCAACCTAGAACAGAGACAAAGTTATCCCCAGCAACCTAGAACGGAGCCTAAGTTATCCCCAGCAACCTAGAACAGAGCCTAAGTTATCCCCAGCAACCTAGAACAGAGCCTAAGTTATCCCCAGCAACCTAGAACAGAGCCTAAGTTATCCCCAGCCCCAGAACACTAGCTGACGAGAAAAAAGAGCAAGGTGAAAAAAAAAAGTGGCAGACAAAAGAAGTGATAGGAAGACACGATGAAGGAATAGACGGATCTCAAACAGGACAAAGAGCTCAATGATAGAGGAAACTGGTTAGAAGATTACATTGTGCTCAAAAGAAATCTTTAAAATCTTATAGGGGAAGAACGACTGAAAGATAAAGCTCAATCAAACACAATATTATGTAGACAATGGATTAATTGAAATTGCAAAAATCTTCCGTCGTAAAACGACTATAGTTCATCCTTACAATTTTACAAGCACATTTTATTTTATATAATGTACTAGCCGGATATGACCCGCGGCCTGTTTAGGCATTACTGATCTAGTGGATTGGATTTAGATCTAAATCTAACATGGCGAATGTTCCCTTTACATTTTTTTTATTAATTTTTCCACGAAAATGAAAGTAAAGTGTGAAAATGGGTTTACCCGTTTTGCTGACATATTCATATGAAATATAAAATGCTGTGAAAACAGGTATACCCGATTTGCTAAAACGTGTCGTTCCATAACAGAGATAAAAATGAGTTATTGCTTTAATTTTAAGTGTGCTCCGTCGTGGGAGGGACATTAAACATGCACAACGGTCGCCCCCATCATCGAAGGAACATTTATGCCAATTTTTATCAAGAATTGGTCTAACGGTTTTGATTTTTATTCGGGACATACATACATACACACTCTTACATTTTGTTCTGTATATTAGATGATTAGTGGGCCTTTTCAGTACACTGAGTAAATGCTTGGAAATATCTCCCTTATCGAACTCACACAAACCATATGCACTACACTAGAAGAAAATTTGAATACCTAATTGCTCAAACGTATTTAGATTTGTTAATGTTTTCAATTCTTGTTTTTATGTTTGTTTATAAATTCTTATTACGCGTTGAACCTACATTATGTTGCTAATAGCGCTACGTAAATCTAAATATGTTTACTTATTATCATTAAGTCCCTTATAGTGGTGGGCATTCCATACAAGGCTTAGAACCTCTGTTCAACACAGTCGAATTAATGGCCCAGCGATGTGAGTCCTGATTGCACTGTGTGTCTGGTGGTCTGGAGTCAGACGTTTATACAACTTAAGAATGGGGTTACGTTTAGGACTGCACTTGTTAACTTTGGTAGTGCATTTGGAGAGAAGAGAATGCAGTGCCAAGCTTTGACCTGTAATTTGAAGGATATGAGTTCAAATCGATTTGCTACTCGTCGGACTTACTGCCCCTAAGTATCTGTTCTTTTTACAGTTCCTCTAATTAGCTGGCAAATTCATGGGTGGAAACTGGAACCTGGAAACGGATTTTAAAGACAGCTCTAAAGATTTTCCTAGTACTTTTTACAGTTTACGTGTATCTTAAGAAACGCGTTGACTGAATGGTGAAGCGCTTGGCTTCCGAACAGGTGGGTCCAGGGTTCGAATCGTGGTGAAGACTGGGAATTTTAATTTCAGGATTTCTAGGGCACCTCTGAGTTCACCCAACTCTAATGGTTACCTGACATTAGCTGGTGAAAATAAAGGTGGTTGGCCGTTGTGCTGGCCACATGACACCCTCGTTAAGCATTGGCAACAAAAAAAAAAAAAAAAACCTTTGCATCATCTGCCCTACAGAACGCATGGTCTAAAATGGGAACTAAGTAATTAAAATAATTATTTATTTTCACAACAGACAGATCGCTAGGTCTGATAGGGGAACTTTTTTATATGTATATCTTTGGGAATAAAGTTACTTAATAATTGATCACACAGTGAAAACTCTGGTTTGACCGTTACAATGTTTCAAAATATAATTATCTTAAAGTTAAATTAGAATAATTATATTTAGAAAAATTATAACGATCAATTCGCTGAGTGGTATTTAAAATTCATAGATACAACATTATACTTGAGTGTAATAAACATTGTTATAAAAGCTATGCGGTTAATAAGTCATCGTCCAATTATATCTCTCGCCAAAACGTCCCCTGCGCCAAAACGGCGCGCGCAAAAAACGTGTCGCGCCAAAATGTACCGGTCCCCCCCCAAAATATTTAAAAAAATGAAAGGTCAAAATTCTAGGAAAATGGTAGAGTCGTTTTCGACATCTTGTGTCCAGGTTCCGCACAGTGTCCGTCCAATTTTCTGAGCCAATGAAGAACGTGCAAGCTAATGGAATAGTTCTACACAGGTCAATGTTAGTATCATTGAGGACACAGTGGTCAAATCAACAGGTTCATGTGACATACATTGGCTTGAATGACTTTATTCATGACTTAAAGACAAGAAACATCTCTGAAAGGACTGGATCGCAAAGACTGGAAGTTTCAAGACTACTTGGTTAAGTCATTAGCTGACTTTGACGTCACGGTCTGTTAAACAGGAACTTCCAAAGTCCATTCTCGTCTCTTATAATAAGTACACTTACACAAGTTCTTTGTTCTTTATTTTTAAAGTGTGAGAGAAAGAGTGTGTGTGTGAGAGAGGGAGAGAATGAGAGAGAAAGAGAGAAAAAGAGAAAAGAGTGAAAGAGGAAAAGATAAAGGAAGAGCGAGAGATAGAGAAAGAGTGAAAGAAAGAGAGAGAAAGAGAGAAGTGAAAGAGAGAAAGAGTGAAAGAAAGAGACAGAAAGAGTGAAAGAAAGAGAGAGAAAGAGAGAAGTGAAAGAGAGAAAGAGTGAAAGAAAGAGACAGAAAGAGAGAAATGAAAGAGTGAGAGAGTGAGAGAGAAAGAGAGGAGTGAAATATAGAGAAAGAGTGAAAGAGAGACGAGTGAAAGAGAGAGGAGTGAAAGAGAGAGAGACAAAGAGTGAAAGAGAGAGAAAAAGAGAAAAAAAGAGGGAAAGAGAGAGAGAGAGAGAGAAAGAGGGCGAGAGAGAGAGATTGATAGAGAAAGCTGGACAGTAGTTCTAAGTAATCAGACCAGTACGTGTCAAACCACTACAAGTCAAACCACTATAAATCCTTCTCTTGGTCAGGACATTTTCTATCCGTTCATTTCAATGCTTTCAATTAGTGAAGCGAGTCGGTCTTTCGTAATAGTCTACATCCATTAAGGAACTTTTCTACTGACACACACACGCATCTACACGCACACACCTACTTTTTCTTTTAGCTGACCCTACCGCTAAGTTCAACCCCCCCCCCCCCCCCCCATCTGTGACTTATAGTCTAAAATAGTCTAAATTTCTTAAGTCTGAAAAGAGTCGTACAGAACTATAGTCACGTGTCTGTCAGACATTTTGTATTACACATCTACTGACAGAGGGTCTCACATATGTATCGCAGTCATGGGCGAGCGCCCCCCCCCCCCACCCGAAAAAATCCTGCCTACGCCAATGATCGCAGTGGACATCAAATATTAGCTTCAATGTGCTATAATACGTTGATAAATGCTGAAAAAAATAAACAGAAAAGATTGACCAATGTTTGAGACAGCAAGTCTTCACCTTTCTCTGCTACCCATCCAGTACATGTTCAGTTCAGTCTGACGCTAGCAACGGCAGTAGCGGCTGACTGCTTTAAATAGTTACAAGTTCACAATGTTAGCTCAATTATAACAAGGAAGGTCTATATGCCTAATTAGATAAGAAGATAATGATGCCAATGATGTTCTAAATGCGTTCACACATTCAGATGATAATCATGCACATCTATTGGTGGGAAGCGTGGTCAGGGTTAGGTGCGCTTCAACTTGAGTGTTCACAATTTTTTATAGCACGTATGCAGTGTAGACTGACAGACGGAGTTAGTTGGTTAACGTTTTAAAGAAACAAATGTGGAACTGGTTTAGTTTATTTGATTATGGAGTTTAAAAAAAGTGTGTGTGTGTGTGTGTTTGTGTGTGGTGGTATGGCTTAATAATCTTTGAATGTAACTCTGTGGTACCTAGAAGGAGGCTCGAGGTTCGACACCCGACTCGGGCAGAGTTGCGTTTACTGAGCGCCTAAAGGCAGCACGGAAAACCAATTCCTAGATACCCCCTCCCCCCAACTGGTCCACAACTGAGATTGGACCAAAAGCTATATAAAAGCTATAATAATAATTGCTTGAACTATCTTATCTTATAAATTAAAAACGTATAAAAGATAATATATTACGTCCTATGCATTTTATGTGTCAATCTAGTCATACATGTTAGTCAATGACTAAAACTCTGCTAAGTCGTTGGTTTTCCTGGCTGATTTGGGCAACTCATTCCAACTATACAAGACACCGTATGGAGACAGACTTTGTGTGCTGGTACGATCCGCGTAGAGAGCAAAAGAATCGAAGCCGCCTTAGTCAAGAGAAAGAAACAGAAAGCTGCCCTGTCAGATGGCTCTAAAACAGATGCATCAACATGTATGAATTGTGGCAAACTCTGCCGCTTCAGTGTAGTAAATGGCGCCTCTGTTTAGAAATGTATGAAAGAATTAAATTTAAGATGATAAAACTATTGAAATAAATATAACGATCAAGTAGTAAGTCGTGACTTATCTTATCAAATGCAGACATTACTTCATGCTGACACATAATACAAGGAAAAAAAATGTTATAAAGAAATATAGATGTTGAAGCAGTCAGTTCGATTTAAATCCTATCCAGTAAACACATTTTTTTTCTTGTTAAGAAAATATAATACAAAAACAAAAAAATGAAATAAAATCGGATATGCAGAAAAAAAAAAAGGTCTCTTTTATTTAGTTTTCCACTCAATCGACACGCCCATAGCTCAGGGGCATTTTATCTTTAAATCTGTCTCCAATTTTCTTAATGAGATTGTCTCCCCATTTATTTCATCCGCATTTCTGTGTATCCAGTGCAATGCCCTTATGGTCTTGAAGGCTTTCTAAGCCTATCAAGTTCTAAAGAAATGAACAGTCTCACAAGAGCACTTAGTGATATTGTATTTACTTGAGGGAAAAAAATATAACAACAACAGCAAGAAGCAAAGTATGAAAAAAAAACTTTAAAAAAAAATTAATTAATCTAATTCGACAGGCGGGCCATTTTAATTTCTGACACTCATGTCGCGGGCCATATGACCGAAAAGGTACAAAAGCGAAAAAAAATCGACCTGAAACTGATTAGAAACTTACATTAATTGACGAGACATCGGAAGTTTATCTTATTATTTACGCGTCGGAAGATGGCTTCATTTCGTTACTTAAAAGTAAAGACCATTGTAGCTAGATTTACCACCGACTCATTTTCTTGTCTCTTTTTGGTAAATAATCTCATAAATCATCAAATCTGTAGGCGTGGTTTAACATTTTTATATTCGCGGCTCAAACCAAGAATGCTGCCATATTTGTTTCATAATGCCTTTGTATACGTTTTTTTTTTATAAAACAGCCACGCTTTATTTAAATATTAAAAAAAAAAGTAAGGATCCGTTCACTCTTCCTGGTAGATTCTACATTCAGAGTCCCATTTCAGAAATGCACAAATGTAAAAAGTTAATAGTGAAGGCCTTAACGTAGACAAAGATGCATATTTCAATCTTTTTTATGAAGGGGGGATTTTGTACACTTTGTGCTGACGTTTCGGCGGGCCAAATAAAACCACGTCGCGGGCCGGATGTGGCCCGCGGTCGTATTTTGGGCATCACTGATATATCTCATATCTTTTCTATATCAAACAAAATTAGTTAATTACCACTAATTAGTTAATTAATTGGTTAATTGTTCCGTTTGATTCATGTTTTGTTAATAAATGTTAAAATCGTAACTTGATCGAGAATGGGAAGTGATAGAACAAGAGTGTTCACAATTTTTATGGCACGGATGCAGAGTAGACTGACAGACGAAGTTAGTTGATTAACGATTTGTAAAAACAAATGTGGAACTGGTTTAGTTTATTTGATTATGGAGTTTTTAAAAAAAAGTGTGTGTGTCCTAGTATGGCTAAATAATCAGATTACTTCCTGATTAAAATAACTAGATCTAGATTTAGTCAAAGTTTGGACGTATACGAATTAAGAGCACCAGGAGAGCGAGAGTTGCCACGCTTGCCTTAAATGGGTCCTGTAGCTAGCTACCTGGCATAGTGCCGAGTGCAAAAGAAACGACGCTGCCTTAATCAAGAAGAAAAAAAAAAGAAAGCTGCCCTGTCAGCTAGCCCTGAAACAGATACATACACATGCACGAACTGTGGCAAAGTCTGCCGCTCTAGAATTGGTTTGATTAGCCACACCAGATTCTGTCCCGTCTCTAGACGAAACCAAAACCAGTGACTCATCTTAGCGCATCCATTGCTTTCCGAGGCAAAAAGGAGCCATATGGACTGCTAGAAATGTTCTTACGTTGAAATTAAGGGCTGGTGTTAGTTAGCTAGTTAGCTATAGTATCACCATTCATTAAATTCTTATTTTGTTATTATTGTGTCTATGTCTCCTATACTGTCCAATCCAGCCTGCTACTTACCATTCGACAGCTGCGCGTGGGGAACGACCGCGTGACAAAAGCGATCTTTTTTTTTTGACGAACTTAAAGGAGGACGGCATAACAGAGGTGCCCTCGTAGAAGCAATAAAGATCAACTCAGGCGCCATTTTGCCCTCCATAGCATAGACGAAAGTACCTGGTAGCAGACGGCCTCTGAAAGAGACGGAGAGCTCTCATGTAGGCAGTGGGACATACATTTTAGGCCCCCCAAAGAAGCCATTGTAGAAGACAGGCGCCCTAGACGTAAAGAAAACGTAAATAAACCCCCGACGGACAACGGTTTTGTCTACATCAGTAGTGGAAAAATATGCAGGTCACCACTTGGTTTTCGCTACCACACGAAACGATGCACTCATCCTTAATTTTTTGGGATCGAAGACATTTCCATTATTATTATATGTCTGTCTCAAGAGACTCTTTGTTCCTTTTGCAAATTCTTATCTGACTAAAGCGGCCATATATTGATATACACATTCACAGTCACAGGTTAGGTATTTGTGTCACAAATCATCTTTAGCATCATGTAAAGGCTATACTTTGTTTATTTTACAGTTACCCAGTTATTGTGAAAATATCTGCTAGTAGTATGAAGGGGAGAGATCCTGGTCACCAGGCTCATTGGAATGGTATTAGGTGTAAATGAGGTGTGCAGTTGAATTTTGAGCTAGTTGGCAGTGATAGGAGTTGGGGTGTGTGACATGATTTTTTTTTAGAGAGAAGTTCAGATTTGTGTGTCAGGTGGATGCAGGAATCTGTACGACAACAGTGGTCTTTCCACTGTCCCCCGCCCGCTTACGGGGCTCCAAAACGAGATTTTCTGTTAGGGTTTAGTCCCTTAGCCTAAGACCTAATTAAAAAGTAATGTTCCCGTTTCAGATTTGATTTAATTTTGATTTTAGGCACATCGGCACAATTCAGTCCATGTCGTGCCTTCCCGTTTCAGACCATGTGATCTACAGTGCAGATGATGTAAAGGTCATCTGTTTCTGTAGTCTACGGTTGACTAGGGTGTCATGTGGCCATCACAACAAACAACCATCTTTACTTTTCCCCAACTAATGTCAGGTACCCATTAGAGCTGGATGGACTCAAAGGCGCCCAAAGAGCCAGAAATTAAAAAACCCAGTCTTCACCAGGATTCGAACCAAGGACCCCCGGTTCGGAAGCCAAGCGCTTTACCTCTCAGCACCGCGCCTCCCGAGAGTTGTTCGCTGACATATATTTTTTTTCTAAACAGTAATTCATGATCTAATCACCTGCACAACCTTCTTTATATTTTAATATGCCAAAATAGAGCGATTCAACGTGCAAATTAAATATAGGTCAGTACATGTTTACGCAAAACATTAAAACATAGGTCAGTGCATTTCTACACAGAACAAAGGTCGGTACATGTTTATCCGTTCAGGCGTCGATCTTTGACACATTATCATGTGTTTAAATATCATATTCTTGCAGACGTCTAATCTCTCTGAGTGTTTTCCCACCCTTATAGGCGTGTAATGGGCATCACATGATTAATGTAAACCACGTGACGAACGAAAAGGGCGCCGCAGTTCTGACATGCCTGCGATTGATTGGCGCAGAGCTGAATCGTGGTAATAGCATCATGGGGGCGCCAAAACCGCCACATGACAGACATCAAGGTTTGCTTAAACTCAGTGGGATCAAGACAAATGATATAGGACTTTTAAAAAAAAAAATTCAAATAATGTAATTAGAAAAACAAAGAAAAAAACCGAAGTTAATTATTTGGACCACGACATGACCTAAATTGTAATGATGTGCCATAAAATCTAAATCTAAAACTTTATAGACCACGACATGACCTAAATTGTGCAATAAAATCTAAATCTAAAACTATATAGACCACGACATGACTTAAATTGTGCAATAAAATCTAAATCTAAAACTATATAGACCACGACATGACCTAAATTGTGCAATAAAATCTAAATCTAAAACTATATAGACCACGACATGACCTAAATTGTGCAATAAAATCTAAATCTAAAACTATATAGACCACGACATGACTTAAATTGTGCAATAAAATCTAAATCTAAAACTATATAGACCACGACATGACTTAAATTGTGCAATAAAATCTAAATCTAAAACTTTATAGACCACGACATGACCTAAATTGTGCAATAAAATCTAAATCTAAAACTATATAGACCACGACATGACTTAAATTGTGCAATAAAATCTAAATCTAAAACTATATAGACCACGACATGACCTAAATTGTGCAATAAAATCTAAATCTAAAACTATATAGACCACGACATGACCTAAATTGTGCAATAAAATCTAAATCTAAAACTATATAGACCACGACATGACTTAAATTGTGCAATAAAATCTAAATCTAAAACTATATAGACCACGACATGACTTAAATTGTGCAATAAAATCTAAATCTAAAACTTTATAAATCACGACATGACCTAAATTGTGCAATAAAATCTAAATCTAAAACTATATAGACCACGACATGACTTAAATTGTGCAATAAAATCTAAATCTAAAACTTTATAAACCACGACATGACCTAAATTGTGCAATAAAATCTAAATCTAAAACTATATAGACCACGACATGACCTAAATTGTGCAATAAAATCTAAATCTAAAACTATATAGACCACAACATGACATAAATTATACCGATGTGCTATAAAATCTAAATCTAAGACTATATAGACCTAACAAATGTTAACTATATAATCTAAAAACAATAAATACAAATGTGACTAGCCTAACTATATATATATATATATATATATATATATCAAATACCCAAAGTGACTACATGGACCTAACAACAATAATCAATACCCTAGGTGACTATATTGACCTAACTAGAATAACAATAACCGAGATGACTATAAAGATCTAACTAGAATAACAAATAACGGAGGTGACTATATAGACCTAACTACAATAACAAATAACCAAGGTGACTATATAGATCTAGAAGCAATAATGTCAACGTAATGCCCCCCCCCCCAAAAAAAAACAAACAACATCATAAAATCAACGAAAAAAACATTTTTTACGTGCTTTCTTGCTGGCAAAACTATCAATAATTTTGTGGAAATCAATTCTCTTCCCCCACCAATTCTTGTTCAATGAACATTTTCAAATAAGTGACGCTAAACCCAAAAAAAAAAAAGAGAGTTTTAAACAGCGGAGTGCGTCGGTAAATGGAATTGCATCGACTTCAGCCTCAGCGGCTTGAATTCATGCCAAATGTAGCAGGTCATAAATTCTACTTTAAGATTGACTTCTAGAATACGCTTTTGGACACCACAGCGTTGACCTCTCATGACAGCAGCAATATGAAAAACAAAATGAACTTAGTTTCAATAATCTTTTGCAACGATTCCAGCGACATGATTTTGTAACCAGATGAATCTTATACCATCTTCCTACTTCGCCATGCGCCATAATATCTTAATGACTTATCTTCTCTATTCACCACAGTATCTATAATGACTTATCTTCATTATTTACCACAGTATCTTAATGACTTATCGTTATTGTTCGCCACAATATCTTAATGGCTTATCTTCTCTATTCATCAAAGTATCTTAATGGTTTATCTTCATTATTCATTACATTATCTTAATGGCTTATCTTCATTTCCCCCCACAGTATCTTAATGGCTTATCTTCATTATTCACCACAGTATCTTAATGACTTATATTCTCTATTCACCAAAGTATCTACGTGGCTTATTTCCCCGGTTCACCACAGTATCCTCATCGCTATATTTCTCCAAGCGCCCTAAAATCTATGCCCTTAGATTTTCCATTTTAATCTCCCTTGTCGCAATTCATTTTATACGCTCCACTACCTTCAACGCTGTATAGCACCATTCACCAAAACATTTCCTCAATTTGACTTCTCAAAGTTTAAGCAAAACCAAAAAGAAATATTTCAATATTACGCCATACTTTTTATACTCTATCCTGTAGAAACTTACAAAGCTTTAGTGATTTATGTCCTTAGTGGCATTACGTTATGTCCTATCACCCTGCCATTGGGCTAACTTCATTATTAATTACTCGATGTCTGGACACTAGAGTTGAACACAGAGCTGAACGCTGCGTTCAAAGTACTATTGGCGGTGAGTTAAAAAAATATCTCAGAAGTGAAGGCTTAAATCGTTGCTTGAGATCTGAGTTCAAAACAATGACAATATCTGAACTTGAAACAAGTTTTAAAGCACTCTGAGGTCCAAGGAGAGGACAATACGGTTTTAAATTACAAAATGATTATTCTTAGTGTGGAACAGTTATACGCAGAACATTTTTTTCGCTTTAATATTAATGAAAAAAAAGTGCTTATGACGCAGCATAATTTCATTTAATAATATCAACTTCTTACTAATAATAGTACCAAGGCCGGACTTAGGTAATTAGAGGCCCCAGATGTAGCGAATAGGGAGGCCCTAGGCCAAATGAATAGGGTGGCCCCAAATAAAATGGAAAATAAAAAACTTAGACCGAAAATAGGCAATGATTTATAAACCGCACTGTATATATATCTAAATCAACAATAAGTTAAATTCATATAGCGCCGATAGCACTAATGCGCTTCATAGACGATTCATGATCACCAGACTCAAATGACATGGTTAATCAAGCATATAGATCTACTCTTAAACAAGTATTATTTTTTTCTTTGCTTACAAGCTCTAGATGTAATTGTATAGACCTAGATCTATTTCTTTTACGAGATGCTAAACTTCAGTGTATGGTTTTCTGTTATACAGTAAGTCCATAGATTACATAGGTTTATGTGACGTCACACAAAAACCGGGTGAAAAATCTGACCGTTTTGGATGCGCAGAAAAATTACGTCAGGAAAACATCAACTACTAAGTTATTATTAAAAATAAATGTGTAAATCAAAAGATTTATTATATCAGAAATGGTCAATACCATCATTTGACCTGCGCTTTACATGCAATGTAAAATAGAAGGTTGTGGTTTTCAGAAGTAATTACTGAAGTTTAGAATGCAAGAAAAATGATTGGCGCGGGGCACTCTTCCCCGGACCTCTACCGCTAAGGGAGTATTTATAATCATATTGTACTAGTTTAGTTAACAGATAAATATTTATAATATTTGGGAAAATTTGCAATTTAAAAGGTTACATCGCTAGAGAGTTTAAGTTTTGTGAAATACTTTTAAATCGAAGTATCTCATGAACGAAGCTATCAGTCAGAGTAAATTCCTAACCGAAATCAGAACTTTAATTCGGGTGAATGATTTCTCTAGGTCTACTAGTTTCCGGGAAATTGAGTTATAGTTCTTGGATAGTAAAGCAGTGCTGTCCCTTTTCTTGTTCTCGTCTTTTTTTCATCGGTCTTTCTATATCGCTTTCTACCTCTCCCTGTCTCTCTCTCTCTCTCTCTCTCTCTCTGTCCTTCTCGGACACACACACACATTCTCTTTCACACTCGTTTCTCTCACACTCGCTTTCTCTCACACACATACACAAATACTCTCTCCCTCTCTCTCTCTCAGACACACTCTCTCTGCCTTAGCTTTCAATCACTTCGCCAGCCTAGATCACTAATCTCCTCCTTACTGACCAATGTGGTCAACTCCTAATGTCACTTTCTGGGCAAGTGAAAAGGTTAGCTCAGCAATCAGGACGCACACTACTATAGACACATACACAGGCTGTCACCAAACATACACGCACATGTATGCCGAAGAAGCTACACACTCACACACAGGCCTACACAGCAATATAAACACACACACACACGAACAGACAACAACATGTTTAAAAAAAAACTACGATAAGAAAAGTTAATAAGGAAAAATGTGAGAGAAAAAGAAGAAAAGAAAGACAGAAAGAAAGAAACATTGAAACAGAGAAAGAGAGAAAGAAAGAAACAGAGATAAAAAGAAAGAAAGAAACAGATACAGAGAAAGAAAGAGAGAAACATTGAAACAGAGAAAGAGAAAAAGAAAGAAACAGAGATAAAGAGAAAGAAAGAAACATTGAAACAGAGAAAGAAAGAAAGAAACAGAGATACAGAGAAAGAAAGAGAGAAACATTGAAACAGAGAAAGAAAAACAGAGATACAGAGAAAGAAAGAAACATTAAAACAGAGAGAGAGAGAAATAAATAAACAGAGATACAGAGAAAGAAAGAGAGAAACATTGAAACAGAGAAAGAGAGAAAGAAAGAAACAGAGATACAGAGAAAGAAAGAGAGAAACATTGAAACAGAGAAAGAAAGAAACAGAGATACAGAGAAAGAAAGAGAGAAACATTGAAACAGAGAAAGAAAGAAACAGAGATACAGAGAAAGAAAGAAAAAGAGATACAGAGAAAGAAAGAGAGAAACATTGAAACAGAGAAAGAGAGCAAGAAAGAAACATAGATACAGAAAAAGAAAGAAACATTAAAACAGAGAGAGAGAGAAAGAAATAAACAGAGATACAGAGAAATGAAGAAACAGAGATACAGAGAAAGAGAGAAAGAAAAAAACAGAGATACAGAGAAAGAAAGAAACATTGAAACAGAGAGAGAGAGAGAGAGAAGGAAACAGAGAAACAGAGAAAGAAAGAGAAACATTGAAACAGAGAAAGAGAGATATAAAGAAACAGAGATTCAGAGAAAAAAAGAGAGAAACATTGAAACAGAGAAAGAGAGAATGAAAGAAACAGAGATACAGAGAAAGAGAGAAACATTGAAACAGAGAGAGAGAGAGAGAGAGAAACATAAAACAGAGTGAGAGAGAAGCATTGAAACAGAAAAAGACAGGATAATACAGAGGAAGAGATAGGGAATCAAAAAGAGAGATTGAAAGAAAGAGAAAATCGGGGGGGGGGGGGGGGGCCTCATAAATCGAGGGACTGACCAATTTAAGAAAGAAATTGAAGACTGAGATTGAGACACAGACTTACATTTTCAAATGTCAAACGGAATGGTAAATAGAATGGATAGAACTAGTTCATAAATACGACATATATCATCAGTAATGAATGACAAATAATTTCCATTCTAACATAAAACAAGCAACAAAGAAAAGCTATAAAAAAAAACTTCCTTTATAAACCTGTTGACCTTTTGTATGAGCGATTACGTCACTCTTAATAACTAATAAATTTTGTATCCCGCCATAATTCTCCATTCCACGCCAAAAAATCCTGGTTACGCCCATTAATAAATACTCAGAATATAGAGGATTCTAGTTTGGTGATATAGAAGGATTTAAAGACAGTAGTCTAGATCTTGTTAGAGATATGGCATTGATATTGTGTATTTACCGTATTTATAATTTCCTTAAATATTATATTCCCATTAATTCTAGCAGTCCAGTTCATGATTTCTATATAAGACGGTGCACTAAATGCTCTTCCACGTCTTATATTCTTTTCAATGTTTTTTTTTTTTTTTAAATACATGCGGGAATTCCCACTGACGTGTTTTCTAAAATAGTCGTAGACAAAATTTAAAGATGATTAAACTTTGAAAGTCAAACCAGAGTTTTCCCTGTGTGGCCAATTAAATAGTAATTTTTTTTCCCAAAGACGTACATAAACTTTCAAATTTCTAAGAGAATTGTTAGACTAGAGCCGTTTTCGAGATCCGAGCTCTCCCACCCTCCACCCATGAAAAGTTTGTAGGCAACTAATCGCCACGAACGCCCAGCTCACGATCTGCTTATTTCTGTGATGCCCAACCTAATTTGACCTGCGTGCCATTTTAATTTCCAACACTTGTCCCGCGAGCCACTTGAACGAAGCGGTACAAAAACGAAACAAGATTGACCTGAAACTATTTGATTACAAACCCGTGGATCCAGTACTTCATTAATTAAATGGATGTTTGAAATGTAGCTTTTTTTTTTTTCACGCGTCATTTCTCTACTTAACTCTTTTCTTACTCTACTCTTTTTAGTAAATATTCCCATCAATCTTCCAATCTCTAGGTGCAGTTTAACAATCTTTTATTCGCGGCTCAATCCCAGAATGCCGTCATATTTGTTTCATAAGGCCTTTTGTTGTAGGTTTTTGCTTTTAAACAGCCACACTTTCTTTACAAATCAAACATGTTGGCTTATGATCATGTTCTACAAAAAGTAAAGATCTATTTACTTTTCCTGGTAGATTCTACATTCTGAGAACCTAACTTAGTTTAGGATACATTTTTCAACCTTTTCTTTTGGAAAAAAGGGGGTGGGGTGATTTTTTGACACTTTGTGCCGACATTTCGGCGGATCGGATGAAACCACGTCGCGGGTCGGATCTGGCCCGCGGGTCGGATCTGGCCCGCGGGCCGTATTTAAGGCATCACTGGCTTATTATATTCCTGAAGCTAATTGGAATATGTTCAAGGTTCATTTAAAACAAAGAACGCAGCCAGACTGTCCGCACTTGCAGATCTGAAAACGACATCTTACAGATTTACTGCCAAAACTAAAAACTGTTATATCATTCTGTAGCGTATTCTCCACCACCTGGTAAACCCAGTTAGGACATTGTCTTGTTCAAGTGACCCACAAGACAGCTTAACTTTTTTTGGCAGCGGTCAATTAAAATTGTGACGTTTCTACTGTAAAATGTGTCAAATGAGGCTTCAGGTCATTCGTATACGTGACCTTGACCTAGATAGTAAGGTTGATCACAATATTGTTGAACTGGGGGCTTGAGAGGTTTAGATCAACTTTTTTAGAAATTCCTGGATGAAAACATTGTGTTTTGCCAAAGTGGCCTGTAGCAAGCAGCTTCCTCAGCGAATGGGATAGTCACCAGGTCTGGGACTGGAACAACACGAGAGGGGAAGGGTACCGTGAGTCTGTGTGTCCTAAACAGTTGCACTTAGAAATATTGTCTTAGTAGTGTACTTGAAGTATAACTGTAGATGTAACATAAATTTCATTCGATTACTAGAATATCCACTTGATACTCAACAAAGCTCGGAACATACCAAAGTAATCGCAGCTTACAGAATCTTTTTTTTTTAGTGTCATTGCATGTGACATAATCGATTTCTTGTCCACTCCACAGATGATGATTAACCAACAAATACACAATTAGCCAATTATCTCCCTTAATTTTGCGTGACTTGTCAGTTCCGTATGCTAAGTGCAATGAGCCATATTTCATCTTAAGTGCGCATTCTCTTAACATTTACAGTCTAGGAAGTAGGATTACAAAGCTTGACATTGTATTTGTTTGTTAATTTTATGTATGTAACATTAATTGAAGACATCCTTAAATCCATTGAATATATAATAGTGTGAGAATGTTGTTCGTATTTGCACCTATATTGCTATTGTTACAGTAGTAGCGCTTAGGTGGTCAATGGTAGTCAAACAGAATTTCCATTTGATAGGACCAATAAAATCATCTTATCTTATCTTATCTTATTTCATATTACTATGTGATAATCACACACTTGTACGATTTTGTGTACTGTGAACTAGAACGGATTCTAGCGTATACATATTGTGTACACATCTAGCTAATGCACTGAGAATCAGGGCCGGATAAAATAAGCTAACATTTATTTTTAAACAGCGAAGGTTTTAAACATTTATTTTGGAAGCGTTATGAAAAGTACGACTACTGACAAATTTAGTTTCCTCTTCCTTTTTTTTATGCATACATACCTGTTTTAAAACTTAAAATTTTGGCGGCTTACAGAGGACATCGACAGATGGGGGATATGCAAACAAATGTCTGTATCACTCTAGTTTATGACATTTTCTTAGAGATACTAATCCCATGTCAGAACCCAGGGCTATTTATGGCCCGATCAAATGAACATTGATGCGATGGAAGAAAATTGTAATTTACAAAGTAGGCCTACATATATTCATAGTACAGAGATACACATATACAGTGACATATATTTACAGAGACATACATATGCAGAGAGACACAGACATACATAGACACTTATACAGACACACACGTATACAGAGACACATATACAATGCCATACAAGGACACACCTACGCATACATACACAAAAACACCGACTTTTAACAAAATGTTATTAACTACATTGTTATAATTTTAGTAATGAAGTTAAATCCAATAATAATAATAAAAAAAAGACGCTTCATACGATACTAAAAAAGCGACATAATATAATAACAAATAAAAGGGAGACTATTCAAATCGAAAACCAAAGGATATTCAAGGGACATAACTAGTACATATAAAAAAGAAATACTACTGTACTCACCCATCTCATCAATGTTTTTACTCATGTTCAGGGAAATCCCAATGAGTATAATACTGAACAAGAGGAGCAGGAAGGTGACCGCCCCCACCGCTCTGACCACTCGCTTCCTTTGACTGATTGTCCGGTCGTCACTTAATGACTCGCCGTTGGCAACTGGAGAGGATGAAGAATTTATGCAAATTGTATTAACCAAATGAAATCAATATAATTAGAAGTTTAAATTCTCAAATATATTTGTAAAATGTGTTGCAATGCTATTAAAAGGAGAAAGCAATTACTTTTTTACATCAACATTATGTTATGTTATTTCCGTGCACATTTGTTAAAGTCTGAATATAACAACTACAGCTAGCCTTAACATTGTTTTATCTTGTAAATTTTTTTTTTACAAATCTTATTAACTTTGTTTGTCTGTCTGGGTGAATTTTCTTACACGTTTTTGCTCCCACTCCCCATTGTCAGACAAAGTTGAAACTTCGCACAATTATTCATTATCGATGACACCACATAAATCAATTAAAAAAAAAAGATAATCTATTAGCGATAATTTCTTGATAAAGGGGGAGATTGCACTTGAAATGTTGAGAGATATGGCAGCAATTGAACGGATCGGCTCCCTCTGTGTGAACTTTATTTTTTAAAAGTATTTTTCAATAGATAGAGAAAAGAAAGAAAGAAAAAATATTTTAAAAAGTAATAAAAAAGAGAGGAGACAAAAAAAGCGAGCGAAAGAAAGAAACAGGGAGAAAGGAAAAGAAAGAAATAAAACAAGAGAGAGAGAGAGAGGAATAAATGGTAAATAAAATCCCTCTACTAAAGTCAAATACTTATATCTACTTAAGCTTTAGCGTGTGTCATTTATTATAACTTTTAAATGAACCATTGAAAAAAGAAGTGGCTTTGTGTCAGATTTAAAGTTATTCTTCTGCTCAATGAGCGCTACATCAGTCAGTTATCGACATTGCCCATTACCCTTGCTGCTTTCAGTGTAGTGTCCGGTGGGTGTCCATCAAACTCCAGCTATTTCGGGCCTTGTCTATTTATTTTGGAGTGGAGTTATAGCCCTTGGTTAAGCGAAAGTTGATCTTTAACTTTTCAACTAAAATAAATACCATTCATATAAGATGTGTGTATTTCAAACATCTTAAAAATAAATGCTCAGCATTAAGGGTTTAGAACTGCTGGACTAAACTGCAGCGCCCTGGGCTCGTGTAGCGCCTGGACTCGTGTAGCGGCCTAAAAGATTGCAGCTTTAAATCATGCTACTTTTAGATTCAAAACTCACCAACAGCCAAACCAACCCACCCCACAATGTGGTTTCATATATTTCAGTTTATGATCATTCATCAGCTTTGTCAACATCAAATAGCTGATCTTAAATAGGTCAAAAGACCGAACACATATGAAAGATGTAGGTCAAATGTTAAGTTTGGTGAAGTCGCGGGTTGTATGCCATGCAATTCTTGAAACGCAACTCTTCAAAAATAATTTCAGACATCTCTGAATTTAAAAAAAAAACCAACTCTTGGTATTTCCTCACTCTCCCTTCAATGTGTTCAATACAGCAGAAGCTGTTGCTGTGACGCAATGAAACAATTAGACAATCTCAGCAGTGAGTTGATTATAGAACAGATAAGCACGTGGCTTGCCAATAGATCAATGTCTGGAGGCCATGAACACATAGACATTTGGTGTTTTGGGGAATCTGCTTTACCCAGGGAAGGCAGAGAGATGTATTTATAGATAGCAGTTGCGTACATCTGTACAGAGCCAGGTGCTAATTGAAAAAATGACTCTCAGTAAATTGTAGATGGTAACGATCTGTTAGCGTTATAAGGAGAAGAGAAATAAAAAAAGAAACTGATTAACTGTATCTTCTTTCTTATTAAAGTAAACAGAGCAACAGAACACTTCTTGGGAAAGGTAAAATATTTACAAAGCGCAGCTCTTTAGAAAAGAAACAGAGTATCAGAGCACATCTTTTCAGGAAGGAAAAAGTACAACAGAACACACTCTTCAGAAAAGAAAAAGTACAACAGAACATTCTCTTCAGAAAAAAAAAGTAGAACAAAAGAATACATCTCTTCAGAAAAGAAACAAGACAAAAGTACACATCTCTTGAAAAAAAAAGCAGAACAATAGAATGTGATTACCTCTGTTTATTTATTGCCTGATATTTCTTTTTATATTAACAATGGCACAAACTACAGAATCATCTTGCCGGAGATGTCTATAAATAACTTGACCACACACTGAAGAAACATCTGTGTTCTTTTCTTTCTTCATTATTAGACTTCTTCAAACTAAACATAGACGTAGACAGTCAATTTAAAACCAACTCGACTAAAATATCTTGATAATATACAACTTTTTACTAATACAACCGTAACTGATATAACGTATGACTTATCATTAAAACAACTTTAACGTGTGGACTTGCAACTCATTCCAACGCTAAGACAGTTATAATGCTAGGACCCAGACTAAGTAGCTTTCCCCCAGTTTATACTTTTTTTAAACCGTATTTTCCAGAATCTTCTAAATATTTTATTAACTATTACCCTCTAGAAACTGACGTATGCTATTTTTTTCCTGACCTCTTTCTCTGATTGGATGATTACAATTAACTTGTGTTTGTTCTGTTGCTTCTTGGACCTGACCTCAACTTCTAGAAACAGGTCGAATTAGGTCACAGTATCGGTTCGTGACATAGAACACATCTCTTCAGAAAAGAAACAAAAAAACAGAAACACATCCCTTTGAATGTGTTGCATGCTTGAGGCATAGTTGATTCTTGTAGATATTGCAAGTTGAAATATTAATAACAATATCTCGATGTGTAATGTTATTAGTAATGTAAAGATGCCAAATTGACTAATTGAAATAAATGAATTAATTAGATAAATTATGGCTTTTATATAGCGCTACTTTCATGCTTATAGCATGCTCAGAGCGCTTTGGTCCAATCTCATTTTTGGACCAGTGGGAGGATGGGGAGGGGGTATCTAGGAGAAGGTTTTTCCATGCTGCCTTGCTTCTTTTGTTGTCAAGTACAAGAAATAATTGTGGAAAATTTCAACTTTATCCGAGACTAGTGTGTGGGAGAAATAACGTGTTCAAACTTTTTACCAGACAGACAGGCAGACAGAGTGAGTTGATACAAGCTTTGTAAAAAAAAAAACAAGCTTACGTTTGAAAGGCACGAGCGAAGACTGGCATGGAATAGAGAACTCTTCATCCTCCTGCTCCACGTGACAGGACAGAATTTCAATGTTGTCGTCCGTTGCGGTCGTCATAGTTTTGGAGGCAATGTCATCACTGCTCGCCTCGAACTCAACGTCGGAAAGGAGGGGGTACGAATGGGCTCGCAGCAGAAGACTCCCCTGAGAACCCAGACTTGGCTTCAGCAGGTCGCTTATGGAGTTTGCGAAGTGGAACAGCTCCGGGCAGCTCTTGATGGCGGCGAACTCTTCCAGTGTACGCATCTGATGTTAAGTTATAAATTTGAGATCCTCCGCACAGGGGTTGAACTCGGGTACTCTAGAGTATTCTGGAGCGAGTGACATGTTTAGAACATGCCTGGATGGTCACACTAAGTATTTGTAATCCATTGGTCACTGTCGGCATCTAATCTTTTTTCCTTTTACCCAACACGATCCTCATTGTTTGTAGTTTGAGTTATAGCTGAAGAGTAAAGAAAAAGAAAAATATTCATATAAATGTTTACTAGAAAAAAACATATAAATAATTCTTTTTTAAAAACAAATCTTATTATATGGAAACGGTGTGAGTAGTTTAGATTAAGCACACCACTATATCTCCCAAAACCTTAAAATTTCTCAATGCTGCAAGATTTATCTCCATTTTCGTAGAAAACAAAATTAATTAATAACCTCTAATTAATTAACTTATTGATTTTTTTTTATTGATTCATGTGTTGTCATCGACAATCAATAAATAGGCTAAGCTTCAGCTTGAACCGATACTGGGAGGTGGGAGAATCAACAAGATTTGTACCAGACAAACAAACTGAGCTGATAGATGCGTTGTAAAATATGATTATGTAAAGATAAATGTACCAATTATAAACCGATATTGTTAAGATTCAAGTTAAAAAGTTGATAATGTAGAATATGTAGGATACATCAATTAAATGCCAAAAACTACGTGGAATTTCTTTGACTGCATTACACCAAGCAGTTATAGGGATTTGCTGGACTTCATTACATTGATAAACTATTGAATAAATAAATAATTAACAAAGATATAGTGTTGCTATTTGATAATGATTTAGTTGCATGTATAAAATATTTTTAAAAAGTTGTGTAATTTCATAATTCATAAAAAAAAATAATGAAAATGTGCTTTGGTTTTGAGTTCTAACAAAATGTTAACAAATTTATAACATCTTTAAAAAAAAATCAATGTAACTCTAAATCCTATCTCTCGATGCCTAGAACGATAAGACATCGTCTCAACTGAATATGATAGCAGGCAGGTTAAATAGAACAATTCACTACAAACAGGTAGATGTACATCAGAATATCTCAAGGATTGGTTTCAAACTATTCCTTTGATATGGAATCAATGGAACTTTTGGAAGGAACCTGCAGACACAACACGTGTTCTCTCCCCCTCTCTCTCTCTCTCTCTCTCTCTCTCTGACGTCACAAGCGGACTGTTTCTGATAGAATCAGCCGAAACTAAGCCTCGTTTTATAGAACCAGCATAGAAAGTTAATAAAATATTTTATTAGCCAAATTTAGAGATGTCGTCTAAAAACTAGGAAGTCGCCATCAGCTAAATTTTGAATGCTACCATATATACAGTAAATAGGTGACCTATTAATGCTAGAACTTAAAAAGAATTGAAATCCAACAGCTTTTCTTCGGACTGAGCATATAAGCACATAGTCTGTGTACCATTAATTAACCAAACCATGGCTGGCCTTAACAATTGCGGGGCTTATGCGAAATATATTGCGCAGGGGCCCAGTCAGGATAGGTATAAGGATAATAAGTGAAAATAAATATTTTGATTTAGAAAATAAAATTCTTCTTTGCATTAAATGTTATTATATGAAAGCTGTCAATGCCTTTTTTAATTGCTCGTAGTATTGGCATATACTATATTGAATGAGACCCCAAATTGACAATTTTGTCGATTTTAAGGAGATTTTTAAAATTAGTTTTCTGAAGTTTTTAATAATTTCAGGAGATTTCCAGGATCTCATGGAAAATCAGTTATAATGGTTTAATTCAATAATTTACTTCTAGAATTAGCGATGGGCCTACTAAATTGTGGGGCCATTGCAGTCGTATAGCTTGCAGTGGGCTTAGGCCGGCCCTGAACCAAATGCTTTGCAAGTTTCAGATTGCATTTGTTTCGAAAACGACGATGGTTTAGGCTAATACTTACAAAGCCTAACAATAGAAAATATTTCGTTCAAAACTATTTTTTTTTATTATAGATATTCCTTGAGTGAGGCAAATCCATAAAATTGTGAGGTCCTACATAACAAAGTAAGCGTTGATAAGCTATGTTTTTTTAAAGTTAGTATTAAATGTGCTCAAAGGAGCGATGCATAATCAACTTTTCTTTGCACTTCCATTTATAGTTTTTTCATCGTTATCAACATTGAAGTTTCATTGAGCGACCTTGACATTATTTAGTTTATCGTGAGAATCTCCAACCGTATTCGATAACACATTATACATCCAAGTTTTAAACACAATGTCAAGGTTAGACTCTTCATTTCCGTCGTCTGGTGACGACTTTAAGACAAAAAATCATTAAGTCTTTCTGATTGCATCCATCCATCCCAGTGGCGCTACAGCCCATGGAGGGTTCTGGCCTGCGTCAACACATTCCTCCATTCAGAAATCTCCTGTGCCTTTCATCTCCATGCCCTAACCCCCAAGCTGTTGCAGATCTGCCTCCACATCATCAATCCATCGCATTCGGGGTCTGCCTTTGGGTCGCTCCTGTTTTCTCTGACATTCTTTCAAGGGGACCTGCCCAACGTAGTCTGTTCTTTTTTATTTCTGTCACTAGCGGTAGGTCTTCGTACAATTGATATATCTTATGGTTAGAGCGTGTCCTCCACCCTGTTTCTTCTTGTATAGCACCGTAGGTTTTACTAAGAATTTTTCGTTCCCAAGTATTTAGTAAATTTTTGGTTGTTCTGATTGCATCTCTGACATTTAAAACCGCCAAGTAGTTTTCTGTATTTCTTTTTCTACAAACAGGGGCGTAGCTAGGAATTTTCCATCGTTTGGGGGCCCGAGGAGCTTGATCACTTTGGGGGCCCTGCATTTTGCGTAATATTTAATTTTTAATGTTGAAAAACACCCATTATGGGCCCTGCTCAAGTGGGGGCCAGGGGGGGATTTTTAAATTCTCCCCCTCCATCACCCACCCTAGCTACGCCACTGTCTACAAACACATTGAACGCAATATCAATTTATTTACTTATTAGTTTTAAGTTTTATAGATTATTCTTTTGTCTAACTGTGGATAAAACAATGTCAATTATTTCAAAATATAATTAATTTGTAAAAAAAAATATCAGCGCAATTAGAGGCAATAATAGTAATTTTTGTCTTAGTAAGAAAATTAAACATCAAATTTAATGCATTATTTAACATTATAAGCATAATCAATACATGTCCTATTCGATATATGTCCTATACAAAACGTGTACAATATAAAGCATGTCCTATTCAATAGATGTCCTAATCAATACATGTCCTAATCAATACATGTCCTATACAATACATGACCTCTACAATAAATGTCCTATTCTATATATGTCATATATGATAAATGTCCTATTCAATACTTGTCTCAGCAAAACAGTTTGTTTTAATTATTTTTTTTTGATGTTCCTCAGATTGGAAATTTTTTTTATCCTAAGCAAAATCTTATAACGGCGAGGGGGGTGGATGGAGGGCGGGTTTCGAACCCGGGACGATCGAGTCAGTGATAGAGACGACAGTCCAGAACGCAAACAACACAACTAGGCAGATCTTTAATTCCTCCAAAACATGACATATACTAACTATATTTCCATAATGCATCCGTTTGAAATGTAGGCCTTTAAAAACAGGAACGAAATTTCAAAACAAGTTTTATCACAAAATGAATAATATTGACTTAACAACAAAAACCATTCTTAAAATTGCGCTATTTGTCAACATTTGTTTCTCGTGTTCTTTGTTTTCTTGAGCCGGGTATCAGCCTAAACTGCAGTGATTCCCAAACTTTTGACCTATGTGTACCCTTTTATAATTGTCGTATTGCTCAGTACCCTTCACCCCACTCCCACTGTACTTTATAAATAGAACATAATACTTAGGTATTTTAAAAAATCAGCATAGTTAATAAGGTGCAACGCGCACCTCCTCCAGAGTCTTCCCATTTTACTTGGGGTACGCGTACCTCATTTTGGTAAACACTGCCCTAAAGAACGAACTAAGGAATTAAAAAAAAAAAAAAAAGAATTTCCAGTTTGAAAGTGGATGACAAAATATTGAGACGGAAATTCATTTTCCTCCAGGCGTTATTCAAGTTATTTGTTCTCTTTGAATGGCTGGAAGGACCTGGTCCTGTTTACATCAGGATGGTTTAAACGCTTGCAAAGAGGTGTGTCGTGTGAGTGGGTGGTGCCGAGTATGAGGCAAGGTTATAAACTCTAAACTCTAAAGAATGCTGCATACACGAGTTAGAAAAATATAAACTGGGTGAGGAAAAAGAAGGTTAGAATTGGGTTGTTTGGTGTATATTTTTCTGGGCTATTGTTGACGTTTTATGGGTCAGCGAGTGCTTTATCCAGGTCTGTGGCGATGTTTAGTAGGTCAAGAAATGTGTGTACACTAGTTGACCTCTGAGAAGAAGAGAGGACAGGCTGGACACAGGCAACATGGTATTTTCTTGGATTGAATGATTTAGGCTTGACTTCTAATTATGTTCAAGTAAACATATTGAAACGATAATCATCAACACTTTGGTGTGTAATTTGAAAGTTACGTAACAGAGAGAGATAGAGAGAAAGAGAGAGAGGGAGAGAAAGAAAGAAGCAGAGAAAGACCTAGAGGGAGAAAGAAACAGTGAGTGAAAGAGACAGAGAGGGAGAGAGAGAGGGACAGAAAGAGAGAAGCAGAGAAAGACCGAGAGGGCGATAGAAACAGATAGTAAAAGAGATAGAGAGAGGGAGAGAGAGAGAGATAAAGAGAAGCAGAGAAAGACAGAGGGAGAGAGAAACAGTGAGTGAAAGAGAGAGAGAGGGGGGGGGGAGAAAGACAGAGGGAGAGAAAGACCGAGAGGGAGAGAGAAACAATGAGTGAAAGAGGGAGAGAGAAACAGTGAGTGAAAGAGGGAGAGAGAAACAGTGAGTGAAAGAGAGAGAGAGAGAGTGAAAAAGAGAGACATACACAGAAGAGATACACAGAGAGATAGAAAGTGTTATAGAGTGAAGAGACATAACGCAGCTTAACATCATTCAGTGTACTTCATCTCCACGGCGTTCAGAAGAAAGGATTTAGGCCTAATAATCCTAAATACAAATCGAGTTTGAAAATGTTTAAAAACAACTGGGTCTCCAGAGGGCTCAATTCCCTCACACATCCTCCCCACACCCTCTCACACCTGTAATAAAATGCTTTTTGTATTGTAAGTAATTATAGCATGATGATTGAATTTCATTTTGAGCTAGAACTCAATTTCATAATATAAATATTTGCGATCAAACCAAATAAAAAGGAAAAGTGAATTACGTTCAAATGCTATTTCTTGAAATAATTGATAGATATTACCTGCTCCACCCATTGCTATTTTAGTTTGAAACTCAGTGATAGTAGAATGGAATAATCAAGGACTTTAGGAGCAGCTAGGTTGAGAATAAAGTACATAAATAAATAGTAGGGTTAGTTTGAATTATTTAAAACTTGAACAAATTATTTACATTTCTGATGGGGTCGGTGCTAGTATATTTGATTTAATGCTTAATATATAACTTTATTTCGATTTATCGATTGATCTGGAGAGATTGATCATTAAACAGATCAATATGCATTTATATGTACTTTAAACAAATTGATTTTTAGAGGCCCCCGAAAGGGTTAAAGACGCTATTAGTATTGTGTGAAATGTCAGTCCGACTGTCCGTCCGTCCCGTTTAGATCTCATAAACAAGAAAAGATAGTGAAAATCCGACATCATAATATTTTAGACCATTCAAAGTTCTGATGCAACGTCTACTTTTTTCTTTTCTGAAAGCAAAAAATCTAATATTTAACTAATTTGCAACTAGTTTTTTTCCATTAAATTTACCTTACTTTTACAACTATTCAATATTAATAGTAACAAGCATGGAGGCTCTTTTGTAGGGGAGATAAATATTTACAATAATTTTAACACATCTATGCAAACAATTTTAGATTTTTTGTACAATTTTTTTTTTTTATATATATATGTATCACTAAGTTATTTATATAAGTTCTGTCATACTAACTACATTTACAAAAAAAATGTTTACTTTTTTTAAAAGAGAAAAAATCTATTTAGTATGTATATAAGTTGGACATAATTAGAAACAACAATTACAAAGTAGTGTTTCATAATATCGCTTGAACTGCAGTGCCGGAAAAAGTAAATATAACATATATCTAATTTTTTTTTCTTAAGGATTTGAATAGGGGATTGAACCTTTACAAAAAATTAAATCAATTAGATATTCATTATAAGACATCAGTTAGGCCATGTTCACATCTAACTTCACATTCACTTTCACCGACATAAGCCAAATTTAAATTTATGATTAAATAAATCTGAAAAAAAAAATATAACGGTCGAACCAGAGTTTTCACTATGTGGCCAATTAGCTAGTATTCCCCCCCCCCCCCCCCAAAGATGTATATGTATAAACTATCAAATTGCTAGGAAAATTGTTAGAGCCGTTTACAAAATACCCGTCCAGTTTCCACTCCTAAAGAGGTTATAAGCCAAAAGTAGAAATCGTTATAAAAAAGATTCTACACTCTCACTATTTCTCTATGAACAGTTGTGTTTATCAAAACATTCTTATGTGTTTATCATTAATATTAGCAATTTTTAGCGTTGTGTACCCCTAAAACTAGCTAGAGGTAGCATGCTGTACGTTAAAAAGGAAGCTTGAAAAATCCAAACTCTATCAACCTCATATTCTACATATACATAGTGATTTTGAAAGAGGATGTCAGTGGGAACAGAAGCGTGTTTCGAGACATAGGTCCCTTCACCCCGCCAAACGGAAGACAGATACACCCCTGCTTTTCAGCTACTTTAAATCTTCGAAAAATAAATGCCCCCCCCCCCTCTTCATTCAGTGAGTCTCAATTAAGTCTATCGAATAAAGAAGCATGTCAACTCGACAGACAGCGAACTGAAACTAACCACTATTAATGTGTTAATGTCTCTGTGCCTCTGTGTGTCTCTTGTGTGTCTCTGTGTGCGTTTCTGGTTTCTCTCTCTCTGTGTCTATTGTGTTTCTATGTGTGTCTATATGTGTCTCTGTGTGTGTGTCTTTTCCCCCCTTTTTTTGTGTACAGAACTGGAGTTAAGAAATTATGTTTTATTCAGATTCTTAGAAATTAAGATGATCTTATCTTATCTATTACAGACGTTTCTTCAAAAAAGAAGATAATTACGTCCAACGCATTTTATGTGTCAATCTAGTCGTTCAAGTTAATCAATGACTTAAGCTCTTCTCAATTGTTGGTTTTCCTAACTGATTCAGGCAACCCCATTCAATTCTATAATGGCACTAGGGAAGAAGGAGCACTTGAATGAATTTGTTCTAGCGTATAAAATAAGAAATGTGCCTATATCATTGTGTCTTGCTGAGCATTTCATTAGGTTTTGTTTTCTATTTGTAAGTTATGGTTTAGTGTTTTATGTATAATAGCTACTTTATTTTTTATTCTTTTGTCCTAAAGTGTCTGTAAGTTTAGTCATTTTACTAATGGTGTTAAAAGCTTTTTAGCGGGTAAAGTGAGAATTCCCAGAATCCATGTTAACTGTCATTCTCCCTATTCATTTAGAACTCAGCTTAAAAGGAAGTTGGATGGCTGCCTGGTCGTGCAGTTTGCGCGCTGGACTGTCGTTTGGATTTATCGATGGTCCCGGGTTCAAACCCTGCCAGCTCCCATCCCCCGTCGTCCTGCGGGAGGTTTGGACTAGGAAGTAAGCTATCTTCAACTCTGAAGGAACATCCGAAACATGTAAAACATTTTTACAAACAAAATTCAAGTTGGTCTCGTTGACCTTGCTTTATGTTAATGAAATAGAATAGGCCAATAGGCTAATGAACCGATTGGGAATCCCCGGAGCTATTTATACACTCCCCGTGCATAGAATTCCTTGTGAGATTCCTTTAAACATTGTTTTCAATCTGTCTGCCATTCCCTTTATCTTCTGATTGCATTTGCTTTTTTTTTTTTTCCATTTAAGACGCAGACACTTATCACGGCCCTCGGGGCATGTTTACATTGCAGAGATGTATTTAGGAACGTAAAGGGGAGTTTACTGAGATATTAACATCCTGTTGAGTCATTCATTTCACTCCCCTTATGCATGTCCAGTAGACATCAACTCTACCGATCTTTGCAACTTGAACTTAGTCTAATGTTGAATACATGTTTAAATCTTTAAATATATATTTAAAAAATAGAATTACAGCTGTGAAAACGAAACATTGTTTGTGTTTGGTTTTAATTTTTTATAAATGTGTTGTTTAAAGAATGTATTTCTTTGACCACCTTTTAAATAAAAGGATGACTACATCAGACGATGTTATGGGCAACCAAAATATCAGGCAGATGCACATTGTATGCCCCATCTTTTGTATGTATATAAATTCCATGCTTTCTAAAAGTTTGCAATTCAAGCTGTCGTTTTTTTTTTCACGCCATTTAATAACGGAGAAGCGTTTACAAGAATCCTTATTCATTGTATTAAACACCAAAAGTCAAACCAAAAACAAGGTATATACAATATGAAATAATATAATAAATGAAAACGAATAGTATATTGCAATGAAATTGTCAAAAAAATAAAATCAAAGCATTAGGGTTTATTACATCAAATTTCTATAAATCAAATAAGAATATAAAACTTAAATGTAATTTAACCTTAGTTAGGCCAATAATAGAATATGCATCGTCTGTTTGGACCCCTCAACTCAAGAAAAGATCAAGAAACTGGAGCAGACACAAAATACAGCAGTGAGATACATAACCATCCTCTGTTTGGGACCCCTCAACTGAAGAAAACATTAAGAAACTGGAACAGACACAAAATAGAGCATTGAGATTCATAACAAACGAAAACTCACATTTTACTAGAGTAACACCTTTAGTAAAATCACTAAATTTAGAAAGCCTATTATATAAATCTTGCAGTATTGATAGATGTTTCAGTAAATGTGTAGTTTTCTCCCTTATAGAGTCTTTTTTTTTTTGTTGCTTTTATGTGTTTTATATATTTTTGCTTGTTAGTTAATTTGCTCGCAACAAACATTTAGTCTCATTACAAAAAGGAATAATTTATCAGGGCCGGCCTTAGGCCTCTGCAACCTATGAGACCGCAGTGGGCCCCGCACTTTAATAGATCCCGCGCTAGTTCTAGGTGTAAATTGTAAAATTTAACCATTTTATAATTTAAAAAGATTTCCCGCGGCCTCCTGATTTACCAGGCGCTTCTGGAAATCTCTTGAAATTGCAAAATAAACAAAAAAGCCCTGGAAATCTCCGGAAATTATTAAAATCTTTTGAAGACTCATAAAAATCTCCTGAAATATATAAACAAAAAATTGTCCTTTTGGGGTGTCATTCTATATGGAAAACGCCAATTCTACGCGCGATAAAAAAAAAACGGCATTATACAATATATACAATACCCGTAATTGTGAAATCTGGTGAAAGAAGCTTCTCGCTCCCCAAACTAATGAAGAATTACTTGAGGTCAACAATTCTCGCAGATAGATTGAAACATTTGGTAATTATTACTATTGGGCGTGATCTATGTAGGAAATAAAATTTGTATGGTATACTGTATGACTTCGCTACACGCAAGGCTCGTTAAGTAATTCTGTACGTAGTAAAGAATGAATAAAATGCAAAGAAGAATATATTTTCTAATAGAAACTCTTTTTTTTTCACTTATTATCTGTATCCTTACCCAAACTGGGCCCCGCGCAATCTGTTTCACATAGGGCCCCGCAATGGTTAAGTCCGGTTATTGTCACAATACATGGAGGTAAGTGCCTGGAACAGTATGCGTGGCAATGATTAGAAAATGGAAAAACTGGTGGGTATAAGATATCAGGAACCAATTTCAATGAGTGTCCACATTTCAGGTGAACACTCTGGGTGTGAAATAGGAGAAACACCAGAATATTGTCAACTGACAGACTTACGCTGAGCTGGTTGGACCAGAAAAAGACTAGAAAGAGATCAGAAAGAGACCAGAAAGAGACTAGAAAGAGAATAGAAAGAGACCAGAATGACAAATGTTGATTAGGCCAATGATAGAACTATTTGTATCAAATAATCTCGGGAGGGTGTAAAGGCGAACGCTAGAACAGCCAAACACACCTGGATATCAAGACGCTGAGGATTGCAATCAAACAGAGAAATATGTGGTATGTGAGAGTGTGTGTGTGTGTGTGTCCAAACTCCAGATTTGTAATGTAAACAGAGGCCGTAACAAATGTACTGTGTAATTGTTCTGCTCAAGATATGGGTAAAAAAATAAAACCGTATTTTCGATGTACCTGAGTTTTATCTGCAAGTCTTTTATATCAAGTTAGTAGTCTCCGAACATAAATCTCTTATGAAAACTGTCAGTTCTTCTCTCTCTCTTTCTTTCTCTCTCATTCGTTTTCTATCTCCTTCTTTCTCTATCTCTCTTTCTCTCTCTTTCTCTCTTGATTTCTCTATCTTTCTTTCTCCTTCTTTCGTTCTATCTATTTCTCCTTCTCTTTCTTTCTCTCTCTCTCTCTTTCTCTCTCTCTTTTTTTTTCTCTCGTTCTTTCTTTCTCTCTACTTTTTTCTCTCTTTTTCTCGTTCTTTCTTTCTCTCTCTCTCTTGATTTCTCTTTCTTTTGTTCTTTCTTTCCCTCTCTTTCTTTCTCTCTTTCTTTCTCTCTTTCTTTCTCTCTTTCTTTCTCTCTTTCTCTCGTTCTTTTTTTCTCTCGTTCTTTTTTTCTCTCGTTCTTTCTTTATCTCGTTCTTTCTTTCTCTCTCTTTCTTTCTCTCGTTCTTTCTTCCTCTCTCTTTCTTTCTCTTGTTCTTTCTTTCTCTCTTTCTCTCGTTCTTTCTTTCTCTCTTTCTCTCGTTCTTTTTTTCTCTCTCTCTTTCTTTCTCTCTTTCTCTCGTTCTTTCTTTCTCTCTCTTTCTCTCGTTCTTTCTTTTTCTCTCTCTTTCTCTCGTTTTTTCTTTCTCTCTTTCTCTCTCTCTTTCTCTCTTTCTTTCTTTCTCTCTCTCTCTTTCTTTCTCTCTCTCTCTCTTTCTTTCTCTCTTACTCTCTCTCTCTCTCGTTCTTTCTTTCTCTCGTTCTTTCTTTCTCTCTCTCTTTCTCTCGTTCTTTCTTTCTTACACAAAATAGAATCAACCTGTGGTCAGTGGAGACTAATATGCCATTGCCACGTCCAGGTCAGTGTTCAGGCCTACTGCCACAGTGTGGTCTCTGGATTGGTCTCAATAGATTTGCACACAAGCTCAGTTCAACTGGTCGAAAAGAAACTCATCTAATCTTATCTGATCTTATAGAGACGTTAGTTAAAAAAAGTAGATAATTTCGTCCTACGCATTTAATGTGCCAATCTAGTCATACATGCTAATCAGTGACTTAAATTCTGCTAAGTCGTTTGTTTGCCTGGATGATTCAAGCAAGATTTTACCTAAAGTTTAAACTGTAGGAGGAAATAAGGAAAGCAAACATAAGTTCTTATATTATTATTTTTTTTGTTACAAATCTTAAATCAACTCTTTCTGTCTGTCTGTTTGTCTCGGATCAATTTGAAACTTAACACAATTATTTGTTGCACCTACCAAAACATGAAACAATAAAAAGAACTACTTAGTCAATAAATTACTAGTAATTAGTTATTTTATTTGATACCAAAAAGGGAAATAAGTCCTTCAGTATTAAA
This sequence comes from Biomphalaria pfeifferi, assembly GCA_030265305.1. Classification (NCBI taxonomy): domain Eukaryota; kingdom Metazoa; phylum Mollusca; class Gastropoda; family Planorbidae; genus Biomphalaria; species Biomphalaria pfeifferi. Next base: position 83,345 of record JASAOG010000007.1, read on the forward strand.
ATATATGACTAAATATAAGGGGTTTTGTACCTTAAAATAAAAAATCTCATTAATCAAAGACAGAGGGCCACTTTTAAATTTTAATCGTAAGAAATTCACAAGGCATATTTCTTTCATAGATCTAACTAGTGTCAAAATATTTAGTGCTGAAATTTGATGAGGTCATATTTTAAAATAGAGGTCAATTAGAATAGTGGTCAATTAGAATAGTTGTTGATTGGAATATTGGTCAATCAATTTAAAGCAGTGGTAGATTGGAATAGTGGTCGATTGGAATAAAGGTCAATTAGAATAGTGGTCAATTAGTATAGTGCTCAATTGGAATAGTGGTTAATTAGAATAGTTGTTGATTGGAATAGTGGTCAATCAATTTAAAGCAGTGGTAGATTGCAATAGTGATCGATTGGAATAGTGGTCAATTAGAATAGTGGTCAATTAATATAGAGGTCAATTGGAATAGTGGTCAATTGGAACAGTGGTCAATTGGAACAGTGGTCAATTAGAAGAGTGGTCAATTAGAAGAGTGCTCAATTAGAAGAGTGCTCAATCATTCAGTCTTTTAAGAATGAAATCCATTTATAAATTTTTTTTTTTTTTATTTTTTTTTTAAATATTACGAGTTGTCCTTTATCACATCTAATCGGAACTCTGTGCTGCTCGAGCCGTGTTCTCACGGCGAGGTTTATAAACATTTCGTTCAGAAATCAAGCTCGTCGTTTAGGGTGCTATTATTAGCAGAGCAAGTAATGGGTCGCAAAATTGAATGGGTCAAATGGGTCATGGGTCAATGCTACCTGACCCACGACCCATCCTTAGTTTCCGCCTGACTCTGAAAAAAACCCGTCGTTGCGCGATTTTTTTTATTTGCGACAAAAACAGTACGTGCCCTTCCATACATTTGTATAGAAAATTAAAGTTAAATTTGTTCATAATCTGCTAATATCTCCATTTCTTGACTTAATTTTAAAATTTCGCTCTGTTACTATGTAGTATATACATATATTTGAAAACATATATGCAATAACAAAACAATTGGACAACTAGATTTCTAGAAAAATAAAAAAACAAGATTGTGTGTGTCATGAAAAATTTATTTTGAGAAAAATGGGATTTAAAGTTTACAGTGATGTTGATACACACGCTGTGCATTGTGGTCTAAAGTTACCCTCCGGTTTCCAAGATGGCCGCCTTGAGACCAATCAAAATAAACCTCTATGTAGTTGACTACCTTTTAGCCAATCAAATGTTACCAAAAACCTTGAGATCTACGTCATTTCTCGTGTTCTAGTTTCTATAATTAGTTTTAGCTTGGAAAACAAACAAGAAAATGACGTAGTACACAGCGTCCTCTTTAAATCGATACCAAATATGATACGGTCGTAGTTAAGACTTATGCATTACCGTGTGTTAAAATTAGTTGAATTTTTCATTTTTTTCCACAAATTTAGATGCCCCCCTGATATTAAAACTTGTTTTTAAGTATTAAAATGCAATATTTTAATAATTTGAAGTATACCAAGTGATTCTAGACATATTTTGCTATCAAAATATGCAGTTTTTAAAAAATCGATATTTTTGTCCCACCCATGTCGACTATTTCATGACCCGTGTATTTAGATTTCTCTTTCCTGTTCCTGTTGACATTTTGTTTTGCAGTGAATGTGCTTAATTCAATCTTAATTAATCTAAACTAAACTTAATTCTAAAATGTCGGCGAGTATATCATCATGTAACGACGTCGATAATGTCTCTTACTCAGCAGATTGGCTGAAGGAAGCAATCATGAAAGGTCAGATTGTTATGAAACCAAATAATGATGGTAAATCAGAATCATGGAAAAAATTTCGTATACTTGAGACATGTGACGGCTCCCCAATCTTTGGCTGAACCGCGTGTGCGGATTGTTTTTGCTGCATAATGTATAAGGCAAAACGTAAAAGTGAAACTTTATGGAACTAAAAACATGGCAGATCATGCTAAGAATTGTTTCTGCAGTCCGAATAGACAATTGACAATGGCTAGTTTTGTGAAACGGGCGCCAGGAAAAAATTTTAGCGCAGCAGAACAAAACACAGTAAAAGAAGCAGAAGTTCGCTTTGTTGCAGAGACTGGCAGTTCATTTGCTATTGTCGACAATCCTGGTTTTCGTATTTTGGCCCAGACGTTGATTAATATCGGTAGCAAGCATGGAAATTTAGATGTCAATGACGTTTTATATGGGCAAAAAACTGTAAGAAATGCGGCTTTTGACAAAATGAAATACTGTCAAGAAAATATCAGAAAACAGATTTCTTCTGCAGCTGTACATAATGCTGTAGCTTTCTGCACTGACATGACTACCGACGATGTCAATAAAAACTCATTTAGTGATTTCACAGTCTTTTGGGTTTCAGACTGGGAACTCAAGCATGCCATGTACAAGTGTCAGCATTTTCCTGAGCGGCACACGGCTGACAATATCCGTAAATTCATTGACGAAAACCTGAATGAGCTGGGTCCGAGTTTGACCGACACTCCATGCACAACTGATAGAAGATCAAACATTGTTGCTGCCACAGTATCAAAAACTCATATGAATAGCACTTGTCACCGTCTTAATACTGCCATTGACACAGCATGGAAACGAGTTTTATCATCTGAAGCCGACTTCCGCAAACTTGATCCTTTTTGCCATGAACTTGTGAAATATGTTCGACAGGAAAGTGGAATACAGTCGCTTCTTCCATCAACATTAAAACATGGGGGTGAAACTAGGCCTTGGCGAAGCCTAAGTGGGATGTTTACCTCCATATCTAAAAGTCATTCAGCACTTCATAATATTCTCAAGGAAAGAAAAAAGGAACATCTGATAGCCCGAATTGATATCGATCTTCTAAGACAGGTTGAAGAATTCTTGGGCGTGTTTCCAACTTTTTTCAACCTGTTAGAATACGCAAATCTTCCCACTCTCAACAACGTGTTGTCAATTTATTATACAATGCATGAAGCTTGGCAGCCACAATCGTCAGATACAGAAAATATTGCACTTCTTAAGAGAGAATTTCTTTCTGCACTGAACAGTAAGTACTGGGGAAGTACGAATATGCTACATTTTGTTGCTACGTACTTAGACATAACTTTACGGGATCTTCATTTTGTTAAAAATCATAATGATCGAGAATCGTTCCAAAAACAAATCAAGGAAGGTGTAATTTCCTTAGCAGGGGATTACAAGGAAAAAGAAAGAAAAGCAGAACAGGACAACAAATCAACAACAAATTCTACTGATGAACCTTCAACTCTAGCAAAAAGGACAAAAATCAATCCTTTTGAATGGTTTCAGAGTGGGTAAGTACTTACTTAGCCCTAACCTTTATATATGTTACAGTTTTATGATTTTTTGCACTATGTCCAGTCCATGTATATATGTTATGTAATAGTGCCTACACTTTCGCATCATACTAATAGTATAATTGAAACAAATATGTAATTATATGTTTGCGTCATTATTCAATATTTAGGATTTCTGTTTATTACTCTGATTTTGTCTTTCCATTAGAGTTTCTAGTGAAAGAACTAAAGTCATTGCCTCCAGTCTGACATCGGTGGAAAGGGTTGAGCAAGAGATGGCGAAATACAACCAAGAACCAGTCCCAGAAGAAAAAATGCCTGGTGAATTTAATCCATTGAAGTGGTGGGCAGAAAGGGTCCAACGATTTCCACTTTTGTCAGACATCGCACGTAGGATATTTGTCATACCAGCTTCGTCAGCGGAATGTGAAAGACATTTTAGTTCATTTAATGCACGGCACATAATTACAGCACAACGTAACTGCATGCATCCTGAAACAGTTGAAGCTTTGTCTGTCATTTTGCATGGTTACAGAGGAAAACTAGCAATACGGTGAAATTTTGTTCAATAAAAAACTGACATCTTTTTACATTTTACTTTTTGTGCTTTAAATTTCGTAGTTTGTTGAAGCATATTTTTATTTTTAAACAATTTTAAAATGTCCCATGTTTGATTTAATTTGATATATTTTATTTCGCCAAAATTTGTTTCAATGGGTCATGGGTTATGATGGGTCTGGGTCGAGAACTTGATGGGTCATATGGGTCATGGGTCAAGCTCAGTGACCCATTACTTGCTCTGATTATTAGACGTCTTACGTCACACACATTCTAACCACCCGTGTTCGCCCCCAACCCCCAACTAGATTCTTAGATCTATGCCGTCAGTGGAACTGACTTTATCCTATGTGTATTTGAATCAATGGCAACACTTCGCTCGACTCGGAGGCTTAATAACTAAGAAAGAGCAGTTTGTATACATTGATAAATACTGATAATTTATCAGATTAGCTCACATTCTAAGACCTTATTTCCACCCCTCATTCCCGCCACAGAGTGTATTCTTTTATACTTTTGATTTTCTATAATATGCACACTAATATACACCTCTCCTGTATTACCAAATAAGTGAATAAATAAATCATATTTCTAAACAAATTGTCAGCGGTAAATATTCGTAAAAAAACAGTTCTAGACTCATTTCCTAAGAATGAAACCTCTCATAAACCAACGTATAGGATATGACCAGTACTGTTGTATCCCTGTCAGAAACATAGACGGCATGACGCATTTTTTACGGGAATTTATCATGTACAGTTAGGATAAAAACCTCAATGTGTCTCTTTTATCTGTAGCCTAAAAAGCCTTTGACCGAGTAAGCCATAGCGTCTTGTTCAATGTGCTTGAGAAATGTAAAATAAGTTCCCTGTTAATCAGATATATAAAGCTTGTCTATACAAATGCAACAAGTAGATTGATAATTAATCATTCTCTCAGTAGGAGTATCCTCACACAAAGGTCTGTCAGACAGGGCTGTCCCTTATCCTCCTTCTTGTATATCCTTTGCTTGGAACCCTTCTTGGAATCTGTAAGATCTGACCCCTCTATTATTGGGATAAATATACCGGGTCGTTCCTTCTCAACTATCAAAGTCAAAGCCTATGCGGATGATACAACCTTTTTTCCATCTTCAGAGCAAGATATTAAGAATATACTAAAGAAATTTACACTTTTCGGAGAAGCTAGTGGTTCAAAAATAAATATAAATAAATCCTCTGTAATGGGACTAGGGAAATGGAAATTCAAAGAGAATTGCGCTTTCAAAATTGTAGATAAAATAGAGATTTGTGGTATTGTCTATACCTGTAATCCTTTGTTCTATTGTAAAGACCAGTGGGAGAATATTTTTGTCAAAGCCTCAAACTTGATTAAACTTTATCAGCACACAGGTTCTACAATATTTGGTAGAGCTGTATTGATAAATAGTTTGGTCATTCCAAAGATTGTCTATTTAGCTAACATTACAGAACCACCTCCTAAATTCATAAACAAGCTGAAAAAGTTAATTAGAAGCTTTATATTTAAAAACACTAATAGGAGCATTAAGCACACTACACTCATTCAAAACAAAGAGGATGGGGGGATAAACTTACAAGATGTCAAAACAAAAATACATTCTCTAAGGCTAAAATTTGTAGGTCAAGTAGTTAGACACCCAACAAACTTTCCCTTGACAATTTACTATTATGGTTTAAGATTAAGTAGTCTTCTTCCAATACACAATGATACTCCTCACTATTTTGGTACAGTCACTCATCCATTTTACAGATCTATTTCAAGAATTTTACCTGGTAATGAACATTTAATACACAACAAAACCAAAGAATCATACACAATACTTAAAAAGCTGTTACCTAAAAGCCTAGTGAATAGGATTAAGTGGGGGAGAGTTCTTGGGGTGATAGAATTCAAGGACACATTCATAAATCTACACAGCAAACATATCCCACCAAAAGCTAGAGAGATAAGTTATATACTTATCTTTGGGATGACCCCTATGGTTAGAAGACGAGCAAATGACCGTGAATGTATATTATGCCATCTTGAAAATGCTGATAATGAGAAACATATGTATTTGGAATGTCCATTATTCCTTCAAGTTAGAAGTACTGTAAGGGACTTATTAGAAGCAAACTGTGGCAACTATGTAAATGTTAACTTGTCAATTGTTTTAAACAAGCTGCCAAAACTAAAAAATAAAATGATTCATAACTGTAACTTAATTATTGTTTCCGAATACAGGAACCTTGTTTGGGCTAGCTGGCTTAAATCTCTACATAATAATAAGGTTTTTCATCCTAATCACTTAGAATTGACATTTAGAAAAATAATGGATTTTAGGGTAGAGAATTATCTAGTTTGATTTTCATATACTTGTACAATGCTCAGGTAGTTTTCCAGAAATGGGGGTCAGGGATATTTGATATTGTGTTGATTGTTCTGGGGTAGAGGATACTTGTATCATTTTTCTGTCTTTAGTGGGTTGAATGGTTAGGATGGTTAGGTAGTATGTCTTTGATATTAAATAATATTTCTATTACTATTATTATATTTTTAGGTTAATCATTTTTCAATTGTTAATGATTTAATACTTGTGAATTATGAGAACTTACAAATAAAAACATATTAATAAAAAATAAAATTAAAAAAAAAAAGCCTACAAAAGAGGCAAGATGGCCCATAAAAGAGGCACATTAAGCCCAAAAAAAGAGGCAAAGAAAAGAGGCCTAAGGCCCAAGGATTCCTATGATGATAAAGCTAAAATTGAATAGAGCAAATTCTGCGGTTTCCTTTTTTTAAAAAAAAAAAAAAAAAAAAAGACTCGTCGACTTGTTATGCCTGTGTGTATAGTTTTGCTTCAATAAACGTCTAACGGACCTAATTTTTTTCACATTAACATTTGTCGATGAGGGAAATGTGTGAAGAAACTGTGCCAGGTAGCATCATTAGTAGTTCGGTGGTTAGAGAAGCCAAAACTCTCATTTTAAAAGCAAGAGTTTTGAAATGGCGTCAAATTAGAATTGTTAAAATATATCCAAAGAAACAAGCTACAGATTTTGCTTTATAATTATGTTTTCTTGGTTATAGACTTATTTTTAAATATTTATTTTCTTATTTTCTTTGTTTTTAGAACTTAGCTTTTTATTTTATTTATTTATTGTTGTTGCCCAGTGATTTGCTATGAACAGTTCGGAAGAGACACGATTGGGGAGAAAAAAAAAAGAGAATAGTTGAATTCCTAAAAGGGGGGGGGGGGGGTTGATTGTCTGAAGAAAGGTCAACAGTGGCACAAGGAGACAGTTAAGTGACTTCTCCATGGCTTTGATTCCTTGTCTAACGGATTGTTACGCTGTAGACTAATGACAGTGAACAGGCAGCCCGGACATTAAAAATGGATTTTTGTCTTCTAGAACTTAGGTCAGCGGTTCTCAACCTTTTTATGCTCGGCGACCCCTTTTTACGATACCCCACTCTGCCGCGACCCCCCCCCCCTCCCTCTCACACACATACAGCAATAGAAGAATAGACAATAAAAATCCATATTTTCGATGGTCTTAGGCGACCCCTGGCAAATCGTCAATCGACCCCCAAGGGGAACGCGAACCAGATGTTGAGAACCCCTGACTTAGGTGGACAGAGGATTGTGGCCATGGTAAATAACTTATGAGGGCGGAGTCGCGGAGTATTAATAGAAGATTAAGTTTAGGACAATAATTTGCTAATATACTTAGATGCAAGAGGGTAAGGCTGGCAGGGAAAGGAAATTTACAGGCATAAAGGGAAGGAAATAGAGAAAGAATTAGAAGGAGAGAGAGAGTGGAGAGAGGGGGGGAGAAAAAGAGAAAGAATAAGAGAGGGGTGATAGAAGGAAAGAGAGAGGAGGCGAAAGAGAGTGGAGGAGAGAAGGAGAGAGTGAAAAAATAAGAGAGAGAGAACGAGACGAAGATATAGAGATGGGGAGACGAAGGAGAGAGAGAAGGAAAAAGAGAGACAAAGAGAGAGGAAAAGAGAAAAGAAATGAGAGAGAAAGAGAGAGGGAAAGAGAAAGAGGGAAAGGGAGAGGGAAAGAGAGAGGGGAAGAGAAAGGGGAAGAGAGAGGGAAAGAGAAAGGGGAAGAGAAAGGGGAAGAGAGAGGGAAAGAGAGAGGGAAAGAGAAAGGGAAAGAGAAAGGGAAAGAGAGAGGGAAAGAGAAAGGGGAAGAGAGAGGGAAAGAGAGAGGGAAAGAGAAAGGGGAAGAGAGAGGGAAAGAGAGAGGGAAAGCGAGAGGGAAAGAGAAAGGGAAAGAGAGAGGGAAAGAGAAAGGGAAAGAGAAAGGGAAAGAGAGAGGGAAAGAGAAAGGGGAAGAGAGAGGGAAAGAGAAAGGGAAAGAGAGAGGGAAAGAGAGAGGGAAAGAGAGAGGTAGGTATGCAAACAAAAACCTAAAATATTAAAAGAATAATGTGCTGCAATATGAGCGACTATCACTTTTACAAGCATGTATTGTTACATATAAACTATTGAAACAACTAACTTATAGACCTACACATGAATTATATTCATAAGCATACAGAAAAAAAAATGATAATACTGTTTCTTCTTTCCCGATATCTAAAACAACAACGACAACAACACAATAAACTTTGAAACGACCCATATTCTGTCTTGAAACAAAAAGACAAGCATTAAACTTTGAATGATTTCCGGTCGATATTGTGCCTGACGACTGACGAGCACCTTACTATATCAAAACAAGTTAGTATTACTTTACTTCTGTTTTCTACAATCTATTTGTGAGAAACTGGATTTTGTTTTATGTTGAAACAAGGTCAAAGTATATACTCGAATCTCGAAACAGGAGGCTCGATACCCCACCAGATATTAGACTTAAGTTTATCAGTATCGTGTCCGATACCAAGAAGTTAAGGTCTTCAAGAACACAGTACCATCAGTCATTAAACCTTTACATTTCTTATGCTTATACTGTACATCTTTTATATGAAGTAGTTTTCTACTTGAAAATAAATAAATATATATTTAGAATATGGTTTTTTTATTATTATTATAACTATTATTATTATGTTAGAAACGAACGAGTATTCATTCTCTGGCGTTGCCAGGGTCGAGTTTCGTTAAAGAGAAACAAAATTCATTGTAGTCCATTTATCAGTTTCCACTGAGGAATTTTCTGGTGATGTGGCAGGTCTGCTGTAGGTCAGTTGCTGCTCTAAGAGGTCAGTTGTTATTATCCCCTCGGTCGATATAACAATGGGGTATATTGGGGTATATTGTTATTATTATTTTCAAACAAATGGGAAATAATCTGACCAATAAAACAAACGAAAGGTTCCGCTAAATTCTGAGAAAATGGGAATTGTTATGTTAAAGAAAACTTTTTCGAAACGCTGGCCTAGAGTGACTAGAATAAAATTCTATTTAGGGAAAGTAGGTCGAATTCTAGTAATAAGTCATTGACTAAGATTACAAGGTTTCAGGAGAAAGATTTGATCAGTCTGTCTCTTGGATCAACTCCATATGCTAGGACAATTGTATACAAATACTCATTCTTCCCTAGTGCTATTAGAACATGGAACGGGTTGCCTAAGTCAGCCAGGAAAACCAATGGTTGGCAGAGTTTAAGTCATTGATTAACATTAATGACTAGATTGACTTAGGGATAAGCGTATGACGTAGGCATCTTTTTTTTTTTTGAAGTAACGTCTGTGTTTAATAACATAATATAAAATAATGCAGAAAGCTTCTGACTGAAAGGAAATACAAAAATTAGTTTATAAATAATAAATGACAATAAATTTTTTATAATAAACATGTGAAATAAATTATAGCATTCTCAAATCGTAGGATATGAAAAGCTTGACAACTGAAATCAAAGCGAATAAATGCTAGGGTCAAAACTCTCTTGTGGTCCATTCGGGAGAGTAATCGAGTCGAGATTCGAACTCAGTCCACTTGCTAAGTAACCAAGCGCTTAACCGTATCCTCTCATCTTACAGAATACAGACGTCACTTCAAAAGAGAAGATGATTACGTCCTACCCGGCTCAGGCCTCCCAGCTACACATCGCGCCGTCACAATTCCCCCGCCCTCCCTAACACTAGTCAATAAACTGTAATTTTTCTTTTTTAATTCTTTATAGACCAACGGAGCACTGCAGAGTGTTATGGAGTGTGTGTGGGTGTCTCTGTGTTTTTGCTTCTATGGTGACGGTGGGAACATTTTAGCGATTGGTTTTGGGAATGATGCAAGATAGGTGGCATTGTCGTCATTAGTCTTAGTTAGAACCGACGACTCCAGAACGTGAGACTGAAAGGTTGTGTCACTGAAGTGGGTTAGATTGTTGTTATCTTATCTTATATAATACAGACGTTACTTCAAAAAAAGAAGATGATTACGTCCTACGCGTCATGCATTTAGACATGCATATTAACCAATGACCTAAATTCTGCCAAGTCACGGGTTTTCCTGGCTAGCTATTATTACATTTATCATAACATTTATTATTACATTTCATCCATTATCAGCTTGATTTCGTCTATATTACAATAACAGTTAGATTTAGCATGGTTCAGAAAGAAGTGACTCAAGTCATTTCAAGTTTTATTAGTTAAGATACACCTACAGCGATTTAGTTGTTTACCAGCAGTTTGGTTCTACAAGTCAACGGCCGTCAATAGCACTGTGATATATTTTGAAAAGAAAGAAAATATATTATTATTAAAATATGTAACTTTTTAAAGATAGATTGGTTTGAGTTTTTTTTTTGGTTTTAGATTTTATCTAATAACAATAAAAATAATAACAATAATAATACTAATAATAACTATTCTATAAAAAAGAAACTAAAAAAACTGTAGAATGTTGTTTATTCAATATTTTCAATCTATTTAGGTTTTTATGGGTAAGTTGAAAGACATTGAATATCCCAAGTTTATCTAAGCGCGACATGAAGGTAAAACGCTAGTAAAAACTGAGTTTATGTTCAGATATTTTATGTGTTTCTTTTATCTTCAGCCATGTTGTTGGCTAAATTTTCTTGTTGCTTGGTAAATTTAAAGTACAAGATTCGGGAAAAAAAAATAAAAAACGTCAAGGTCTATTTGTTTGTGTGAATGTATCATACATGTATGTGTGTTTGTGTGTGTTTATGCCACAGTGTGACGACAAGTAGACACACACACACACACACATCTAGAAGTGGTAATAAAAAGTTGTATCTTTAAAGAATTGATAAGAACTTTGTAAATATGCAAGTATATTCAAGTACACCTTTCATTTGTTATTGGTAGATTTTTTCATGAATTACATAGTCCATAAAAAAGGGGAGAAAAATATTTTTGTTTTAAGAAAACATTTAATTTCAGTCTACCGGGAATCTCTTTTTTAGTGTTATTTGGATGTTTTTTTTTTTTGTTTTTTTTTCTGTTAAAGAATTATTAAAAAAAAACAAACAAACACAAAATAAACTAGTAAAATGTTGTTGTTTTTTAATACACAAACATCACTCAATGCTATAAGGTTTATTTCCCTTTTTTGTATATCAAACAAAATTAATTAATTACTTCTAATTATTTTATTAACATTTTTAAAAATAATTTTAATTAATTCATGTTTTGTCAGGGACAATGAATAATTGCGCAAAGTTTGAGCTTGGTCCGAGAATGGGAAGTGGGAGAAATTAACATGTCTTACCAGACAGACAGATGGAGTAACTTAATAAAATCTTTGTTATAACTATAAACACGCAAGTGGTGAACTCTGATCGAAAGTTTTAAACTCATTTTGAGTTTGCTATGTAGCCGCCTGTACTGGGCCACTACTCCGTCAGAGTGTGTTCTTGTGCTAAACGCCGGTGTGGACAGCTCAGAACCCAAGGCCACTGTTTTTTTCAGCTACGTAAGGTGGGACACTTATTCTGTAAGAGATGACCATAAACCTAGAAAGTGTTTTTTTTTCTCATGTGGGCGAGGGGGGGGGGAAGGTACTTGGGGCTTCAAGGAAACGCTTTAAAGACTTTATCTAAAAACTCTTCAGGGACTGGCTACGAGCTGAGACTATTCCCTTAGAGCACATGAAACAAAATCGGTTGGTGTGTAATGCCGTTGAGTAGTCGGTTGGTGTGTAATGCCGTTGAGTAGTCGGTTGGTGTGTAATGCCGTTGAGTAGTCGGTTGGTGTGTAATGCCGTTGAGTAGTCGGTTGGTGTGTAATGCCGTTGAGTAGTCGGTTGGTGTGTAATGCCGTTGAGTAGTCGGTTGGTGTGTAATGCCGTTGAGTAGATAGGGAAAAGATAGATAAAATGAAACACAATATCTGATGTCGGGAATGGAAGAATTGACTGACTAGCGACAACAAAACATCGATCAGTGAATTGATTAAAAACATGTTGTTATCTTATATAATACAGACGTTACTTCAAAAAAGAAGATGATTACGTCCTACGCGTCATGTTGTTTTTTTTCACTTAACTGTCGCAGTTTGTTTCATCTATTTCTGAATATCAAATTTTTGAAAGACATGGACGCACAATAAAACACCATAGCCAACACCTGGTGATACAAAATGGACGCAATCACGCAGCTAGACAAAATGAACAAATATCTGGCTTAATAGAAAATATTTATAAACCTCCCCACCCATTTTTCTTTACACGCCCTACATTTAATTGACTAATAGTTTAATATTTGTTTATTGGTAAGAATGCAGTAAAAAGGAATTAAAAATAGTGCTAATTGTCAACTTGATCCGAGAGTTACGTAAACAAAATGTTTATCAGACAGACAATACAGAACAAAAACAAGGCCTTGTTATGACTTTTAAATAAACTATCAATTCAGATAGTCTACACAACTCTGCACTCTTCAGCGTCGAAAACTTGATACGTCATATTTTGAAACGTCCGACGGCCAGTGTCACTTCTCAGACGTGTGCCTGACTCTTTCATGTATTGATGACTGGCAGGCATCCAAAAAAACAATAAGAAATTATTTTCCTTTCAACTTTCTATCTCTCTCTCTCCTTCTCTCTCTTTCTCTCTCCCTCACTGATTACGCAGGTTCCCCCTCCTCCAACATAAGAAGCAGGTAAATTGTTTACCTCTTTACCAGGGCGTGAAACGTATTGATAATTCACATTTTTTTTTTTTTTTTTGCGAGATGAAACACAAACAGAAATAATCATCTTGAAATAAAAAGTCTGTATCACTTTTCTAACAAACAGAAACAATCATATTGAAAAAAAAAGTCTGTATCACTTTATTAACAATCAGTGATATCATCTTGAAATCAAAAGTATGTAGCACTTTACTAACAAACAGAAATAATCATCTTGAAATAAAAAGTCTGTATCACTTTACTAACAAACAGAAATAATCATCTTGACATAAAAAGCCTGTATCACTTTACTAAAAAAAAAAAGAAATAATCATCTTAAAATAAAAAGCCTGTATCACTTTACTAAAAAAAAAAAGAAATAATCATCTTAAAATAAAAAGTCTGTATCACTTTACTAAAAAAAAAAAGAAATAATCATCTTAAAATAAAAAATCTGTATCACTTTACTAACAAATAGAAATAATCATCTTGACATAAAAAGTCTGTATCACTTTTCTAACAAACAGAAACAATCATATTGAAAAAAAAAGTCTGTATCACTTTATTAACAATCAGTGATATCATCTTGAAATCAAAAGTATGTAGCACTTTACTAACAAACAGAAATAATCATCTTGAAATAAAAAGTCTGTATCACTTTACTAACAAACAGAAATAATCATCTTGACATAAAAAGCCTGTATCACTTTACTAAAAAAAAAAAGAAATAATCATCTTAAAATAAAAAGCCTGTATCACTTTACTAAAAAAAAAAAGAAATAATCATCTTAAAATAAAAAGTCTGTATCACTTTACTAAAAAAAAAAAGAAATAATCATCTTAAAATAAAAAATCTGTATCACTTTACTAACAAATAGAAATAATCATCTTGACATAAAAAGCCTGTATCACTTTTCTAACAAACAGAAACAATCATATTGAAAAAAAAAGTCTGTATCACTTTATTAACAATCAGTGATATCATCTTGAAATCAAAAGTATGTAGCACTTTACTAACAAACAGAAATAATCATCTTGAAATAAAAAGTCTGTATCACTTTACTAACAAACAGAAATAATCATCTTGAAATCAAAAGTATGTATCACTTTACTAACAAACAGAAATAATCATATTGAAATAAAAAGTCTGTATCACTTTCTTAACAATCAGAGATATCATCTTGAAATCAAAAGTATGTAGCACTTTACTAAGAAACAGAAATAATCATCTTGACATAAAAAGCCTGTATCACTTTACTAAAAAAAAAAAGAAATAATCATCTTAAAATAAAAAGCCTGTATCACTTTACTAAAAAAAAAAAAGAAATAGTCATCTTAAAATAAAAAGTCTGTATCACTTTACTAAAAAAAAAAAGAAATAATCATCTTAAAATAAAAAATCTGTATCACTTTACTAACAAATAGAAATAATCATCTTGACATAAAAAGCCTGTATCACTTTACTAACAAACAGAAATAATCATCTTGACATTAAAAGCCTGTATCTTTTTACTAACAGGTCATCTGTTTCTTTGGCCAACGGTTAACGAGCAGGGTGTCATATGGCCAGTACAACGACCAACCGCTTTTACTTTCCCCAACTAAAGTGAGGTAAAAAAAAATAAGAGTAGGGTGAATTCAGGGGCGCCCTAAAAATCCCGAAATTCAAAATCCCAGTCTTCACCCATATTCGAACCGAGAACCTCAGGCTCATAAGCCAAGCGCCTAACCACTCTGACACCGTACCCAAAGTGTTCTTGCATGAGCTCACCAGAAAGAAAAGTAAAACAGAAACAGGCATTCCTGAAATGTGTTCACCTTATGTTCTTGAGAACCATTGAAAGACAGAAAAGTGTTGACTGAACAGCTTCAATCAACACTTTGCTCTCTTTCGAGTCAATTGAAGATAATTTTCTTATTACGATTACCGTAGACCAGTGGTTCCCAAACTGTACTCCGCAGAGCCCAAGTGTTCCGCGATGCTGTATAGGTGTTGCACGATGCCTGAATAGGTGTTCCACGAACTACTGGAATAATTAACTAGTAGGCCACCTCGTGAATTAATCTCTCTTAAAAAGAAGAAAAAAGTTTTCCGCTAAATACTAAGAATGTGCAAAATATTTCGTAAAGGAAAAAGTTTGGGAACCACTTCCGTAGACAATCAACGCTTTAAGAGTTTGGTTTTTTTTTTTTTTTGGGGGGGGGGGGGGGGGTGCTTTACAACAAAAAAGTTTCCGTGATGTTTTTTTTAAAGCAATTTTTTTAAGCCATTTTTTAAAGCAATTTTTTTAAAAGCAATTTGTTTTTAAAGTTGTTTGAATTCGAACGCGAGGGCTCACGCCACCTTAAAATGATTGGTCAAGCCAAACGCCTATAAAAAAGAAGCTTTTTTTTTTTTCTTATCTATTGTTTGTTTCAAACTCTTAAGCGACGACCTAATGCTCTATACAATTCTTACCTCCCATGCTAAAACGAAATTAATTATGACTAATTGATAAAAAAAATGGTCATTTTTTTTCGATTGATTCATACTTTGTTAAAGCCAATGAACAATGTGCAAAGTCTCAACTTGATCAGAGAATGGAAATCGGGAGAAATACGTGTTCAAAATTTTTACCAGACAGACGAGGAAAAAAAATGATTCCAATTTTTGAACTACTTCGTGCATGTAATTGGTTTGTCGCATGGCTTGTTGGAGTTATGATTTATTTTTTTTTAGTGTTTGTATAATTAAATTTTATTTTAGCATTTAGTTTTGTAAACAAAAAAAATATGGTCTTTCATTTATGCTTGTCAGCAGCTTGTCTCCTTTACCTGTGTGATCAATGGTTTAATACTCTCACATCCATACGTGTAGTAAACTAGATCTATTTATAAATGGTCACTTTATAGTGAACTCAGCCATGCGTGACTATTAGTTCCTCCCTCTCCTCACTCTACTAGTGACTCCACTCTTCTACCTACCTCTTCTATTCCTCTACCTTCCTTCTCACTCTCTCACTCATTTAGAAAAAGAAATTACGTTTTATACATAATAAAATACCCAGAAAGACACAAAGGCACAATCCTCATTCCATATGCTAGGACAAATTTGTACAAATGCTCCTTCTTCCCTAGTGCTATTAGAGCATGGAATGGGTTGCCTGAGCTAGCCAGGAAAACCAGTGACTTGGCAGAATTTAAGTCATTGGTTAAAATGCATGACTAGATGCATGACGCTTAGGATGTAATCATCTTCTTTTTTGAAGTAACGTCTGTATTATATAAGATAAGAAACAAAAAAAAATGTATAAAGCTTGTCTTCGAGTCCAAAGATAAATGAGTGAAGTATTAAT
The DNA here is from genome assembly GCA_030265305.1 of Biomphalaria pfeifferi. Taxonomy (NCBI): domain Eukaryota; kingdom Metazoa; phylum Mollusca; class Gastropoda; family Planorbidae; genus Biomphalaria; species Biomphalaria pfeifferi. The sequence goes on from JASAOG010000007.1 coordinate 99,656, forward strand.
TTAAACAATGTTCTTCTTCCTGGTTCTCATTGTTATATTGGAGCGTCCAGATGACTAGACCAATATACGAGATGAACAGCGCAGTGGTTTCCAAACCAGGGAGTTCTCCATATAGTTTTCTTTCTATATGGTTGTTTTGAAGCCAGTGTCTTGTACGGTTCCCTTGATAAAGAATGTAGTTTTGAAAGACATGGTCAGCATTCTCTGGTGACGTTCCACAAGGGCATCATTAGTTGCCTCAGTCAGCCAGGAAAACTAATAAGGATTTAAGCTATTAACATGCATGACTAGATTGATCTAGGAACACACGTAATCGTTGTCTTTTTTGAAGCAACGTCTGTATTTCATAAGATAAGATAATGACAGATTTGACTGGTTCCAATTTTTTGCTGTCGGAACATATGTTGTCTAATTCTGTTGTGTCCGGTTCTGAGTCGAAAGATTAGACGTTGGTTATTTCTGGATAGCTTATAATAGGCGTCGTCTTTCCTGTGATTCGGATGAGAGCTTGTCAATTTCTCGTTTATTTTATTCACTATTAGTTTCGTCATTTCATCTGGAAAGAGTGCGATGTTTAATAGTGAGTTTGTTCTCCCACTCTAGGCGATTGTGTCAGCCTTCTCATTTCCTTTTAGTTCAATGTGTGCTGGTATCCATTATCAACAATTAATTAATTCAAAAACATCTGTAGTTTTATTTCTATTTCCAAATCACAGGCTACACTATAATTTTGACTTCTATTTATATGTCTTTTCTTTCAATGGGTAGAAGGCCTTTTTTTTTTGTTTGGTAAAGTAATCCTTTCCAACAATAAAGGGACCATTACTGTATTAATTCGGTGCTTGTAGCACTGGCTAACACATGAATTTAGAACCTAATTATGCATAAAAGAAATGCAGTACATTACACAACAAATTACTTGGGGCTGTTTATTTGTATCAATTAGTCTCTGAATGGGATTTTATTTTCGCATGCAATCTTCATGGACCAGCAGTTGGCGGGTGCCTGACGTGGGGGAGATAATTCTGTTACACTTGTGGTTTTCCAACAGTTTATTGCCCCTGCAGTCCAAGTGGCATGTTGTGCAGTGGTTAGGTTTACTAATGGGTTTTTAGCTGAAGGTGTGAGGTGGAAATTAGATTTTTTTTTGTTTCGTGAAAAGGGGGGGGGGGGGGAAGGGGGGGATATTGAAAAGAACGCTGGAAAAGGTTTCATTTTGAAAAGGTTTTTGAAAATCTGAAGATGCGAAAACATAGTAACTGCTAAATGCCGAACAAGAGAAGGAGATGTCATCTTCTTATCTTATATAATACGGACGTTACTTCAAAATAGAAGATGATTACGTCCTACGCGTCATGCATTCAGTGATGCATATTAACCAATGACTTAAATTCTGCCAAGTTACTGGTTTTCCTGGCTGGCTCAGGCAACCCATTCCATGCTCTAATAACACTAGGGAAGATAGAGTATTTGTACAAATTTGTCCTAGCATATGGCACGAGGAATGTGTCTTTTGAGGGTGAATCGTCACTTTATAGTGAAGTCAGCCATGTGTGACTCGAATTCCCCCTCTCCTCATTCTACCCTACTATTTTCCTCCTCTACCTTCCTCCTCTAACTTCCTCCTCACACTCTCCTTCACCTATCAAGTATAAAAATAAAAGAAAACACGCATTTTTTTTAGTAGGACCAAAAAACTATTTGAACACCCTGGTGTGTTTAGCCAATGAAAGTTAAGCTCCCTTTTAGATATTACGATCTTTAGGGCAGATGATGTTAATGTCATCTGTTTCTTTGACCAACGGTTAACTGGTAGGGTGTCATGTGGTCAGCACAACGACTAACCGCCTCTACTTTCCCCAACTTTTCCAAGTAGATTGTATATTGCTATTTATGGAACATTGTTTTTTAAAGTTGAATTTAGTTTCCTTTTTAAGTCAGGCCGACACTCATTCACTCACACGTTCTACAAAATGTTAATATATATACATATATAAAGCTTGTCTTCGAGTCCGTGGATTAATGCAGAGATGCAACCTATTTATTTTGTCACATCCAGCGCAGCCATAGCCATTGTGGTCGATTTATATTTTCTTTTCGCCGTCTACGTCTGTCCTCGGCAGTGGATTTTCTTATGGTCTGAAAAGTGTATCCCGCGTCCTTTAATAAGACCTCTGGAATATGATGAGGTGGTTGGAGAGATGGTTGGAGAGGTGCTTTCAGAGGTGGTTGGAGAGATGGTTGGAGAGGTGGTTGGAGAGATGGTTGGAGAGATGGTTGGAGAGGTGGTTGGAGAGATGGTTGGAGAGATGGTTGGAAGGTGGTTGGAGAGATGGTTGGAGAGATGGTTGGAGAGATGGTTGGAGAGGTGGTTGGAGAGATGGTTGGAGAGATGGTTGGAGAGATGGTTGGAGAGATGGTTGGAGAGATGGTTGGAGAGGTGGTTGGAGAGGTGGTTGGAGAGGTGGTTGGAGAGATGGTTGGAGAGGTGGTTGGAGAGATGGTTGGAGAGATGGTTGGAGAGATGGTTGGAGAGATGGTTGGAGAGATGGTTGGAGAGATAGTTGGAGAGATAGTTTGAGAGATGGTTGGAGAGATGGTTGGAGAGATGGTTAGAGAGATGGTTGAAGAGATGATTAAAGAGATGGTTGAAGATAAGATAATATAAGTCAAGATAAGATAAGATTGTTTCAATTTAATTAATGCCTAAAATAAATTTTTAAAAGACGAGGGGGGGGGGGAGAGGGGGCAATGACAATACAAGGTCCTCCTCTTCCTTCCATTACACATGTGCTAAGTGGCTCGCGGTCTCAAAAATACAACATTCGAAAATAAGAAACACGGACAGGACGAATGTAAGCAGTTCAAATGTAATCACGTGGGTAGGCTGCCATGCCACAACTGACCACAACCGACCAATGACCAAGCACGTCATTGAAGAGTCAAAGTAGGGGAGTTAGGTAATGGAACATTGAAAGTCTGTTTTAGGAAATTACTTGACCGTGTAAGTGGTCAGTCTTGTTGCAACATACTCCATATGACTATGTAAATGGTCAGCCTTCGGACACTGCTCTTCGTGACCATGACAATTGGTCTTTTTTTTTTCTTCTATGGCATCAGTTCTTATATCCCACTAGCAGGATGTGTGTGTCACCACTAACACTCTAAGACAGTGATGCCCAACCTAATTCAACCTGCGGGTCATTTTAATTTCTGACACTCGTGTCGCGGGCCACATGAACGAAAATACACACACACACAAACGAAAAAAAAACGAAATGAAATTGACCTGAATTTGAGACTATTAGATTAGAAAATTGTGGAGCTAGTACTTACATAAGGAATTGGATATTTGAAGTGATTTTTTTTTCACGCGTCAGAAAATGGCTTAATTTCTGTACTTAACAAAAAGAACAACATTGTAGATTGTAGCTAGCTTTGACGTCGCCTCATTCGCTTTTAGGTAAATATTTCCATCAATGCTCCAATCTCTAGGCGTAGTCTAACAATCTTTTTATTCGCGGATGAAACCAAGAATGACGTCGTATTTGTTTCATAATGACGTTTATAAGTTGTTCTTTTTGGAAACAGTCACACTTTTTTATAGATCAAATATGTTGGCTTATGATCGTGATCCACACAAAAAAAAGTTAGATCCGTTCTCTTTGTCTGGTAGATTCTCATTTCATAAACACGCTAATGATGGCTGCCTGGTCGTGAGGTTTGCACGCTGGACTGTCGTTCAGATTTATCGATGGTCCCGGGTTCAAACCCTGCCCGCTCCCATCCCCCGTCGTCCTGCGGGAGGTTTGGACTAGGAAGTAATTATCTTCAACTCTGAAGGAACATCCGAAAACATGTAAAAACAAAACAACGATAAAGGTCATGGTACCAATCAATTAAAGAAAAATTAAGGGCCCTAACGTAGGTAAAGATACATAAGTCAGCTTTTTTTTTTCGATGGGGTCGTCTACACTTTGTGCCGACATTTCGGCGGGCCGGATGGAACCACGTCGCGGGCCGGATCTGGCCCGCGGGCCGTATTTTGGGCATCACTGCTCTAAGATATTAAGAGATTTCTCCTTTTTCCATTACTTCAGATAACTGAGACCATACTTTGTATAGCATGGGTGATTCAATGGCGACATTTATCTTTTGGTCTACTAACACTATCAAGGTGACCAAACTGGCCATTCCCTGAGACCATTACAAACAAGAACATAAATGCTATTTAGCTTTATTTAAGCCAATATTAAAATATGTTTGGAATCCCTCAACTCAAGAAAACATAAAGAAACTAGAATACAAAATACAGCAATGAGATTTTCAACAAAGGAATATTCCAAGTTAATTAAAGTTACACCATTAGTAAAATGACTAAGCTTAGAGACACTTCAGGTCAGGATACCATCATGTAAAGTAATTATAATACATAAAAAACACTAAACCATAATTAACAAATAGAAAAAAAAAACCTAATAAAATATTCAGAAAGACACGAAGATAAAGATACATTTATTATTCCTTATGGTAGAATAAATTGGTACAAGAGCTTTTTCTTTCCTAGTGCCATTAGAGAATGGGTTGCCTTAATCAGCCAGGAAAACCAACGACTTAGTAGAGTTTAAGTCATTGTTTAACATGCATGACTAGATTGACACATGACATGCGAAGGACTTAATTATCTTCTTTTCTGAAGTAACGTCTGAAATATATAAGATGATATCAAAGACTTATAATGATGAATGATAAAGAAAATTTTGCATTGGATTTTTTATTGACACTGTCTTAATTAGCATTTTCTAAAAAAAAAAAAATGCTCCTAACGCCGGATGCATGGCTGCAGATTAATCATAAAAACTCCCAATAGAAATGAGATTTAAAACAAAAATGGTATATGTGTTGAAATATATGTTTTAATGTTGATATGACTTGTTGTTTTTGTTGATAGATGTTGTACTTTTGTGGTCTTCCCTATTAGTTTTCTCTAAGGTTTCCCACTCTAACCTTCCTCCCCCCCCCCCCCCCCCCCCAATCCCACAATGCCACACCAAAATGTCAAGGAATGATCCCGGAAGTTTCAAATCAACAACCAAATCTCTTTATGTACGAACCACGTGATCGAGTTTTGAACACTAATGCCGAATCTCTGCCATCTGGTAAACGTATCGCTGATAGTGTAGGACCATTATGTAAGTGTTGTTTGGTGTAATCTCGGGTAATGTTCGCCCTTAGAACGGCGTCATCAGGCACACCTTTTTCTCAGTGTTTGTTGATCAATTCGCGCCATGCCTCTGTGTGGTCTTATCGTTTGATCGTCTGCAAAGTTTCTGTGAAAGGTCAAGATCGCAAGGGAGATTAATCTCATTTTGTGCTAGATCTGGTGGTTGTTTCCCTTAACTTTGTATTAATATTGATATTTTTTTAAAGATTTTTGTTTTTTATATACATTTTCGGGTACAGCTTTCAGATCTTGCTATCTACAGGGTAGATGATGTCATCTGTTTCTATGCCCGACCGTTAACGATGTAGCTAGAACAACTGCTTTTACTTTCCAGAACTAATGTCAGGTACCTATTAGAGATGGCTGGACTCAAGGGAGTCTTAAGAATCACGAAAAAAATATTCCATTCCTTCCGAGTTTCGAACCCGATATACCGAGGTTCGGAAGCTACCATCTTCCTATTACATACAATACTTGTATCCTCCTAATAGGTCCTTTATCGTTATCTTAGGGTGTATAAATCTATTTATAGTGAAGAAAATAAGTTGGGCCCACTTGTGAATAAACTCTTTATACTTAAGACTAAATTCATATAACATGGTTTAAAAAATACTTTAAAAGAAAATTTAAAAAAAAGCTTATATTGATTGTAATTGTGTCAATTAGTTTGGATCAGTCATGTAATTTAATTTGTAATAAATCCAGACTAACAAAATAAAAATGTGCGATTACAAATATTTTACCCATTATTTTTGTTTAGCGTTATTTTATGCTTTTAGCTTTCTCCATATGCGATATTGTTTGGACCAGTTGGAAAGGGGTAGGGGGAGAAAGAATGGGGTATTATGTGGTCGCTTTTTAAATGTACTTATAAAAAAAAAAAATAAGCGACCTGAATTCGCTCTCGATGGCTAAGGCCAACACAGTAACCACTGTGCCGGGGAGCTGCTTCTGAAAATGTTTTTTATAGTTATTTACAAACATTTCTTTCAACAAACAAGACTATATGAACTTATACCACTTTATCAGTCAAGGAAAATTTCTTTCCCTTGTTCGAGATACAAAACAAAACAATTTATTAATAATATTTGATCAACTGATAGTTTTTTTTTTTTATTGATTCTTGTGTTGGCCTGTAAAAAAATAATTGTGCAAAATTTCAGCTTGATCCGAGATTGGGTGTCGGACAAATAACGTGTACAAACATTTGACCAGATAGACAGACATACAGACAGAGTGAGTTAAAATAAGATTCAGGCTTATTATTTATTACGTTAGTAAATTTGTACCAATCAGTTGATCAAAAGAAATGAAAGGGGGATAAATCTACACTTCTCTGTATAAAGAAATGTCATAACTCTTCTCCGTAATTATCTACCACGTGCTGGTGGAATCAACGTTGGTATCGTCAGTTAGGAAAGAAAGAGTTAATGCCATATAGCTAACTTTAATTTCATTTAAAATAATAATTAACTAAAATAGGATGAAAGTGTGTGTGTAAGTAGACTCTAAATTTGACTTTGTATAGGTCAGTTGAGATGACTGAATGTCAGGAAGTGGAGAAAGTCTTAGAGAGGCGGGTTGACTGTTCTTTTTGGTCATTTCAAAAAGTCACAGCAGAAAGCAAGGACACCATTAGAGGACAAGAAGTCTATGCAAATAGTTTCAATTTAGAGTATTAAAGTAACAAGACACAATTTCCCTTGTTTATTGGCATAGATTCTTATGAGCATCCATTGCACAGTTGAAGTCATTGATTAGCTAAAGCATGATTAGATTGACACATGAAATGCGTAGGACGTAATTATCTTTTTTTTTTTTTTTGAAGTAACGTCTGTAATTTATAAGATAGATAAGAAAAATATATTCGCATTAATTTAAAAATTAGATTTAATTAGAGATTATATGTAAAAAAAAATTATCACCAATAATTAGGTTTACCAACAGAGTTATATATATATATGTGTGTGTGACTTGTGAATACAAAACCAATATAACCTAAATTATCGCAGTCCTCAATTCCCCTCTTCCCCTATATGACTTAGAATCATAACAAACTCAAAATGTAATGTCATTCTTTCAAAATGTAATGTCATGCACTCAAGGTGTAATAAAATACATTCAAAATTTAATGTCATGCTTTCAAAATGTAATGTCATGCTTTCAAAATTCAATGTCATAATTTCAAAATGTAATGTCATACTTTCAAAATGTAATGTCATACTTTCAAAATGTAATGTCATACTTTCAAAATGTAATGTCATGCTTTCAAAATGTAATGTCATGCTTTCAAAATGTAATGTCATGCTTTCAAAATGCAATGACATACTTTCAAAATGTAATGTCATACTTTCAAAATGTAATGTCACGCTTTCAAAATGTAATGTCACGCTTTCAAAATGTAATGTCACACTTTCAAAATGTAATGTCATGCTTTCAAATGTAATGGCATGCTTTCAAAGTGCAATGGCATGCTTTAAAATGTAATGGCATGCTTTCAAAATGTAATGTCATACTTTCAAAATGTACTGTCATACTTTCAAAATGTACTGTCATACTTTCAAAATGTAATGTCATACTTTCAAAATGTACTGTCATACTTTCAAAATGTACTGTCATACTTTCAAAATGTAATGTCATACTTTCAAAATGTAATGTCACGCTTTCAAAATGTAATGTCACGCTTTCAAAATGTAATGTCACGCTTTCAAAATGTAATGTCACGCTTTCAAATGTAATGGCATGCTTTCAAAGTGTAATGGCATGCTTTAAAATGTAATGGCATGCTTTCAAAATGTAATGTCATACTTTCAAAATGTAATGTCATACTTTCAAAATGTACTGTCATACTTTCAAAATGTAATGCCATACTTTCAAAATGTACTGTCATACTTTCAAAATGTACTGTCATACTTTCAAAATGTAATGTCATACTTTCAAAATGTAATGTCATACTTTCAAAATGTAATGTCATACTTTCAAAATGTAATGTCATACTTTCAAAATGTAATGTCACGCTTTCAAAATGTAATGTCACACTTTCAAAATGTAATGTCATGCTTTCAAATGTAATGGCATGCTTTCAAAGTGTAATGGCATGCTTTAAAATGTAATGGCATGCTTTCAAAATGTAATGACATACTTTCAAAATGTAATGTCATACTTTCAAAATGTAATATCATACTTTCAAAATGTAATGTCATACTTTCAAAATGTAATTACATACTTTCAAAATGTAATGTCATACTTTCAAAATGTAATATCATACTTTCAAAATGTAATGTCATACTTTCAAAATGTAATGTCATACTTTCAAAATGTAATGTCATACTTTCAAAATGTAATGGCATGTTTTCTAAATGTAATGTCATACTTTCAAAAAGTAATGTCATGCTTTCAAAATGTTATGTTATGCTTTCAAAATGTAATGTCATACTTCCAAAATGTAATGTCATACTTTGAAAATGTAATGTCATACTTTCAAAGTGTAATGTCATGCTGTTTAAACGTAATATAATGCTTTCAATTAGACATAAGTATTGACAGCATAAGTTACGGCAAAATATTCAGGTTACATTCGTGTCAAGGTGCTCACTTGAATTACAGCACTAATTCATAATGTACAAAACAAAAAAAAATGTTGATACTGATAATAATTAGTGTTTATTTTTCACCATGGTAACTCTTCAATATCATCAAACTCCATTTGAGTGACGGCCTTGCAGGATCAAATACAATCTTGCAAAAGCCCTGAAAAGAAACCCTGTTGTTGTGCGAAATCCATGTAAATCGTCGTACAGGTCATGGACAGCAAGTCTGAGACAGTCTTAGTTAAAAGTGTCTTTTAGTAAATAAAAAGTTTATTTTAGATAATAAAAATACTTTTTTTTACATCAGCCATTACTGCCATTTTCTTCTGCGAGCCACAATCTAGGACGTGCGCCTAAGGTTGTGAAACCCTGCGCCATATCTCATTAGAACGATGGGGAGAAGACAGCTCTTCTTCTATCTAGGAGATTACGAATGTTTAAGTGGCCCAAGCTTGGAAAGAATGAAGTCAGGCAGAACGTGCCTGCATGATCAATGCCGGGAGCAAAAGAGCTGATGAGGCGTCTCTGAATAGTTAAAGAAAGTAAGCTGTCCTAATCCTAACCTTAAACCATCCAACAAAAATATTTATATGCAAGAATAGCGTCGAAGTTTATCATTCGGCAGTCTGCCTGCTAGGTCATGAAGTTCTGCCCAGACAACTTCGGGAAATTATGCCCAGACAACGTCGAGAAATTCCGCCCAGATAACTTCGAGAAATTCCGCCCAGACAACTTTGAGAAATTCTGCCCTGGTTAAGTTATGAAATTCTGTCTTGATGACAAAGTAGCATTGCAAAAATTAATAATAGAATCTTTACTATCAATTACGAAGCGTTCTTTTCACAATAGTGCATCGCATATAAGAAAAATATAGTTTGGTTGGTTTTATTTCGATCTTGCTTTTTACATGTTTCGGATGTTTCTTTAGAATTGAAGATTATTACATCCTAACCCAGACCTCTCGCAGGAAAGCCGGTGGTGGCGGCGGGCTGGGTTCAAATCAGTGACTACGACAAGACTTAACAAGGCAAAACTAATCTAAATAATCAAAATGGAAAAAAAAAACTTATAGAAAAAAATATTATGGGGAAGAACTTCACATTTACAACCACATACTTCAATACTGTAAGATTTATTTTTTCTTTCGTTATCAAACAAAATATAATTACCCTTATTTAATAAAGAGTGTGGTTAATTTTTCAATTGATTTTTTTTGTCCGGAACAATGAATAATAAGACAAACTTTCAACTTGATCCGGGCATGACAAGCAGTGGCCTAAGTATGGTGGGGGGAGATGGGGGAGAATTTCAAGAGTTCGAAATTCCCTCGGGGCCCTACTTGAGGGTGAAAAATTATAATTAAATATTAAAAATTACGCCTTTAACACATGTCATGATGTCGAATGTCAAAATGCAGGGGTTCTTAAAGAGGTCCCCCAAATGATGGCAAATTCCTAGCTACGCCACTGATAAGAAGTAGAAAAAATAATTGTCCCCAAATTTTTACAGGACAGACAGAGTTGATATAAGCTTTGCAATAAGTTTAGAACAGATATGTCTTAGTGTTCTTCTTGAATACAGTGAAGCATGCAATTTATTTGAAGTCAACGGGAAGCAAGTTACATACACTGAAAAGCCCCGAAAAACGCGGTACTTCATACAATAAGAACGCAAAATATGATCGGCAACTTAGCTTTGTGAAAGAAACAGAACAAAATCTGGCACATAACTCTCTAGCACTACACAGCGAGATGCGCACAAACTTAATCACGTGTTAAAACTTGCCAAAACGGATCACACAAAACAACAAAAATATTCCTGTAGCCGTTACTTATGACCTTAGACTTTGTGAAGAAGCTTCACAGATTGTAGGCAGACAAACAAAAGAAGAAAAAAAACACAAGTCGACGTGTCACTAGAGGAAGTGCTTCGTTTTCTACCTAACCCACCTCTCGTTCTAAAAATAGCGTCCCAGATCAAAGGGCGGAAGAAAAGTACAAGGTAACAAACAATGGTGCAGCAATCCCCTGGGGAGCCGTACGTAAGTTTGGGTGCCGGGCGAACAACAACAAAAAAAAACAAAAAACAGCTAGAGAGTGTGTGTATATGAGGTGGTCAGGTATATATGATAGTATAAATGATTACATCGCCATGTGTTTTAGATAACGCGAAGGTGGCACAATGAAAAAAGTCCAGGCGCGTATTAATGAGCCAAATGAGTTGCATCAACGTGTCTAACGTTTGGTACATCCGCTGTGAAAAAAGCTCATTCTTTGAAATAAAAGTTGTTTCAGACTTTGATGCCATAAATGGTGATGACGCAAATGGATTCAATAGGTCTTTATTCTGTGGTCTTCGGTTTAAGAGGATATCATAGTGCCAGGGCAAATACACTTGAATTTAATAACCATAACACCCTAATGAGTCATAAAATCTGGCTGGCTTCCTGAACGTGGGGTAAGTGCTTTGGACTGTCGTTCGGTCGTCTCAATGGTCAAGCTATCCCCCCCCCCCACCAACACGTCGTCCTGTAGGAGGTTGGATTAGGAAGTTGAATGTCTTCAACTCTGAAGAAACATCCAAACATGTAAAACGTCAAACGAACAACATTTTTAAAAAATCACAAAATCTTGAACTCGCTACTCTTAATTTAATTTATACGTTTAACATGTAACTAGGTCACCACCCTGTCCAATCTGTTTATTAAAATAGCGCCCCATGTTTGTTCCCTGAACTGTATTTTTTCAACATATAGCAAGATAGTATTGTATTATTATTGCTATTAGTGTGTTTGTTGTTGTTGTTGGTTTTTTTGCTGAGTAACGTGTTGTGGACGAATCCGAGAAATAGACACCAAATTTACGCAATGAGAGGTACCTTTTTTGTTTCCACCAAGCAGTTGTGAGAGGGGAGCACAACGCCCCGGGCGCAACCCTCAAAATGTACAGGTTTCACCCAGAGTGTTTTTTTTTTGACATTTCGAATCGACATCTCGAAAACGGCTCTTACTATTTTTTGACAGTTTGTGTAATTCTTTTGGAAAATAAACAACTAACTAATAGGCCACACAATATATAAATGTTTCAAAATCAAATCCCTTAAAATTAAATGGACACTCCGATGGTTTTTGACCGTTTTGATTTAATATGTTTTTGAATTACAGAAAATGAATATACAAGTCTGTTTATTTTGTTTTCAATAATGGCTTAGAAATTGATGTTTTTCTGACGTAATTTTCTGCGCATCCAAAACGGTCAGATTTTCGCTCGGTTTCTATGTGACGTCACACAAACCTATTAATTTAATCTATTGACAAACTGTATAACGGAAAACCATACATTTAAATTTACAATCTCGTAAAACAAATAAGATCTAGATCTAGGTCTATACAGTTAGATCTAGATCCTGTGAGCGAAGAGAAAAAATAAGTGTTACGAGTAGATCTACATGCTTGACTAACCATCGCAGTGTGTATTTTCTCGCCTGACCACCACACAACAAACACTATCGCGTGGTTGTCTTGTTATGACCGACTACACGTAACCTAGACTAGCCTTACACTGACCACTTAGTTAGAATCACTCTGACACTCGATTTATTTACTCATTGGGATAGGGAGGGTGTAGATGAAAATGTTACTTTTTTCCCTTGAGTTGGTTACCCTAATGCTTTTAGATCTCTCTCTCTCTCTCTGTATATATATATATTCTGTGGCATTTTACGTCTCGAGAGACGATTTTTTCCCTTTGCAACTTCTTGTGTGACTAAAGAGGCCAATCCTTGATACACAGCTGCGATCGCAGGTTGGGCATATATAATCACCAGGCGCCGTTGCATTTTCACCCTTCTTTCTGCTTCTGTTGTGTATGACATCTGCAATCTGTAACCCTTCCTTTATGCTCTCTCTCCATGTGGATCTGTCCAGTGCTACCTCTTCCCAGTTGCCAGTGTCGATTTTGAAGAGCTTCATGTCGCGTTTGCATACATCCGTATAACGTAAAAGTGGGCGACCAGCGGCTCTCCTGCCTTCTATTAGATCGCCATACAGGATGTCCTGTGGAAGTCGACCTTCTTCCATGCTACGAACGTGGCCAAGCCAGCCAAGGCGTCTGCTGCTGATAACAGAGCGGATGTCCTGGCACCCTGCTCTTTGTAGCACTTCCTCATTGGTTATCTTATCTTGCCACCTTATTTTAAAGATCCGCCTTAGGCATCGGAGGTGGAAAATATTCAGCTTTTTTTCCTGCCATGAGTAGGTTGACCATGTTTCACTTCCGTACAGCAAGGTGCTTGTCAGGGTGGGATTTCAGATTAGCTAGGGTATGATATGATATTACGGTCCCGTATCCCCAGCCTGAACAGAGTAACACAAGAACCTAAAGATAATAGCATGTAAACTACAAACATTGCATAACAGTTATTCAACTGAACATTTAGTGAATAACAACAGTTGTCAACAGGAACATTATTTAATTAAACTTAATTGTAAGTTTCAAACATATTTGCATGTACATCAGTATCCTTGAAGTTAGCATTTGATACTAATTAGTCTACTATCACACAACAGGTTTCCGTAACACACCTTCTCACTCACACTCCATCTCGGCGCCCAACAGAAGCTCAACTCCCTACACCGCAACACCGATAGTTGCTACACAACTCCAAGGGCAGAAAGACGACACACTTTCCCATAGCCCAAACCTAACACCCTGAAACGAAAAGAAAACCTAGATCTAGCGCTGCCGCTACAAGAAAGAACTTTTCAATAGCGACACCCGTACCGAAAGATCAGCGTACTTAATAAAACTATGTACTTACGTACCCTTACAAGGGGAACCAAAAAACCAGCTACCCAGCTCACAAAAGCAGCTCTCTCTCTCTTGCGAAAACTAAGGATGACGTAAACACACACACACACACACAATATTCTAGACAACAAAACGCACAATAAACTACTTCCTATACGCTGAAACACCAATATTAGATGCTAAGAAAAACTTCAAACGCGCACGACAGTGCTCAACACACAGGTCCGGTAGACTAGGGCTTTAGTACTGTTAGTCAGCAATATGTTGTCCCATACTCTTTTATGCAGCCGTGACATGGTGGCCATTGCCTTGGCTATCCTGTTGTTTATGTCTTTATCCAGTAGAGTGTTGTTGGATATGATGGAGCCAAGGTAACAAAAGTGATCAACAATATCTAGTGGTTGGCCATTAATGCTTACTTGAGGTGCAGTGTTTGTGTTTTGGACAAGTATCTTAATCTTGCTTTGACTGATGCTTAAGCCGAACTTCTGGCAAGCAGCAGATAATTTGTCAACCAGGCACTGTAGCTGAATATCAGAATCAGCCACAATATATATATGTGTGTGTGTAACTATAAGTAACTATAACTGTATATAACTTTCCCGTAGCTATGGACTATGCCGTCACTAAGCCTAACAGCCACTGTTAATGAAGCGAGACGATTGAGGGAAGTGACATATGCCTAATCGAAAAACAAAATCTTAAGGAACCCCGTTTTCTATTTAGTTGTCAAGAATTTACTAATTTATTCAATATAAAAAATTTTCAAGCATTTAAATAAAAAAGAGTAAAATGTTTATTATTACAACTTTTTACGCAGAATTCAAATTTATCAATAACTCAAAAGTGAAAAACCTTCAGAATTTCCCTTTTAAATTTGCTAATTTTGAGCACGCTTTCAGAAAATTTACCAGTTTTTTTTTTTTTTTGGTATTTGGTTGAGTTTATGGTGCCATACATGAGGAAACCAGATAGAAGATTCGCACCAACCAAGAAATAAACCAGCTCTATGAAGACCCCTCCAAAGTGACGGAAAGAAAAAGGAACAGACGACGTTGGGCAGGGTCACCTCCAAAGAATGTCAGAAAACAGAGGAGCAAAGATTGTTCACTGGCAAAAACCAAAAGGCAGGCGCCCCAAAGACAGACCACGAGCCCAGTGGCTTGATGACGTAGAGGCAGATCTACAACAGCTCAAAGTCCGGGCCTGGAGACGTAAAGCCCAGGATAGATCAGAATGGAGAGATGTGCTAGAGCTGGTCAGAGCCCTTCCATGGGTTGTAGCTCCACTGGGATGGATAGATAGAACTATTTATTTTGCAAACTCATCGGAAAGACTCATTGCACTGTTGAAGAATCGCTCAAAATAAAATTGAATTATAAATTATATACCCCTGTCATCTTTATAAAGGAAGAATTGATTTAATAAATAACTTTTTTTAATGTAACATGTTTGTCTTTCTCTAAGCGAGCAGGTGTCTGGTAACTCTAGTGTTGTATGACATATAACATTTGATTAAATAAGGGAAATACTTTACACTTCTAGTTTTACTAACTAGTTGACTGGGATTTGTGTAGATGTGAAAATATGTAAATTTAAACATACCAGAAAGTAATGGTTTGATTGCACTGTATCGTGCAAGTAGACCGTGACATATGGAGTCTCGCAGCAAAAACCAATGACGTCATAGGAAAAGATTTTCTCATTTTTACTTTGCTCGATATACTAAAATTTGTAACGATTAGGCGTTCGAGGTTATTTTTTTTTCTTTTAGTTTATACGGAATTGATTCCGGGAGAAAGAGAGAGAGAGAGAGTATGTGAAGGCAACAGAGAGAGAGAGAGAGAGTGTCCAGATGACATAAGTGAGGCTTCCACCTGTGCGTGTCTTGTAACGGAGGTGGTGTCTTAAGTAGTGTCACCCTGACATATCTGACTGCTGGCAATCACCGCGACATAATTGTCTTCAAGGCGAACCCTCTAAGATAAAAAAAAAAATTATCTGCTAATTTACAGCAAGCAGTGTTCTGATATCGTGTCTAAATATATCCTTGAGTAGCATTCTATTAGCAAGGGTGGATGATCGTCTGCTGTTGGGAAATCTGGCAGTGGAATCAATACATGCGTTAGCTAATTATATGCTCCAGCTAAGGAGATCTTTTGGATGATGATATTTTGATCTGGATCTTGGAGCATTCTGACAACTTAGTAAAACTCTCTGCCCCTTGGGTACTCTATTATTGTACCTATTTAACAATAATAATATTAATTAATTAATTCTTGACCTGAAGGAGAGGAAATGAGAACAAGAGTGAAGGGGAGGGAGGGAGGTAAAGAGAGAGAGAAAGAATTATTATATTTACGAGTAAAATATTTTTAAATCAGTAAAAAGTAAAAGCCAAGCCTAAATAAAACTTGTATATCACCAGTTATGTTCCATTAAATTAGAAGGCAATGAAAAAACAGACATAATTGGCCAAAGATGGGAAAATGAACGAACAAATGAAAATTCATTTCTACCTTGAAGAAATGAAGAGAATGATAGAGATTAGAATACATGAGAATTGGACCAGCTCACATCCCAATTACAACATAAACGACGCCTATTATAAGCTATCCCGACATGACCAACGCATAATTTTTCGATTCAGAACCGGACACAAAAGAATGAGACAACATATGTTCCGGAAACTAAAAGTCGGGACAAGAGAAATTACCCTTGTTATGCATCCCAAGAGAGTGCTGACCACATCCTTCTACGCTGCAATACTCTATCAAGACGCCCGAACAAGACGCTGGCCCCGAAACCCTCCTATGAAAAAAAAACTGTACGGAAAGCTTCCTGATCTGGAAACCACTGCGCATTTCATCTCAGTTATAGGATTACTGATCTGAACCCTCCGACATGTAAAATGAGAACGAAGAAGAACCAGAACAAATCTTCCATTAAATTAAGAACGAATTACGTTTTTCAACATTTTATTAGCAAACTGGATTAACATAACTGAATGAACAAAATATGAAAGCTAACTTACATGTTTTAGGCCGATTTTACGGATTGCTCCAATTGGGCTCCCCAACTGGCAGGAGCCCCGCTATTTATCAGTCATGGCTCTTGCCACAGGCTCTTAAAGACGTAAGACTTAAAGGGTTAAAATATTGTGTGTATCCAGCGATTGACTAACTTTAATTAAGCCACTGGCGCCTATTGTGCTGGAGTCGCTTCCTATACATATTGTATGATAAATAATGATATAATGATCTAACAGTAATAGTTGTTTTTTGTAAAAAAAAAATTAAAAATTAGAAGAGGGGCCTCGCAACTTGTAAGTCCTGCCCTGTAAGTAAGAATGATATTGTTCAACTCATTGATACACGATTCCTGGTTATCTGTGTAAATTTCTCTGTACATTTTGTTATGTGTTATAAACCTGTCTCCCCAGAAGGTTTTTCTTTTATTCCCCCCCTCCCCCGCCACTCCTCTTATACACACAACTCTATGTGTATCATTCACTTCCATTCATCAGTAAATTTGGGCTCTTTACCTCCCTATTCATCTCCATCTCCTCTTACGTTGCAGTTTGTGCAGGGGCGGATACATGAAAATTGTACCCCAAATATATGTCTATGAAATTATTGACTAAATAACAAAAATTTAATTTAGACTTATGGACAATCACGCACCAGACTTCTCAGATGTGGTGTTTCACTTCTTGTATAAATAGACTAGGCCCAATTAACGACTCCTGTCATTTATAATCCTTGAAGTTGATCTAATATTGGACGCTCACAAACTGACAGATAAGATTTAAAAAAAATGACCTGATTTTTTAAAAAATTCTTCTACTTGGAAAGTTTAAATAACTTTCGTTTCAAATTATCTTTTTTGTTAAATATTTTTTTAATCTATCACGTCTTACTCTTTTTTTTCTCTCTTTTTTTACATTCTCACTTTCTTTCTATCACTCTTTTTCACTTTCTCTCTTTCATTTCCTGGTTGTGCCTTTCTGTATGACACAATGTCACCTCGACCTCCACTAACGGACGGACTCCTGGCATTGATTGTCATTAACTTAATCACTTGGATGACATTCGATTTAAAAAAAAAACAACTTGTCACTCATATTGGTGGCTGGGGGGGGGGTGGAGCTGGGGCAGGAGGGGGGGGGGTCATTCTGTTCAGTAAAAATCTTCAAATTCCCAACTATAAATTTGATTCAGTTGATTGAATTTCACATGCTCAAGAATGTTGAGAATACTGATGTGAAGGCCTCCTGATGTGAAGGCCTACAAAAGTGAAGCCCTACTAATATGAAGACTTAATAATGTGAAGGCCTCCTAATATGAGGCCCAACTGATGTGAAGGCCTACTGATGAGAAGGCCTACTGATATAAAGGCCTACTGATATAAAGGCCTACTAATGTGAAGACTTACTGATGTGAAGGTCTCCTAATATAAAGCCCTACTGATGTGAAGGCCTACTGTTATAAGGGCCTACTAATGTGAAGACTTACTGATGTGAAGGCCTCCTAATATAAAGCCCTACTGATGTGAAGGCCCCCTAATATAAAGCCCTACTGATGTGAAGGCCTACTAATCTGAAAGCCTAGTGATGTGAAGGCCTACTGATGTGAAGGCCCACTGAGTTCAGTGACATCACAAGGGTCACCAAGTGTAAAATTCCAGAATGTTCTATCGAGACCAATAGTAACATTAGGCCTGAACATTGACCCGCAACTTCACAACCGTGTGGGCATTTTAAAACAATAGCTCATTGCAACGTCATCATGTCTGGTGAAGGATTAAACGCTATGACAATTACTAAAACGAACAGAACTTCATGATTCCTTCTTTCCATTCTCTGACAAAAAAAAAGTATTTCCCATAAAAACAAATTGTCATAGAAACAAATATTAAATCAGGATTAGCGGCAGTGTAGACATTATAGGTGCCCAGGTTCTCAACCTCAAAAGGAGTCCTCCACAAAACTAAACTAAAAATTGGATATTAAATTATCTTATCTTATATATGTAAAAATGAAAATTAGATTAAATGAGAAATTCTATATTTTATAAGATAATTAATCCACTTTTTTTGTATTACAACAGGAGCCTCCTAAAAGCAGAGCCCAGGGCCACTACATGCTTAGATACGGCATTGTAAATTCATCGTATGGGTTCATCTTGAAAGCTAATAACATGTTTACACCCTCGGGCTATAGATAGTTTATATTACCATGTTCAAACACTTGTGCATGACACTAATAGCGAGCATTTTTTGAGTGGCTATCTCAAGCACTTTAAAAAAGAAATTAACAACTTCATGTTTCTATCAGCCTCAATCATTCTCAAGATGTTCGCTCGGATTTATTAGCTACATTACAAAAAGTCAAGTGTTGGATGCTACAACTCACATTAGAAAAACATTAATTTTGAATAGTTAAACAAACCAAAGTATGATCACAGAAGAAAAAAAATATATGTGCATGAAGCAGCCATTACTCCACATAGGATTTGAACATTCTTAGAAGATTAAAAATTTTTTTTTTTTTTTTAAAGGAAACCTCAGAATTTGCGCTATTTAACTTTAGCTTTATCATCGTAGGAATCCTTGGGCCTTAGGCCTCTTTTCTTTGCCTCTTTTTTGGGCTTTATGTGCCTCTTTTATGGGGCATCTTGCCTCTTTTGTGGGCTTTTTTTAAAATAGGTTTTTATTTGTAAGTTCTACTAATTCACAAGTATTAAATCATAAACAATTGAAAAGTGATTACTTAACCTTAGAAATATAATATTAGTAATTTAGCTTCAGAATCACCAACTAAACAAAAAAAGATTAAAAAAAATAAAAATTTAAAGTTTAAAAAAAGTTACAAAAAAGGTTACCAAAAAAGTTTTTCTAAAAAAAAAGTTGAAAAAAAATGTACACAAAGAAGACTACGCTGGCTCGGACATGTCACACAATGCCAGATGATAGAATCCCGAAAGATATCCTATATGCTGAGCTAGTGGAGGGATTCAGACTCAAGTGCATCCTGAGACTGACTTACAGAGATGCCTGCAAGTGTGACATGAGAATCACAGGGATCAACGAAAGGATGTGGGGGAAATAGACCAAGACCGGACAGCATGGAGACAGACTGTACGTGCTGGTACGAGCTTTGGCGAGAGCAAAAGCTGCCTTAGTGAAGAGAAAGAAAAAGAAAGCTGCCCTATCAGCTAGTCCTAAAACAGATGCATACACATGCACGAACTGTGGCAAACTCTGCCGCTCCAGAATTGGTTTTAGTTGACACACTAGATTCTGCCCTGTCTCAAGACGAAACCAAGACCAGGGACTCATCTGTGGCGCATCCATGGCGTATAAACACGTCCCTTATTTTGCACACCGGATACATCAAAAAGGTTACAGTTGATAGGTTTTCAGCCGTATATGAAAATCTCCTATTGGAGATAAAAAAATAAACAAGGTCAAGGACTCTAAATGGGATTTCCTTTGTGCCAACCCCCCCCCCCCCCCAAAAATGCGTGACAGATGTTCTTCCTATCAAATCTCCTTTAGCACCGCTAGTTAGTTGACCATTAGTGTTTGAATAATGAGTTGTCTGAGTCAGCCAAGAAAACCAGTGACTTGTCAGAATTTTAGTCATTGGTTAACATTCATGACTAGGTGCATGACGTAATCATCTTCCTTTTTGGAAGTAACGTCTGTATTTTATAAAATAAGAAATAATTTTAACTCACGTGGGGAGGTCAAATGCTTTGTCCATAGAAAATTATGTGTGTGTGTGTGTTACAAACAGAGAGAGAGAGAGAGAGAGAAAGAGAGAGAGAGTTTGGAATATTTAATTCCACGATGCCAAAAAGTGCCCAAAAAAGTAAATTGTAGTAACTCCAGTGGCGGACTGAAAGGGTTAATGTGTGTGCGGCCTACTGACACACACGACTCAGGCCAATCACACAGGTCAAGGGCTGTTGAATAAGGGGACAGTACTGTTAGTGCACGCAAGTATGACCTGTGCTGTGGTCCTGTGATCTAGAGCCTTCACAAACTAGAGACTGTGAAAGAACGGACAGTTGAGTCCAGGACAGAAAAGCAGAAGGACTGTGATGTACCTTTGAGTCCTCGAGAATATAGCTGTACGAGCTAGAGAGACTTGTAGTGTTAGTTAGGCAGTTCTGTTAAGTACAAGAAAGCATTTGAAGTTAGTGGAGCCTATTGTGTTTATTGGCTGTTGATGTATTTGTAAATAAAACCGCCATATTGTTTATTGAAACTCTTGTTGTCAAGTTCTTGTATTAGATGTGCTGTGTTGTGTTTAGCAGTGTTTGCAGAAGGCCTGATAGAGAAGATCGTAACAATATTAAAAACATAGCTTTTCAATATCAGCACCAAAAAGGCTTGCTATTTTCCGCCATGTATAAAAATCAGTTTAAATGGCAGAACCCGTTAGCAGACGAAGAATGGAATACCTGAACACATGTTTTAGGATGTTTTAAGATGTAGGATGTTGATGAAACCAAAAATTACTAAATGACTTAAAGGTAAACAGCCAGTGTAATTTTGTCATCAGAGCCTTCCTCCCCCCCCCCACACACAACACACACACACAACATACACACACGCACATACTACAAAAAACATCGCCGCTTGAGTTTTGGAGGTGCTGTGCTCTTCTTGTTTCTATCAGTTAAGAGCTAGAATTTCCTCCCCTGCTTGCTTTAGCTTCTCGTTTCGTTAATTAGTCACTGACTTGTAAAAAAAAAAATAAGATCAATATAAGATAGGATCAAAATAAGGAAACATAAAAGTTGCAAGAGGGGACATTATCTATCTGTTCTGTGGCTTTTTCTTTGGCCAGCGATTAATGAGCAGGGTATCACGTGGCCCTCACAATGACCAACCAACGTTTACTGTACCCAACTAAAGTCATGTACCCATTAGAGTTGGGTGGACTCTGGTGCGCCCTAAAATTCCCGAAACTCAAAACCCCAGTCTACACCAAGATTCGAACCCAGGACCCAAAGCGAACCATGACCTTTACATCATCTGCCCTATAGACCACAACGTCGGAAAGGGGGGAACTTTACTTTTCATTACTATATGAAGGCTTATGGGGTTTTTTATTCACTATTGTCGCATTGTTAATAATTCACTGCTGACTCATACACTATGATTTAAAGTCTGAAGAATTCAAAGAGCTTGTCTTTTAGTTCAGCATAATTTATTGCAAGATGACGCTTCAGTTTAGTAGATTCCAAACCTTTGTTCGATAACATATTCAAACAGCACACTGTCGGGGATATTGTTGCATTTGTACGTTATAAATCAGAATTGTAATTATTCAGGAGTATATTTGTGTCATTTTGGCTTACGTGGTGAAGTTTCTGTTATGTCATAGTTCAATGTCAAGGTTTCCATTACACTCTTGCTCTTCTTCCGGTGTCTGCTTATGTTCATACATAATATAAAGCAGGGGTTCTCAACCTGTGGGTCGCGACCCCCTTGGGGGTCGATGGACGATTTGCCAGGGGTCGCCTAAGACCATCAAAAATAAGGATTGTTACTGTCTATTCTTCTATTGCTGGATGTGTGTGGGTGTGCGGGGGTCGCGGAAGAGTGGGGGATTGTAAAAAGGGGTCGCCGAGCATAAAAGGTTGAGAACCGCTGATCTAAAGGTTTAGATGGGCGTTCGTAAACAATTTAACAAACACGAATTACCTACCCTTGTATAACTTTAAAAACATTAATTATAGTATGTGCACGACTAATAACTAAACTGGTGTCGGTGTGTCGTGGCGTTTCAGGGTTGATGTTCAGATCTGATGTAACAGTGGTTTAATGGGTGCAGGTTTTTCTTTAAGGATCGTGTGTGTTATGAAAGGCATCTTTCATGAAAACGTTTTTCAAAAGATGGTGATTTACGGTGCTTTTAAAAATTAGTCTATTTTGTCTTTGTGCCAGTGAAATATTACCCTACCAGAAGATGATGGCAAAGTTAATTACTGTTGAAGGTTGCTGTATAGAAAAGTTGAATTATTGTTTTGTCGATTTTAAATTTTCTTAGATTTCTAAGATAGAAGAGTCGTTGGCTTTTACTTTAAACATGTATCCGCCCTATGGTAAGGAAAGAGCGAGTAGGCAGACCATGGGTAGACTTGAAAAAAAAAATAGATTTTAAAATTGAAGCCTGTCTTTGCTAATTTAAACATCCAATTGTTCCAAATAAAACCACCTCTGGCATTGTGAACTTGACAATTTGCAAGCAGACTTCTCATGTAAATCTGAATCAAGGGCTTGAATCAACACAGCCAGTAGATTGAATCAACACTGCAGGCAATTCTCTTGCAAGAGTCTGCTTGGAATCAAAACACGCAGCGAGCGCTGCACAAGAAGCACCGAGAGACCCGTCTTTGACGAGATTGTTTGTTTGTGCTGGATTGATCGTAGAGTCTACGCTCCGCGATGCACATTTTGTGCCTGTGTGTCCGCGAGAGCAAGAAAGTTTGGAAAATGTAGATCTTTTATCTAATATGTTCTTATATTAAAGAATGTTTTAACTTTGATTTATATCCACTGCTTTTCAGTCTAAAACAATGCAGATATGGATAATAAAACTAAACTTTAAAATCGCTCTACCAGATTCGAAAAATGACTTCACATTCACAGTAAATGAGTGAAAACTTAACAAAAATAATTCACATAATTAGGGTTAGGGTGATATATTCACGTTATGGGTCTTAAAACTAAGAAATATTGCAGTATTTTACGATGCTACGGTGACCCAAATGTGACTTTCATAATTTTCCAGTGTTAACGCAGAGAAAACCGTTATCTGCCGGAGCTATGTAGACATAAATCTATGTTTGTTTTTGTTTTGTGTTTTTTTAAGACCTCAAGCATACTTAACTTTGTTAAACCTTGTTGACCTCGAAGCCATATAAATTACCGACACGCTTGTCATGGTCAGTAACTATGAAGCTAATCCTCTGCGGCTTTACTGATGCACTGTGAGAGTTTCAATGGGTTCGGCTAGCAACGTGTTTAGAACCGGATATAGGTCCGTGGGCAGTAGTTTGGCATCGAACGATAACAATATACTGGCAGAAACCAGGAACTGGGTTCGAATCCTGGTGAAGGCTAAAATTTTTTATTTCGGGATCTTTAGGGCGCCTTTAAGTAAACCCAGCGTTAATGGGTACCTGATATTAGTTGGGTGAAAATAAAGTCGGTTGATCGTTGTGTTAGTCACATGACACCCTCGTAGACAGTAGGCCACAGAAACAGATGACCTTTACATCATCTACCCTATAGACCGCATGGTATGAAAGGGGGAACTTATTTTTTTTTCATAACAGCGGTTGACTTTTATAGATATAATTGATTTCTTATTTCTTCATGACGTGTGGGTGGCTGAGGGGTCAACAACCACTTGGCTTCGACTTGGCCACAGACCAAAGGCTGGTCGAGTTAAAACCTCGACTCGACCAGAGTTTTGTGTTTTCTGAACGCCTAAAGGCAGCACGGTAATCTTCTCCTAGATACCCCCCCCCCACACACACACACCGGTCAATAAATGAGATTGCATCGGCGCTCTCTGAGCATGCTATAATTAAGCATGAAAGATGCGATACATAAAAACAATTATCAAATTTGATTTGATTACACGTATAGCAGTTCACTTAATTTCCAATTCAACTTTAAAGATTGGAAAGAAAATGAAACGATAATTAGAAATGAAAGGAGCACAAATTGTGACAAATATACAGCTTCAAGATTTCTGACATTCGATGTTGCATTTGAACTTTTTATCAACATTTCTAAACAAAAAAATTGAATGGACAGAATGAAAGAGAGAGAGAGGGAGGAGAGAAAGGGAGAGAGAGGGAGGAGAGAAAGGGAGAGAGAGGGGAGAGAGAGGGGGAGAGAGTGGGACACAGGGAGAGAGAGAGGGAGAGAGAGAGGTGGGAGAGAGGGACAGAGAGGGAGTGAGAGAGAGGGAGAGAGAGAGAGAGAGGGAGAGAGAGAGGGAGAGAGAGGGGGAGAGAGAGGGAGGAGAGAAAGGGAGAGAGAGGGAGGAGAGAAAGGGAGAGAGAGGGGAGAGAGAGGGGGAGAGAGTGGGACACAGGGAGAGAGAGAGGGAGAGAGAGAGGTGGGAGAGAGGGACAGAGAGGGAGTGAGAGAGAGGGAGAGAGAGAGAGAGAGAGGGAGAGAGAGAGAGGGAGAGAGAGAGGGACAGAGAGAGAGGGACAGAGAGGAAGAAGTACAGAGAGCGTGATAGAGAAAAAATAGAAGGGAGAGAGACAGAAGAGAAGAAGAGAGAGAGAGACAGGGAAGACGTAGAAGAGAGCGAGACATAAGTGAAACAGAGAGTGAGAGAGACAAAAAGAAGAAGGAGAGAGGCGGCAGACAGAGAGACAGAAAAGTGAGGACTTAGAAAGAAAAGTAGAAAGAGAGTGATGGGCAGTCAATAAGTGAGAGACTCTCAGAGACAGAGACAAAGAGACAGAAAGAGAGAGAGACGAAAAAGAGAGAGAAACAGAGGGAGAGAGAGAGAGAGAGAGAGAGAAAGACGGAGATAGAAAGACGGAGATAGAAAGATAGAGAGAGAGAGAGATATGGGCACAGAGACATGGACAGAAACAAGTTAGCCAGAGAGAAAAACGGAGACAGAGAGAGAGAGAGAGAGAGAGAAAGAAAGAAACAAAAAAGAAACAAAGACAGTGAAAGAGACAGAGAGAAACAGAGAAAGAGAGAGAGAAAAGAAGACAGATTTACAGTTTTATTAAAGTATTCAGTTTTCAGTAGCGCTTATTTCATTACAGTAACCTCTCACCTAAACATTAAAGATTGTTTTACTGCAGATTGAAGCTGTTTCCTACAAATGAAAAACAAATTCCGCACTGTTGATCATCTGCCTTAACAAATTAACGAAATAAACAATGTAGTCTCTAATTGTGATGAATTTTCGTAATGTTTTAAAATAATAATTTTATGCCCCCTTTGAGACCCCCAGCTTGTTTAAACTAGCTTTATTAGTTCATGTTGTACAAGCTAGCTCAGTAAGATCTAAACTGTAACCCTAACCCAGAAAATAAGAAAGATAAACAGATTACCTTTAAAAATGGCAAACTCAAAAGTCTCGTTCGAAATAAATAAACCAAAGCAAGCTAAATCCTAACGGGAAATGAGCTTGCCTTTAATTGTGTTATCTGGCCAAGTGATGGGATTTATAATAAATGAATGTGTCAGGACATTTTATTCTGGAACATTTTTTTTTTAAATATTCTTAATAGACGTGTATGTAACTTTAAAAAATTCCCTTTCCGCTAATTTTTAGACGTCATATGTTGTTTTCTCTATTTAAAAAAAAGCATTTTTAAACCCTGTAAAAATTGATACAACCAAAATTTTAATTAGCTTGGACCAGTGTTGTACAATGTGTGTGTGTGTGTGTTTCTATGGTGGCCGTAGGAAGAGGATAGCGATTGGTTGGGAACGATGCAAGATAAGAGGCATTGTCGTCAGCGGTTTTAGATAGGAGAAACAACTCCATAATGCCAAACTGAAAAGACGTGTTTTTGTATTAACTGAGATTTTATTCAGAATACTATTTAATATTATTACTAAAACCAAGTACATTTATTACAAATTGATTTTGACTTCAATGTTCTATTTAGTACTTTTCACAAACAAATTCTAGTTATTTCAAATTTTACAAGTTAAAATATAATAAACCAACAGCGGTTTAGTTGTCTACCAACTCCTTGGTGTTACAAGTCAACCACCGTCAGTAACAACTAGTAAAGCCAGTATGCGCTAGTTTTAAACCAGAAAATAAAAGCGTTGCTAAATATATTAACTCTTTCTCTCCTAACTGACGATACCAACATTGATTCTACCAGAATGTGGTAAATAAATACGGAGAGAAAGATTTAACAAAAAGATAAAGTCTCATTCTTAATAACTCAAAGTAAACTAAATCGTGGGCGCAAAAAATTTAGCCTGTTTCTAGTTGTATTATCTGGCTAATGGTTGGTATTAATGATAACTAAATGTGTCAGTTAGGACATTTTCTTTTCAACATTTTTGAAATATCCTTTCTCCGTGTAGATCTATCTAAAGACACACACACACACGTATACCCAGGAATACTTTACACATACACACCCAATAATCTAGAGACGACTAAAAGCTTTTTGTTATCAGTGATGTCCATCAAAATTTGGAGGGGAGTAAAAGTGAAATGGCAAAGCGGTTCTGTCACGCAGACGACATTATCACGAGCTGACCTAATTACATCGGTAATTTAACTGTCTCAAGACATCTACTTAAAGACAGTTCACAAATACGATTTAGCGATTTAGAAAAAAAAAGAAAAAGTAAGTATGGGGATTCGGTAGGACCACAGAAATCATCTTGTTTTTGTTTTAAGTCACGTCTGTATTTTATAAGATAAGGGTTTATAGTATTATCTTATAAAAGGGTCCTCTTAGTGACGTTATAAAAATGTTATACCATAATCTACTAGGACGTACTAATTTAATCTAAAACATTTTCCGAAATAATGTAATAGCCTACATCCGTAGACAGTGCTTCTAGATCTAGTAGGCTCCATCCTTTTAGGGGCCTAAACACTTAGCGATTAAAAAGCAACATAAGGCCTTATAAGGATATAGTGTGTACATCTATCGATAAATTATCAAACTTAACATAATGATATTGAATGAATACAGGTACCTAGAATTGAGTGTCCATTATATAATATACAGTTTATGGACCGGATGGTATAGGAAAGCCCGGGACGATGATGACACCCAGTCCGCCCATAGATTTGCACGTGAGAGGAAAGCTATAGATAGAAACTGGGTAAGAGTCAATAATTCATTCAGTTAATAGTAAAATTCGAATGGAGAGTCAATTGTCATTGTCAGTTAGCTTATTATGTGTAGTGTACGCTATTATGAGTAGTCAAGTTCATATTCCTGTAAATTCTTTTTTTTAGAATAACTTGTTTACAGAATTTCTATTTGTTTTTTTCTCTTTACATGGGGGGGGGGGGGGGGCGCGATGATAGAGCAGCAAGCTTCCTGGAAGTCTCCAGTTCAAATCCTAAAGAAGTATGGGATTTTTAGCTTCAGTATTTTTAGGACACTTACGAGAATGAATATGGGTGAAGGGGGTGTCCCTTTTGTGCTCGGGCTTCGGCCTCGCCTCTAGCCCAAGCGTTTGGGTAAACGAGCCCATCGGTAATGTGGATGTAACACATTACATCTGCTTGGATCCCTCCCAGACAGAACTGAACAACAACTGGAGTGCTAAGAATCTTTGACTCCACTCTAAAGGTTATTCTAAAGAAGTAGAAAAAACGAAGAATAAGTATATTTAACACTTTCTCTCCTAACTGACGATACCAGCGTTGATTCCACCAGATTTACCACATTCTGGTGGAATCAACGCTGGTATCGTCAGTTAGGAGAGAAAGAGTTCAATAATAATAGTAATCTTTATTGTCTGTATGGGAATTTGTCTTGCAATGTGTGCATTACACCAAACAAAAAACATAACTATAAGACTGCATAACTAATTAAAAAAGAGCATTCAATATACACCCAGCAAAGAAATAATAATGAATAATGAAAGCACAGTTCAGCAAGGTTCTAAACAGCAAGGTTCTAAACAGCAAGGAAAATAATAGAATAAAAGATACTTTAAAAAATAAGCATTGTATCAAAGGGGAAAAACCGCAAAACCTCTGCCACAAATCTCAATACTAAAACGTTTAACTCCCTTTTACTTTATAAACCAAATTAATTGATTCCCACTAAATTATCAATACTTTTTTTCATTATTGATTCATATTTTGCCATCGATTATAAAGCTAAGTGCTTAATTCAACTTGATCCAAGAATGGGAAGTGGGAGAAAAAAACGTGTAAATAATTTGTACCAGACAGACAGAATGAGAAAATGCAAGCTTCTTTTTAAAAAAGAGTGAAAAATGACATCTTCGCATTACCAACGCCTGCAGGTTGAGAACTCTCCCTGAAAGCTAGTAGGTCTAGATATCAGAAATTTTTGGGCTATCCACGTTCAGTTTCTCGATACAAAGAATAACACGAGGATCGAGACCTATACTTTACAATCTTGACCTGTGAAAGACTTGTCCTCATTTTACCGGACGTCTTGAAAATTGGCAGCAGTGAACTTTCTTTAAGGTGTCCTTGACATCGTTTATTTTGTCTTTTTCAATCTATTTCTTTTCATTTCTAGTGGGTTTTTTTTTTCAGCTTCCACTATATTACCACGACATTTCATCAAATCGCTTTCCCTTCTTTTTCTTTCTCGCTCCATACTACCGCTTACAGAAGGTAAAGAGGATCTTACAAGTCATTATATCAACAAACAGATAATAACTAATTAATTTCTAGTCTGAAAATCTGTAGATGAAGATTTTGTTGAAACGTAAAGTTTACATTTCCACTTACGTTCCAATGTGTAATCAATTATTTTTTGATTCGAAGAAATTCATATAGCAGGTATAAAGAAGTGTTTCAGTAATTTAATTATATAGAGGGTAGAAAAAAAACAGGGCCAAAAAAAAACTGGACTGGGTCCTCACTTATCCTCTTATATTAAAAAGAAAATGCACCTGTAAAATATTACAAACAATTTACGAAAGATTGCATGAATACATAGAAAGGTCTGGCTAAATCAATGTCTTTTAGTAAGCAGTGCCAACTTCAAGAGAGTATGGTGAAAATGGGCTAGAAATTATGCTGAAAGCAAGATTAGCATTTATAAATGTGCTTGGAGAAGCGACGAGAGAAAGAGGTCTCTAGAGACAGACAAAATCAGTAGATAAAGTGTTATGGAGTGTGTGGGTGTGCTTCTACGGTATAATAGGAAGAGGTTAGCTATGCAATGTGAATGATGCAAGATAAGGTGGCATTGTCATCAGCTGTCTTGTGTAGAACAAATGATTCTAGATTGACTGAGTGAAAAGACGTGTTTTTGTTTTGTTCAAAATACTATTTTATATTATTAACTCAACTCTACTACATTTATTTATTTTAACTCAAGTTAAATTTGTCTATATTGTAATAAAAGTTTAGAGTTAGTCTTGTTCACAAAGAAGTTATTTCAAGTTTTACAATGTAAGATATAATACGCCTAGTATACAAGTAAAAGAGATGATACGGAGAAAGTACAATAAATTGTAGCGAAAACTCAGAGGGAGAGAGAGAGAGAGACAGAGCTACTGACAAGTATAAATAAACTTAAATACTAAATCTACTTAGTTGTGGCCCAGAGCGGAGAAAGTAAAATACATTGTAGCGAAAACTCAGAGAGAGAGAGAGACAGAGAGACAGAGAGAGACAGAGAGCTACTGACAAGTATAAATAAACTTAAATACTAGATCTACTTAGTTGTGGCCCAGAGCGGAGAAAGTAAAATACATTGTAGCGAAAACTCAGAGAGAGAGAGAGACAGAGAGAGAGAGCTACTGACAAGTATAAATAAACTTAAATACTAGATCTACTTAGTTGTGGCCCAGAGCGGAGAAAGTAAAATACATTGTAGCGAAAACTCAGAGAGAGAGAGAGACAGAGAGACAGAGAGAGACAGAGAGAGAGAGCTACTGACAAGTATAAATAAACTTAAATACTAGATCTACTTAGTTGTGGCCCAGAGAGGAGAAAGTAAAATACATTGTAGCGAAAACTCAGAGAGAGAGAGAGACAGAGAGAGACAGAGAGAGAGAGCTACTGACAAGTATAAATAAACTTAAATACTAGATCTACTTAGTTGTGGCCCAGAGAGGAGAAAGTAAAATACATTGTAGCGAAAACTCAGAGAGAGAGAGAGAGAGAGAGAGACAGAGAGAGAGACAGAGAGAGAGAGACAGAGAGAGAGACAGAGAGAGAGACAGAGAGAGAGAGAGAGAGAGCTACTGACAAGTATAAATAAACTTAAATATTAGATCTACTTAGTTGTGGCTCAGAGCGGAGAAAGTAAAATACATTGTAGCGAAAACTCAGAGAGAGAGAGAGAGACAGACAGAGAGCTACTGACAAGTATAAATAAACTTAAATACTAGATCTACTTAGTTGTGTCCCAAAGCGTCATGGGAGGTGATATTCTCCCCTCACAGTACTAAAGGGAGATGAAACCAGTTCTAGAGGCAGAGCTGTGGATGGAATTGAGGCAGGGGTGAGATGGATTGCAATAATCAAGCAGGTGATACCCTAATGAAAAAAAAACAAAAAAACACCCCTATAGCATTCATCCTAGTTTTCTTTTACATACCATTAGCTTACACAGAAGTGTACATTAATGAAAGGCAGATAATTCATTTTTTGTAGACAAAAAATGCTTGAGTTTTCGGTGTAAATAACTATATAAAAGGAATTATATTTCTGGGTCAGAAAATTAAATTCCCTATTTTATTATAAATTATTTTTAATTATTGTTAGTGTTAAACTTTTTTGTTTATTAACCTCCTTTTTTATATAGCCACAAATTTTTTTGTTATTTCTTTTTTTTTTTCTTTTTTAAAGGAAACCTCAGAATTTGCGCTATCAATTTTAGCTTTATCATCATAGGAATCCTTGGGCCTTAGGCCTCTTTTCTGTGCCTCTTTTTTGGGCTTAATGTGCCTCTTTTATGGGCCATCTTGCCTCTTTTGTGGGCTTTTTTTTTTTTTTTAAATGTTTTTTTTTGTAAGTTCTCATAATTCACAAGTATTAAATCATAAACAATTGAAAAGTGATTAACCTAAAAATACAACAATAGTAACAGAAACATTATTTAATATCAAAGACATACTACCTAACCATCCTAACCATTGAACCCACTAAAGACAGAAAAATGATACACGTATCCTCTACTCCAGAATAATCAACACAATATCAGATATCCCTGACCCCCAACACCCCATTTTTGGAAAACTACCTGAGCATTGTACAAGTATATGAAAATCAAACTAGATAATTCTCTACCCTAAATTATTTTCCTAAATGTCAATTCTAAGTGATTAGGATCAAAAACCTTATTATTATGTAGAGCTTTGAGCCAGTTAGCCCAAACAAGGTTCCTGTATTCGGAAACAATAATTAAGTTAAAGTTATGTATCATTTTATTCACTAGGCTTTCATGTTATTAATTTTGATTATTCGCCACAGAAGTAAAAATGAAAATATTTGTGTTGTTACTTATTATACATTTAGTGAAAGTTTAATGTTTTCTTGGTTTCTAAATTGAGAATAAAAATATTTTATTTCATATTTTGAAATTCTGTTAAAACTTCAGCTGAACTAGAATCTCCAGCATATAACATAACAAAAAACAGGATATTACAACATCATTATATATCACATTGCAAATTGTACACATGTAGGAACTATTGGACTCAAAAAGATATTATCATAGTCTATTTTGATGGAGAGCCATGACATGTGTGTGATTTTGATGTCAACAATCTCTAGTGAACTTTTGTTTATTTAGCATTGAAACAAATCACTTTCAATCAAAATTATTCTTAATTAAAATTGAAGTGTTCGCAGCTTCATACAAAACTCTCCCAACTGATCGATAGACCTGCATCCAGATGCGTATTCAAGATTGTCAATGGGACGACTTTCATACCATGCAATTGTATCTGTTAAAATCGAAGCCCTGGTAGATATTGATCTTGATAAAAGTATTGATTTAGTAAATTATCTATTTGAAAGCTACTTATAATGGACGTGCTCAATGTAAAACAAAAAAAATGTACCCCTTTCAAATTTTGCGATATATGGGGCAGATGATATAAATATGTAAAGGTCATCAGATTCTTTGGTACACGGATAAAGAAGGTGTCATGTGGCCAGAACACAGATCAACCGCCTTTACTTTTTCCCAACCAGTGTCATTAGAGTTAGCTGGACTCAGAGGTCCCCTATAAATCCCGAAGTTCAAAATCCCCGTCGTCACCAAGATTCGACCCCTCGGTTCGAAGGTCAAGCGCTGTACCTCTCAGTCACCAAGCCCGTGTAGCCCAGTGTAGCATCATGTAGCCCCGTGTAGCATCATGTAGCCCCGTGTAGCCAATAACGAGGTCCAACAAACAATAAAGACAGTGTCAAAGTAATCATGGCATGAAGGGGTACACTGCTCAGGACCAATAGAGGCACGACAAACAATAAAGACAGTGTCAAAGTAATCATGGCATGAAGGGGTACACTGCTCAGGACCAATAGAGGCACAACAGACAATACAGTGTCAAAGTAATCTTGGCATGAAGGGGTACACTGCTCAGGACCAATAGAGGCACAACAGACAATACAGTGTCAAAGTAATCTTGGCATGAAAGGGTACATTGCTCCGGACCAATAGAGGCCCCACAAACAATAAAGACAGTGTCAAGGCGACCATGGCGTGAAGGGGTACATTGCTCCGGACCAATAGAGGCCGTAGATCAGTGATGCCCAACCTTATACAGCCCGCGGGCCGTAGTTTGGGCATCACTGTCCTAGATCATCATCCATTAAAAAGAAGACATTAAGAAATACTTAAACAAAACTTGTTAACAAAAAATCTACCAGTATTATCGTTTTACAGAATTTTGTTTAGAATTCCATGTTTATGTAATTTTGTTCATGTCATTAGGAAACATCCAAAAGTTTAGGAATAGTAGCAATTGTTTCTGATTCGCCTCTCGGAAGACCAGAAACACGAAATTTCAGTCTATAAATATTATATCCATTGATAAAATGGAGAGATGGAAATATATATATATATATATATATCTACTGAAAAATAATGATTTGGTCATAATTAGGTAAAGTAGTACTCAGATACTCATTCGAAAGATTCTTTCCAGCAGCTGCACCATCCTCAGACAACGTCGCCAGCATTGGCTTGGTCATGTCCGTCGGACGGAAGATAAACTTATTCAGAAAATCATTGTTTATGAACTAGCAACAGACACAAGAAAAGCTGGTCGCTCCACTTCCGATATTTGGACGTGATTAATTGGACAAGAAAAACAGGTGCAATCGATGTTGACTCCTGGGAAGACATAGCCCTAGGCTCGAAAACTCAAGAAAACATAAAGAAACATGGGCGCAGTTAGGAATTTTCCATCCTTTGGGGGCCCGAGGGGCTTTACCTCTTTTGGGGGCCCTGCATTTTGCGTAATATTTAATATTTAATGTAAAAAAACACTCGTTTGGCGGCCCCGCTTAAGTTGGGGCCAGGAGGAATTTTTAAAAGAAACTAGAACTGACGCAAATAGAGCAATGATTTTAGCACAAACGAAAGTTCACATTCAGGGGCAGACTGGCTAAATTGGCATTCGGGCAAATGCCCGGTGGTCCGGTACCCAAGTGGGCCGATAGGGTCATCTAAAAAGCCTCACGAATGGCACTTATTAAATTGTTAATATTCTCTTATAAAAGGGGCCCTCTGAGCGTCTTGTTTTAAAAAAAGAAAAACGTATACAGACTCTACATTGTAGGTCCTAATACTAATTTAATTTTTAAAAATTTTACGAAATAATGTAATAGCCTATATCCGCAGACAGTGCTACTAGTAGGCTTCATCCTTTTAGGGCCTACACACTTAGCGATGAGAAAACAACATAAGACCTATATTTTTTTATAAAGATATACAGCATGCGTACAGTTATCGCTACATTATTAAGCTTAACATAATGATTTTGAGGACAGGCAGGCCTATAATTGGAGGCCCATTGTATGCAATAGGCCTACAATTTATGGGCCGGAGTGAATAGAAATGCCTGGGTCGATTTTGACACTCTGATCCTGTCCACATTTGACGAGAGTCTTGCTATTGGTAAAATCACTAAATTTACAGACACTCAAGCACAGAAGACTAAAGATTAAAGCAGCAATAATACATAATATACTAAGCCATAATAAAGCGCTCAGACACAAAGATAAAAATACTTGTATCATTTCAAACGCTTGGAGAAATTCACACCCGTATTATTTTCTAGTGTCATCATGGCATTGAACGGATTGCCTGAATCAGCCAAGAAAATCAAAGCCTCAATAGAGTTAAATTCTCTGGTATGCACGGGTACATTAACCCAGTGATACGTGTATGATCTAATAATGAATAACCCTCTCTTTTAAAGTAACGTCAGTAATTTATAAGATAAGATAAGAAGATCGCATGCAGTAGAGCAGTGTTTTCCAAAATGGTGTCCGCGTACCCCCAGGGGTGCTGGAAGAATTTGGAAAGGGTACGCATGGAGCCTCATTAACTAGTCTGATTTTTTTTTATGCCTATTTATTATGTTCTATTAATAAATTAAAGTGTTGTGGGTGGGAGGGGTACTCAGCATTACAAAAAATTATAAAAAGGGGTAAACATAGGTCAAAATTTTGGGAAACATTGCAGTAGAGTTTGGTGAATGTGTTGTATATGCACTATATAAGTCGTTAATTCTTTTTAAAGAAAATTGACAGACGAAATACAGTAATGAAAAATAATCAATGGATTATAAAGAATGCAATATAAAATGTCATTACCTTTGAAAAATAAATCCTTTTTTTGAATACGTATTTAAATTAATCGAAGTATCGAAAGACTCATATACAAAACACAAGATTCTAAAACAACACGTTTAGTCAGTCGCTATAATGATATAATGACTCCATATTGTGTTCTATTTCGGCCTGTGTTGAGTGGGGTCAAGGTCATTTGTACCCTGCGCTAAAAAACCTGGCAATCGTGAATTTTCAGTTCGCTAACCATCCGTCAGTTTCTCTTTGACTGGATAGTACAATGGACCAGGGCCGGACCTAACAGTGGCGGGGCCCTATGCAAAACTGATTGCGCGGGGCCTAGTCTGGGTGAGAATAAGGATAATAAGTTAAAATCAAGATTTTGAATTATAAAACAAAATTGACTTTGAATTTTATTCATTCTTTACTAAGTACAAAATTGCGATCAAATTAACTGTACTTTACGAGCCTTGCAACCTATGACATATTTTTATGCCAGTGACTATAAAAGTAAATAAAGTATTGGAACTTCCGATTAAGGTGAAAATTCGCCCGATTATTACATTTTATTACATGAAAGCTAACAATGATTTTTTCTTTTATCGCGCATAGGATAGGCGTTTTCCGCATTGGATGAAACCCACAAATGACAAGTATATTTTTCATGAGATTTTTATGAGTTTTCCGGAGATTTTAATAAATTCAGGAGATTTCCAGGAATTTTTCGCATATATTTTGCAATATAAAGATTTCACCTAGAATTAGCGCGGGGCTTATGAAAGCGCGGGACCCACTGCAACCGCATAGGTTGCAGTGGCCTAAGACCGGCCCCTTCAATTGACACGGTATGAACTGAACGGCATTTAAACTTCTAAACTGCAATTGAAACCTATGTCTGGACACCATCTTATCTCATTAAAGACGCCAAGAGTCATCTTACAATATCTTATCTTGCAAATTACAGACGCTCCTTCAAAAGGAAGATAATTAAGTTACTCGCTTTAAATCCTGCTTAGTCATTGGTTTTTCTGGATGACTCAGGCAACCCATTCCATGCTGTAATGACACTAAGAAAGGAGAAGCACTTCTACAATATTGTCCTAGTATATGGAATAAGAAAAGCGCCTTTATCTGTGTATCTTTCCGAGTATTTGAATAGGTTTTGTTTCTGCATTTGTACATTATGGTTCAGCGTTTTAAGTATTATTGCTACTTCTCATTCGACTAAGTAAACCTCGGTCTGTAAACAGTTATCTACAAACAGCTTGCTTGACAACAAGAAGTCTGTATGCTTGTCAAAATAATTAACAGTTTTAATCCATGGCGCGAACGGAATCGAAACACGTACTTGAACTTAGCAGACGACGTTGCACTACTCGGGTCTACGATTGAATGTATACAAGAAATGACGGAGAGCCTAATTAAAGAGGCACCCAAAATTGGCCCTCCGCATAAACTTGGATGAAACTAAAATTATGCGACTTTTATGTAAGGCATGTCAACCAGAGCGAGACCACTCGTTATAGAGAGGCCTCAACACTGACCTACAACGTCACAACCTGTGGGCAGTTTAGACCAATAGCTCGTTGCCACGTCGTACAATCTTCAGGCCTACTATAACGATTGGCGTCGGTCAGAGCTTGAACAGCTAGTTTAGCTCACATACCTATGCAGCATCATAGTTAACGATGGGGATACGTATTAAGGGGATACGTATATACGTATATTGCCGAATAGGAAAGGCGAGGGCCATTTTCCAAAGAAGATTTACAAGACAAAAACAACAACAACAACATAACCTTAAAAGTTTGAGGCGCTGTGGACGAGGGATAAAGCGCTTGGCTTCAAACAAGGGTTGCCGGGTTCGAATCTGGGTGAGGACTTGGATCCTGAATTTCGGGATCTTCATTGCGTCTGCGAGTCCACCCACGCTCTAATGGGTACCTGATATTAGTTGGGGAAAGGTAAAAGTTAAGGTTGGTCGTTGCGCTGGCCACGTGACACTCGTTTAGCGTGGGCCACAGAAACAGGTAACCTTTACATTATCTGCCCTATAGATTGCAGCGCTGTTTCATTTTCTTCTTTTAAAGTGTAAACTGCAGGTAGTGTATGATGTAATTTCCAGCTTAAAATAGGTCTGGAATATTTTTTAAAAATGTTTACATTCGTTGCCTACCCGAGAATGTAACTTTTTTTTTTAGAAATAAAGCGCGCTGTTTCGGTCAGAAGGGTGAGAATGTATAATTGTATATAAACCGAATATAACATTTGTATGAAATAATAAAGACTTACTGTTTTAATATAGACGAAAATTGTATAAATGCATAAGTGACCTACATATTTTGCCACATCCAACACAGACCAAACAACATGGATGGCTGCCTGGTCGTGCGGTTTGCGCGCTGGACTGTCGTTCAGATTTATCGATGGTCACGGGTTCAAACCCTGCCCGCTCCCATCCCCGTCGCCCTGCGGGAGGTTTGGACTAGGAAGTAATTATCTTCAACTCTGAAGGAACATCCGAAACATGTAAAGCATTTTACAAACAAACATGTAAATTTAGTGTCAAGAATATATAGATGTATATAAAAATATACGTCTGTGTATGTTGCAATTTCCGTGGAAAAAAAATCCATTAGTTAAGTGTTTCATTGCTATTATGTAGAGTTGTAGTTCGCGTGATAATATGAAAAACTACTTACTAATTGTTGTTTTAAATTATGTTCCACTTATATGCATACTAAACAGTTTATTGTGTGTAGTCTTTCTGGAAAGATTACCGTGTTTGTTAATAATGATAGTGAATAGTTGTAAAAATGGTGTATTTTTGTGAAAAAACTGATTGCATAAGTGATTTTAAAAATTAGATTTTCGCTTTCAGAAAATTAGATTTTTCGCTTTCAGAAAAGAAAAAAGTAGCCGTTGCATCAGAACTTTGAATGGTCTAAAATATTATGATGTCGGATTTTCACTATCTTTCCTAGTTTACAAGATCTAAAAGGGACGGACGGGCGGACAGACAGAAAACAAAACTAACAGCGTCTTTTCCCCTTTCGGGGGCCGCTAAAAATGGTAACATAAAAATGAATTTGACAATAAGAAACTGAAATCTTTGATTACAGTAGGAGTGTAAAAAAAAAATTCGTCTAGATCTAGATCTACCATGAAACTTACTTTGAGTTGACAGAAGCAGACGTGAAGAACTTCCAAATTTCTTAACTTTTAAAATTTTCAATCTGACGTTAATCCACCAGGAGTTGCTAGGTAACGAAACAAACTAATCTGTCAGATCTACGTAATCCTTAGATCAATATAAAACTGTCTCAGACCTGACCTAATGCGTTATCTTATTGAAGTCTAAGATCTAGTTTATAACAACGCTTGAAATACTCTTACACACAGAAATAATTAGACATTAAACAAGGCACATCATAATCATTTTATGACTAATTGTCAATTACTTGTATCCTTAGCTATAATAATTAAAGCAAAGTTGGTCTTTTTTTAAAACAGAGATATAGCGATTTTCAAGATGTTTCTAACAAAAATGTAGTAGCTGATGTTGATGATGGTACATAGTCACCACATGAGCTAGCAATCAACGAAAGTCACTACAGTCACCTTGTGACCAGACACCAGCAGATCAGCCAGACGCCTTCGGGCCTCTCACCCTTCCAAAACCAGGGGAAGAACGCCTAGCCTTCACCGAGTACTCAAAGCCTAGGTTTCAGTGAGACTCTAAAGAGACGCCGTCTCGCTCACACGCGGGCAAGCGTGCAACAAGTCGACATGGCTGCACCCCCCTTTCCCCCTAGCTTCCCTCCCTATTTTCTCTTTCTACAGCCACGATCATATCAAACGTTCTAAAAATAGCGACCGATTTTTCCTAAAATAAAACGCAAGGGGAGATAAATAACATCAAAGTTTTTTTCAAAGTGTTCTGTGCGTTTAATTCATCTTTTTTTTAATCAGTTTATTCTACAATCTAATGTATATATTTATATTTTTTTTAGTTATACCCAAACTATTATATCCATGCATTATTTCATTATATTAGATCTACAACAGCTTGGGGTTAGTGCCTGGAGACAAAAGGCTGGAGATCTGAATGGAGGGATGCGTTGAAGCAGGCCAGAACCTTCCATAGAAGCGGTTCTCAACCTTTTATGCTCAGCGACCACTTTTTACAATCCCCCACTTAGCAGCAACCCCCCCCCCCGCACACACACACAGCAATAGAGGAATTGACAATAAAAATCCATTTTTTCAATGGTCTTTGGCGACCCCTTCGTCAATCGACCCCCAAGGGGGTCGCGATCCAAAGGTTGAGAACCCCTGCTCCATGGGCTGTAGCGCCACTATTTCATTATATAGTAAATGAGGCAGGCCAGAACCCTCCATGGGCTGTAGCGCCACTATTTCATTATATAGTAAATGAAAATACGTTTTACTGGTCTTATGATGCCATACATAATACGCGACTTTCAGCTTAGTATCTACTATTTGTTTGCCAGTAATTATCATTATCATTTACACATAAATTCGTAATTGAAAAGAGCACAATCTGATGTCCTATGAACTCGAAGGTGGCTATGGGGTCCGATCTTAGCTTTGAAAAGCCGGTCCCACAAAAAGCAAACACATTCATTAATTCAATAGATTTGCTAAATGCAAAATAAATAAAAAATTATTAAGAGCTCAAAAGTCCTTTTTGTGAATCTTTCGGAGTATAGATATGCTGATCTTTAAATTGTATTCATTTACTTGAAAAGTTGTTTGAAATATTATTGATTAAAATTGTGAATGATATTATTTGAGAAATCCTCATCGTGGTATTGACTGATTTGAGAAGACATCAAGACGGGGTATAAAAAAAAGTTTACTAAAAGGTATAAAAATAAATTTGATAGATCTAGGTCATATTAAAAGGAAGCTGACAAGGAATTATTATAGTAGTATTATTTTAAAAGTATATAGATGATAAAAGATAGACCCAAGTTTATGTCTTACTGGTCACGTGGCTTCGGATTGTCATAGCAGTTGTCCCTATTTCAAACCCTGCCCGACTCCCCATCTGCAAACTTTACAGGATTTCTTATGGCCAGACCCCCCCCCTTTTTCTTTTCTTTTTTCTATGCTCATACGCTCTTTGCTTCAGCTCACGAGTTCGAATTCCAACACTGGTCCAGACAAGTGATAGGAACATAGCGTATTTAGAAAGCTAGAAGCACGAAATTGCGCCAAACAAAAACAATTGGTAAAAACATTTCAGAGCACACAGATTTATTATTGGGAGTCTAGATCTATTATATATTACGATTACTAATTTACTTGCATGACTGATCCAGACTAGCTGATACTCTTAATATAAGACTTGTTTTTTTTTTTTTTTTTTTTTTTGTAAAGTATTATTCTTTTCTTTGTCGTTTGATTATTTTTTTTTAATAAATAGGCCACATTTTAGCGACCAGCATAACTCGAGAAAAAAAATAGTAAAATTTTCATCCACGTTCCAAAATGTAAATAGATCGTGTGTCCGATTGATTCTAACAAACTGGTCAGTGTTAGGCTTGCCTAGAACTTTAGTAGGGTAGTCGGTCATGACAAGACGACCACGCAATAGTCTTCGGTGTGTGTTGAGTGGTCAGGCGAGAAAATGCTACACACTGTCGTGGTTAGTCAAGCGTAACACGCATTTTTGTTTTCTTTATTTACAAACTCTGCCGCTTGATCAGTCACACCAGCTTCTGCACCGTCTCAAGACGAAACCAAAGCTATTGATTCACCTGGGCGCATCCATTGTCTTCCGAGACATAGGGAGCCATAGATATATAAATAATCAATGATGGCAAGACAATAATATAATCAGAGCACGATAAGGAACATATTGGTGGTGTAGGAATCATCATGTCTAAAATAGCTGCCTCGGCGCTAATTTCTTGGAAGCCAGTCAGTGACCGCATCATTACAGCTCGACTTCAAGCAAACCGAATCAAAATCACTACCATCCACGTATATGCTCCTATAGAGGATGCAGAAGATAACATCAAAGATAATTTCTATAATCAACTTCAAACCACACTTGATGAAATACCCACTCATGACATAATTCTACTGATGGGAGACTTTAACGCCAAAATCAATCCAAACCGAACTTGCTTTGAATACGTAATGTTACCATATGGCTCTGCAGAAAACATCAGTAATAATGGCGAGCGCTTGATTTCTCTCTGCGCATCCAACAGCCTTTCAATTGGAAACACATATTTTAAGCACAAACAAATACACAATAAAACATGGCGATCACCAAATGGAGAAACCTTCAACGAGATAGATTTCATTTGCATCTCCAAACGATGGAGGTCATCTCTATTTTGTGCGGACCCGCAGAGGAGCGGATATTAGCTCAGACCACAACCTTGTCACTGGCAAATGTAAGCTCCGACTGAAACCAAAATGAGCCACACGACCCCGCCCATTTAATGTAGAGAAGCTTAAAGACGGCAATATTGCAGCACAGTTCCAATTGAAACTAAAGAACTGCTTCGAGGCTCTTACAGATTAACTGACCCTTGAAGAAGAGTGGGCCAACTTTAAAGAGACCACTATTGAGTGCGCGAAATAAGTTATCGGAAGGAGGCGATTTTCATACAAGGAACGATGGATACAAGACAGAACATGGAAATTGATCGAGCCAAACGTAGACATGATCAGAAAAATGAAACACAGGATCGCATCCTAGCGGAAAAAGCCTATAGGGAAGCAGATCTGAAAATAAAGAGAAGCTGTCGGCGAGATAAACGGGACTGGATTGAG
The DNA here is from genome assembly GCA_030265305.1 of Biomphalaria pfeifferi. NCBI lineage: Eukaryota > Metazoa > Mollusca > Gastropoda > Planorbidae > Biomphalaria > Biomphalaria pfeifferi. The sequence goes on from JASAOG010000007.1 coordinate 141,608, forward strand.
CAGAAGAAGCAAGAGGCACAAGCAGCTGCAAGCAGAAATGACACAAAAACTCTCCATTGTATTGTCCGAGATCTCCCTGGAGCAAAGAGTGGACATGGAGCACCGATAAAAGACAAGCAATGCAAAACTTTGCTAACGAAAGAAGAACAGGATGCAAGATGGGTAGAGCCCTTTAAAGACACCCTTAACCAACCGTCCCCAGACCTGACTTACACATTCAAGGAACCTCTCCGGACAATGAGCTCAAGGTCAAGACAGACCCAATAACTGCAGAGGAGGTTTCCATGGCCATTGCAGTGCTAAAGAACAACAAAGCACCAGGGCTCGACATGGTGTCACCAGAAATGCTAAAACATGGGGGACAGTGCATTGTTAACAGAATGACTGATCTCTTCAATCTCTGTTGGCGAACTTCAAAAGTCCTCGAGGACTGGCAAAAGAGAGTGATTGTAAAGCTTCCAAAAAAGGGCAACTTGGCAGACTGCAACAACTGGAGGGGCATTACTCTCCTCTCTGTCCCGGGCAAAGTTTTCAGCACTGTTTTGTTGAGACAAATTCAACAGTTTGTAGATGAGAGGCTCAGAGAAGAACAAGCAGGCTTCCGAAGAGGCAGATAATGTGCAGAGCAGATCTTCGTTCTACGAAATATCATAGGCACATGTAAGTCATTTGTCAAAATTAAAAAAAGACTAAATGTGGCTCAACAAAAATGGCTGAGACGGATTTTGGGAGTCAGTTACACAGATCGGGTCTCAAACATGGAAATCCTATGTCGAACTGGGAGTCGAACACTTAGTGGAGTTGTGATAAAGCGTCGCATGAGGTTTGCGCGACATGTTCTACAAAATGAACTACGTATACCAGGAGACGCGATGACATGGAGGCCCATACGAGGAAGCGAAAAACAGGGACGTCCTCGTATTACTTGGCACCACACCTTCTAGGAGGACCTCAGAACCGTGGACACCAGGTGGGAGGAGGCTTCAGACATTGCCAACGACAGATCTTTATGGAGACAGCTTGCCTAAGTCCTAAGTAATATATATATATATATAATTATATATATATATATTTATTTATTTATTTATTTATACAAGATTTATATCTAACTGCATACACATAGATGTATTTCTTTTTTCGAGATTGTAAACTTTGCCGTATGGTTTTTCTTTATGCAGCAAGTCTAGAAATTATTTTAAAAAATGAAGGTAGAGACTTTTCTGAAGATTTTAATTCAAGGGGTGGGGAAATAAACATAGATCTATGTAAATACAACCTTTTTTAATTGTGCAAAATTGTATTGTATTTAATTTAATTGTACCAATCGGTACTACTGAAATCTAGGTCTACATCTACAATCATTTAGATCTACTCAAAGCATTATAATAACGAACTCTGGGGTGGGGGGGGGGAGCATTTTCATCCACACCCCTCCCTGCCGAAAACGTAAATAGGCTGTGAGTTAACAATCTGGTCAGATGTAGCCTACGTAGACTACACATTTAGGACATTCTGACTTCATTAAGAAACCCGAAAAAAAATCTGACCTATTTGGATGAGCATGAAAAATACGCCGGAAAAACATCAATTATTAAATTATTAAATAAATCAGTAAATTTAGAAAGCCTTTAGGGGTAGAAGATGGTAAAGTAGCAATTATACATAAAACACTGAACCATAATTTTCAAATACAAAAACAAAATATAGCAAAATACTCAGAAAGACACAAAGATAAAGACATATATACATTTCCATATGCTAGGACAAATTTGTACAAATGCTCCAATTTCCCAAAGGCTATTAAAGCATGGAATGTATTGCCTGAGCCAGCCAGGAAAACCGATGACTTGGCAGAATTTAAGTCATTGGTTAACATGTATGACTAGATGCATGATGTGTAGCACGTAATCATCTTCTTGTTTGAAGTAACGTCTGTATTTTATAAGATAAGATAGGAAGATAAATAAAAAGAACAATTCATTCCTTATCTGTAATTTAAAACACGTATTATATCAAAAAATTGGCAAAACCATCGGAGTTTCCCTTTAATAATTAACCCTTTAGGCACGTATGGTAGTTCCATTAGATTAGCCTCCAAACATTAGAATTGCTATTTCATTTTGTATGTACTCATTGTAAAACAGCTCAGCACTTAAATGGTTAAGTGTTTTTCTTTTTAGTTTGTCTCATATTCTTATAATTACGTTCTCTATTATATAAAAGAAATTGTCAAACGCATGAAATGATTTGCCTGAATAAGCCAGGAAAATCATTAGGTTAATACAGCGGTTCTCAACCTTTTAAGCTCGGCGACCCCTTTTTACAATCCCCCACTCTGCCGAGACCCTCACCCCCCCCCCAGGCAATAGAAGAATAGACAAAATACAATCCATATTTTCGATGGCCTTAGGCGACCCCTGACAAATCGTCAATCGACCCTGCAAGGGGTCGCGACCCATAGGTGGAGAAAAACTGGGTTAATAGTTTGTCTCTAATTAACATGGTGACGTGTTCGACATTATTATTGTAGTTGCTGTATCAGGTATGGGAGCAGAAGGGGCTCGCACAGGACTTAGAATATTTTTTTTTTAGAGAAAAAAAATAGCTACATTTCAACCCAGTGTTCATCTTACTAGGTTTTCAATGACCATTTTTTTTGCTGTTTATTTTTTTATTTTTCCATTCCATTTGGGGCCACCGAATTCACTTCGCCTAGGGCCTCCATTTATCTAAGGCCGACCCTGCCTTGGAAGCAAATTGTAGTCGAGGTAGGTTTTGGTGTCAAAAGAAACTTTCTCCTGAGTTCACAATGTTTAGGTAGAGTAAAAGGAAGTATTACATCTAGATTAACGTTAAACCTCAAAAACTTGTATTTGTGATTTTTTAAAATAAACTAGATAGTCCAGTAAATAAAATTTAAATTAGCTTCGAAATTCACCTCTTCTTTTAATTCCACTTTGGACAAGCTTCAACTTATTTCACCAGGTCATTGCTTTTTAAAAAAAACAACACATCTTTTTCCCCACAATCCCTTGGCAATTTTTCTTTTATTCATTTCTTCTTTCTGTCCATCCCCCCGATGGCTAGCTTGCCACTGACCACGCTTCGAAGCCCCATAGTAAAGTCAAATTGATCCAGTAGTCCTATATCAATGTCTATATTCTATAAATTCGTTTGTCTAATTTTAACCTTAAAGTATGAAGATTTATTTCTTAAAGGGATCCACAATTGAAAATTTATCTCGCTTATCTCTAAAAAAATAAAAGGAGATATGAAATCAATATTTTCTTGGTCTAGATATAAAATAATTAATTAATTTCAGTGCAAGAAAATATAATTGACTCTTCATAAATGAATAGAATAAAAATTGTACAATTTTAGTTATGCCATATTTTAGAAGTTAACTTATAATTTTATCAAAACTAGATTTTTAAAAATCTGAACTTTGACCATCGCTCTTCTATGTATTGTGGCGTGATGACAAGGGCAGGCTACTCTTACAATAAAATGGCGTCCAAAGATTCTGAAATAAATACCAGCGACGTAAAATGCCGGTTGCTGAATAATACTACAAATATGTCAAATCAAATGATAGAAAATAGAATGTGTGGAAATAATTCTGAAGTTTCCAATGGTGGATTGGAGCCTGAGCCTCCTAGCATTCCGAAGAGAAGGTTATTTAGACTTTTTAGACTACATCACTTCACTCAAATTTCAAATCACAGACAAGTGACATTACTTTTACTTTTAGCTATCAACTACTGAGTGACACAACTAATTAAGACGACTAAGATTAAGAAGTTACTAGACTCTAGAATACTCTAGATCTCGTATAGTATTATAGTAACTACTATATCTAGATCTAACTAGAGTCACTAGACTAACTAACTTATTACTTATACTATACTAAGTTAACTAACTAATCTAGATCTAGTAACTAGAGATAATCATAAAGATATCTTTTTTACTTAAGTCTTAGTTACTTTAATTTTAATACACAAGCATTGACTTGATACTTGATTCTATACTAATAATACTATAATATTATATAACTATAGTCAGTATAGTAACTATACTCTAGAGGTATAGTATAGATTTATAATTATAAATTATTTCAAATTTATGATTAATTTACACTTGACTTGTATTACACAAATTATATCATTATAATTATTCACTTTAAATTGATTATTTCTAGATCTAGAGTATCTAATTATAGTCACTGGTTAACATGCATGCATAGGATGTAATCATCTGTTTTTTAAAGTAACTTTTGTATTATAAGTATAAGATTAAATAAGAAGAGATATATATAGATCTAGATTTACTTAGTTTGATTATACTTATAATATTTATATATTTGTATCGATCTATCTATTTAATGATTAATATCAGGTGACCGAGCCTCGCTCGGATGAATAATTTGTTAAGGAAGGATATATACTCGAAGATATTTTGGGAATATTGTTGTACTTACAAAAATGAACGATCGTGTAAAGACTATCAATCCGAACAGTTGCTTTTTCGTTCTGTCAGTTCTCAATGTAATTGTACATGGCGATTAGAATAGAAAGTCCCCCCAACAGTAGGCCTAAAGAAAACCACAGCTCACGTCTTAACGTTTTACATTGCTTCTTTTGCGTAAAACTATTAGGCTATTATAGGCTTGGAAGAAAGTCTTTGCAGTGTAACTTCTAAAATGGTTACCTTCTGACATTTAATATTGCAATTAATATATTCATTATGGCTCTGAGACATGGAAACTTTACAGAAAACAACTAAGACTTCTTGAGTGCTTTCACCAAAGATGCTTGCGCTCCATCATGGACATATGGTGGCAGGACCGCACTTCAAACAGCGATGTCCTTGCCAACGCCGGTATGGACAGTATAGAGGGACTTCTTATGGTCCGACAGTTGCACTGGGTAGGGCACGTATCCTGTATGGAAGACAAACGTATGCCAAAGGCAGTCTTTTTTTTTGGTGAGCTAAAAGTTGGTCGACGTAACAGAGGCGCCACACGGAAACGCTTCAAAGACCAGGCGTCAATTTTCCTTGGCTGACATAGAAGAGAGCGGCTGGAGGTCTTTCACGAAGGCCGCGTGATACACATTTGAGACCAAAAGAAAATCTGCTGCTGAGGACAAACGCAGACGGCGAAAAGAAAATCTAAATCGACCACCTGCGGACAATGGTTATGCTTGCCCTGGTTTGGCAAAATATGAAGGTCACAGCTGGGGCTGTGCAGCCACGGGAAATACTGCATTCCTCACTAATCTTCGTTTTCGAAGACAATCCTTATTATTATGGCTTTAGTAAGAATCATCAAGTGATGCAAAATCTCTACGTTATAGTATAAAACGTGCACCTAGTAACAAAGTAAAATCGTGCATTTTTTCCTATGAGACTTAAAAACATCGAGTTAGTATTCTAAAGAAGCGTTATTGTGAGGCATCTCTTTTACTCCGACAACCTTTCAGCTTACTAAAAAAAAGATTGTCAAAATATGTTCGTCCCCTATACGGAATAAGTGCTCTGCAAAGCATGACTATCGGATTATAAGAAGTTCATACCATTTTGCAAGAATATTGCTGTTTGTATTCCGGTCTTTGGGAAGTAGTTCAAAAAGTCTTAGTTGCTTTCTATAAAGTACTCGTATCTCAGGTCCACATAGAGGGGTTGAGAGAATCTCTGGTTGACGCTGATTTTTGTAGACAGGCGGAGCGATTTCTTTCGCCACTCTCTCGCTTGGAGGCGTCCAAAAGCATGACTATCCCTGATCACATATTAACCTCTCTTTATAGCAATGCATCATTTGATACTATGCTTCCCAGATAATGTGAAATTATCTACCACTTTAAGGGATGTCTATGCGCGGTGATCTTTGGGCTGAGTAGGTTTTATTGGGTGACTTCTGGAACATGACTACTGTTTAACCGATGTTTATAGGTTAACCAAAAAAGCAGCAGCATGATGAAAATTCGTTGACCGCGAGCTGGATATCACCAGGGCCAGCCTTAGGCCTATGCTGCCGCAGTGGACACCGAAGGTTCAAAAGCCCCGCTCTAATTCTAGGTGTAAATTATTAAATTAAACCATTATAATTTATAATAGGGTTCCAGTGGTCTCCTTGTTTTCAAGGAGCTCCTGGAAATCTCCTGAAACTCATAAAAATTGTCATTTTGGGGTGTCAATCAATATGGTAAACGCCAGTGCTATGCGTGATATAAAAAAAAACGGCATCGTCAGCTTTCATTTAATAAAAATGTAATGCAAATACGAATTTATTTTCTAATTCAAAATGTTTATTTTCACATATTATCCTTATCCCTACCCTTACTGGTTCACGAGCAATCCATTTGACATAGGGCCCCGCAAATGTTAGGGCGGCCTTGGTTGTGCAAGTAAGGCATAGATAAGCTGTGTTATGATCATTTCCTATGTTTTGGTATGGGACAGTAGACTTCGAAGCTTAAACACATTGCAATAATTCACCAGCAAAATAATAACAAAGTAAAAGCTACCTACGGGTGTACGCAATTCAAGTGTAAACAATTTATAAAGCCTTTAAAATACAATAACTAATCATACATAAAGATATTTAATTTCATTTTTTTTTTCCATGGTTTCATAATAGATCCATGTACAATACGATGGTGCGCAAATGTTTAATTACGCCAATTGAATCATTAAAACTTTTTCTTGTTTGCGTAGAAATGTTTTAGTTTACTGCCGTGAGCCTAGTGACGTAAGCAGTGTTAAGTTTTTTTCCCATTGACGTCATATAGAAAATTTCATTCATAAAACATTCTAGCCAAAATTAATTTTTTGATAATGAGCCATTTTCAAACCGATATAACGCTCGACCTCGAGTTTTCCCGATGTGGCCAAGGAGCTGAGAATTTTTTTCTCACTATTATGCACATACTGTGAAATTTTAAAGAAAATCGTTAGAGCTGTTTTCGAAATAAAAGATATATATATATATATATACAAGAATTGCTCACTTAAGAGTATAGGATAAAATAATCCAATTAAACTTACAAATTTAAGTAATTCTAATAAAAAATTATTTTTAATAAATTAATAAAGAATAGATCTAGATCTAGAAACTATATCTCTAGAATCTATCCTATTTAACCATTTTTATTTATCAGTTGCAAACTGGCTTTTATTGACACAACATATAATATCTTACACACATCGGCAGTAGACAATCATTTAACATAAAAAAAATTAGGTCAAATACACAGGAAGGAAGATTGTCATCATGCCGGTTAAATTACATTTAAAAAAAATAACTTGCACAAGTAGTCAGTCAACTGTTTGAGGTATAGGATTTTTGTTCACTTGGCATAAATACAAGTTTTTGTCTATGAGACTTTGTCGGCTTTTGAACAACTAAAATTTAATAAGATAAATTTTGCTTCCTCTGTTTAAATTTCTCAAATGAGCTAATTTTTGTACTTTCACTTTGTCGAAAATGTAAACAGAACATCCATATCAGACTCAGTTTGATCTGCCTGCTTGCAATATTCTATTATAAGACTTATGGAACTTTCTTTTTCTTAAATAGAAAAATTGAAACCATACCTAGATGTAGATCTATTTCTAGATTTTACATCTGATCTAGAACTAGATTTATTCTCCGGGCTTTTTTAATCAAGATCTAAACTTAGACAAGAAGTCTATTATAATCTATTTAGATCTAGAGTACAAGTACCTAAGTTGAAAAAAGAAGCTTTTAAAATAGTGTGTACGGATGCAAACACTGTTTATGAAGGATATAGCGGTGCATCATTTCAACTTTCTCATAGCAGTAAAAGATTTATTAAAACTTTATAATGAAATTGAAATATTAAAAATGTATAATAGTGGTGAAATATTTAAACTTTATAATAGTGCTGAAACATTCAAACTTTAAAATATTGATGGAACATTCAAACTTTATTATAATAGCAATGAAACATTCATACTTTATAGTAGAAGTGAAACATTCAAACTTTATAATAGCAGTGAAGCATTCAAACTTTATCATCATCATCTGTCCCTTGACTTTCATCTTAGGGGTGCTGTGACCATTCACATAATTCCTTCATTTTTTCCTGGTCAGCAGCTGTTCTTAGTACTCTTGGTGTATTCAAATTAATTTAGGGATGGGCTTGCACCGTCCTTAGAAGAGACCTAAGGAAACCATTTTGTCCTTTCTAGTAGAAGTCCAATATTTCTGTTCTTCTTGTCCTTCTCTTGAAATGTCACGTAAACTAAATCTATTTTCAATTAGTCCTTTGCTCCACTGCTCTTGAACACCTAATCTCTTTAAAAAAAAACAAATGTATTTATTAACTCTTTCTCTCCTTAATTATTTACCACATTCTGGTGGAATCAACGCTGGTATCATCAGTTAGGAGAGAGAGTTAAATGACTTGAATGGATATCCTATTTGCTAAGTTTTCCCATTGAAATCTTGCTCCACATGTTATTTGTCTTTCCTTCAGACAAGAATTATTAAAGTGGAATGGCTGGGGCTACAAAGACTCAAAGTTCTATGTCAACAAAGACGGCCATGTTGAGTTTACGGGCGAGAGGTATCGAATCAGTGGAAGTACGATGCCTGGTCTGAGGGAATGGATGATCAAAACCATCGGGATATCTTTGGAGCACAAAACTCCAGCTCAGGTACTGTGGAAAAAATGTCTTGCTATTTAATATAAAGTGAATAAACCATGAAGCACTTGAAACCATCTCTAATTCGTTTTCCAGCTAAAGTTATCAAGTTGTTGTTTTTTTTAATTACTTTTATATAGCACATCTTTCATGCTAGGCTTAGTTCACTATGGTTCAATCTCTTATGCACTTGTGGGGGTGAGGGGGTAAGTGGTCTTGGAGATTTACTTGCTGTCTTTAGTCGCTCGAGTTAGGATTTGAATTTTTTATATTTTTTTTTGTGATGAATGTGCTAAAAATGTTTTTATGTATCGACAGCCTGAGATATCAGCCGCCAACATTCCACTTCCTATCAAAAATGAAGGTTTCATCTCAGAATTAAGGCGCACAGCTATCTCCCAGTCAGACGATTGTCAAGACAGACTCTTCAGAGCTCATGGTAATCCCACTTCCATTTGTAAATTTAGTAATTTTCAATAGATATAAGTTGATATTTCCCAGTCAGATGATAGGAGAGCATCTACTAAAAATATAATTTATTTTTATTTCAGTTAGTTATAACAAGCTAGCTAATTTCCATAGACTATCCAGATATGCCTACTATTCCTCATTATGTATAATTTTTCCTTAAAATCACAAACACAACATTAATTTCATTACTATTTATAATGCAAAATGAAATTTATTTATTATTACATTTCCTGCTGGTGTGGGTTTGGGAAGTTTCATTCCCTTGATTTGATTTAGCTAAGGCGTAATAGACTGTTGTCTGGTTTCTTTTAATACTTGGCTCATTAGGGGTTACAATTAAATATTACCTAAAAAATACACTCCAACTCTAGCTATTCATGGATATACAAATAATACTTTAATATTCGATAGAGCATATAATGACATCAACTCTCAAGAAGTATTAATACACAAAACACCAATCCAGGAAGCAGCCGTCCAACCTTCCTGGACTGGGAACAAGACCTCACTGACTAACACACTCTCTCGCACATTCAATGAAGACTAAACCATTCGTTCATAACATGTGCAGACTGTTCACATTCATAACCTGGGCCTGGGAGTACATAAAACAAAGGGATGTAACTATCATACTGTCATGGGGAGGTATGGCGAGAGTGAATATGTTACTTTGATATTATGGTATGATAGTTATATCCCCTTGTTTAAGTATGAATGTGAATAGTCTTGCACATGCTATGAACTGAATGGTTTAGTCTTTGTTGAATGTGCAAGAGAGTGTGTTAGTCAGTAAGGTCTTGTCCCTGGTCCAGGAAGGTTGAACAGTTGCTTCCTGGACTGGTGATTTTGTATTCATATTTATTGAGTTGATGTCATTGTGTGCTTATTGAATATTAAAGTATTATTTGTATTTTCATGGATATCTCTATAGTCGGAGTTGAAGTGTGTTTAGTAATAATTGTTCTTGATTGTAATTATTAAGTAACCGTTACTGAGCCAAGTTGAAGCAAAGCAATAAAAAAAGGAGCCCGACACATACCAAAATATCAACACAGTAACATATTCACTCTCGCCATACCTCCCCCTGACGACTATCACCACTGTTATGCTTAAAAGATTTTTTAAAATATATGTTGTGGAGCTTTTGAATTAAGGCCCATATGTTAACATCTTAAAAAAATAAATATTTCCACGCACCTTGTCATAATGTACCAAGCTAAGGTGCTTCTTCTTCTCATTTCTTTTGACTGATATTGTGTTTTGTTTTTCTTTTTATAGGACACACAGTTCATGAGATATTTTTATTGCGAGAAGGCAAATATGAGCGCATTCCAGATCTTGTCGTGTGGCCAGGTGAGTCAGACATTGAGTTGATCAAAATAGTTTCAGGAATTAAGATTTGATAGCTTGGCATGTCTGTGAACTGCCTTACTTCTTTGACTCTTTATCTTTACTTTCTAGACCTCCGGTGTTTCATCATTAAAAATGTTCTTGTTATAGCAAAAAGATATTAGTTTTCCTAATTAGTCCGCAATATTTTTTTAATGTAGTTCTTGAATTTCAAAAAGTTTGAAAATGCCTGTTTTATTGTATATTGTTTATTTTATTTTTACATGTATAAAGCCCTAAATAGAAATTATGTAAATTATTGAAATGGTCTGATGGCTTTGTCTTGGGTGTGTGTTTCAGTCAGTCATGAGGAAGTTGTGAAAGTGGTGGAGTTGGCCTGTAAACATAATGTTGTGGTCATTCCATTTGGTGGTAAGTTCTTTAACATTCAGACATCTTGTTTCTTTTACACCAAGTGAATCTATTCTTTTCCAGAAGTAAGGTCAGGAAATAATAATAATATGCGTTTGTAAGTAATAGTACTGTAAGATTATATAATGAATAAAATGTATGTGAAACGGTAAAATAGTAGATAGACTGCATTGTAAAAGAAAGATTTTTACAAATGACTGTTTCTTGACTATCCCATGATTTGCCTTCCAGGTGGCACCAGTGTGTCTGAAGCTTTGGAATGTCCAGCTGAAGAGAGAAGAATGATTGTCTCATTGGACACTTCACAGATGGTAGGGAAAATCTTTAGTTGTTTGACTGTGACCTTTACAAACCGTTGACTATAAAAAAAAAAGAACTAATTATATCATTAAGTGTAAGGAGTGTGCAGATATTGTTAAGATTTAAATGATCTTCATTATTATTAGTGTCTTTGCCTAGATTAGGAAATAACATTTCTTTACTAAGATTAGGAAATAACATGACTCTGTGTAGATTCGGAAATAACATTTCTTTAATTAGATTAGGAAATAACATTTCATTACTTAGATTATGAAATTACATGACTTTGGGAAAAATCATTTCATTACTTAGATTACGAAATGACATGACTTTGTTTAGATAAGAACATAACATGTTGTTTTTTTGTGTCTAGATTTGGGAAATAATGTCCTCATTTAGATTAGGAAATAACATAACTGTCTAGAATAGGAAATAATGTCTTTGCTTTTGTTTCCCCTTAGAATCATATTTTATGGGTGGATGAGAAAAACATGACGATGAGAGCAGAGTGTGGAATTATTGGACAAGATTTGGAAAGGAAGGTCAGTGCTTAAAGCTTCAGTTATTGTTGCACAGCCAGGCCTGTAACTATTATAGTTTGATGTAATTTATTGTGTTAAATCTTTTTCTTCTTTGGAATTCAATTACATTTCACCAAACTAATGCTGTCTTAAACATTTTCTATTGAGTTGATGTCGGGACCAAGTATTTTTATTCTGTCAGACAAACCCATTTCTCTTCAGTCAATAACTGTAATTATTATAGGTTTAATGTAATTAAATCTTTTTCTTTTTGGAGTTTTATTACATTTCACCAAACTAATGCTGTCTTAAACATTTTCTATTGAGTTGATGTGGGGACCAAGTCTTTTTATCCTCCAGACAAACCCCATTTCTCATCAGTCAATAACACCTATTTTGTTTCTTTATTCCCAGTTGGCAGAGAGAGGTCTATGCACAGGACATGAACCAGACTCTATGGAATTCAGTTCTCTGGGTGGTTGGGTGGCAACACGTGCCTCTGGGATGAAGAAAAATGTGTATGGAAACATTGAAGACTTGGTGAGTACTGTCTGGGTTTATTTTATGCTTTAATTTTTGCGTTTCTTCTTAATTGTTTCTTGGGTCTTGTTGTCTCTTAAAGACAATGGTAATACTTTCTAGATTGAAATAAGTTTTTTTTGGGGGGGGGGGGGGGGGGGTGTATGAGTTGGTGGTTTTTAAAGATTGTTAACATTTATCACAGTATTTTGTTTTATCTAGACATAAATCTAGGAGGCTTTTATATCTATTGATAACTATATTCACATTTTAAGTTATCCAATGTATCAATTTATATGTAAAGAGAAAGTCCAGTAAAATAGTTCCAGTTTAAATAACGATTCTTTGTTATCAGTTGGTCCATGTTAAGATGGTCACACCCCGTGGTGTCATGGAAAAGAACTGTCAAGTCCCACGTATGTCCTGTGGTCCAGACATTCACCATTTTATTCTAGGATCTGAAGGTGAATATCCTTTTTTCTTTTAATCTAGTATTTTTATATTTATAGTCAAATAGTTACACAGTTGGGATTTCTAACCTATCAACATCATGCTCTTACTATAATTAAAAAAACAGAAATGGAAAAATGGTTTGAGTGCTGGGACAAGTCCCAAAAGGCCAGTAGAGTCTGGGAGCACATGAGGCGATCTGACCGCACTTCCCAGTGGTGGAGGTTGTCCAGGCCTGAGCACAGTGCAGGACAGGCCATTGTCTTGTTGGCTTATATTTCTCATGGCTATGGCCAAATTTTGATTCATGGTGCCCCCGCTGCGGGGAAGAAGAGGAAACTATGCCTCATATCCTGTTTGACTGCCCCAGACTTGCTGATCTCCGTCTCGTCAGGTCTGGGAAACCAAAAATTCTCGACCTGTATATCGATATTTATGCACTACGCAAGACAGCAGGGTTTCTGTCCAGGGCTTTTGCAAGAGAGGATTTGAGCCTCTCAAGCCCTCATTCAAATGGAGTTTGATGATGATGATGAACCTATCTACCTTGTAATTAATGATGTGACTTAAACAAATTATGATGAGACAGAAAAGTGATAGACATCTGGATTAGAACCAAGTCAATTATCAAGTGTCTTTTGTAACTTTAACTTTAAATTGTATGAAAGACGAATGATACAGTTACATAAGAGTTCACCTCAAGTTACGTCTGTATTATATAAGATAAGAAGATGGTGAAGTTTGGACTGGATTAATATCAGACTTTGTTAGTTGAATTGAAAATAATATACCGGCATTTTATGGAATTCTTCTTCTTCTAGCCAGCTTTTTGCTGCTGAGCTGTCAGCTCTTTTGCAGACTGCCAAGGAAAAATAGTGTTCTGCTTTCTTCAGTTGTTCAGCACTGCCCTACAGGGTGTTGGTTATGTTGGGCTGGAGTGGTGGTAGGGTCTTCCTAAAGTGGATTTGGAAGGGGCATTCAAAGAGGATAAGGGTGGGCATTTTATGGAATCAAATGTCAATATTTTGTTCTTTGAGAATCAAAAGCCATACTTATGAATAATGAATGTAAACAACACTTAGAAAAAAACAAAAAAAACTTGAAAAACATAGGGATAGGTCAGAAAGTTTCTCAGTGTAGAATATAACAAAAATAAATAAAAATAATATCTTTATCATCCTTGAAGAAGATTGTTTCACAATTTGTCCATTACACAAAGCAAAACATTAATACGTTAACAAGTGAAATATATTTTCAATTCTTTAAGCTCACAATAGCTAAAGGTACGAGATAAAACATAGTGTCAAGATTTTTATTAACTACCAGAATAATGTTCTATTTTCAGGCAGCTAATATTAGGTTTTAGAAATTTTTTCTATTATTCTATTCTCTAAAGTGTCAGATTTCATTTGAAGTTCTCTCATCCACCATGTTCTAGTAGTACTAAACACTGACCTATGTATTTTCTCTTCAGGTACACTTGGTGTTATCACTGAAATCACTCTGAAAGTTCGGCCCCTCCCACCCTGTAAGAAATACGGCTCCATTGTCTTCCCAGATTTTGAGAATGGAGTCAAGTGTATGAGAGAAGTGGCTAAACAGGTCAAGAACATTCATAGATATTGATGACCATTGATCTAATTAAGATGTCATTTGTATAGAAGAAGATTAAAAAGAAAAGTTACTTTTTCAGATCTTGCGATTAATGGGGCAGATGATGTAAAGGTCATCTGTTTCTGTGGCCATCGGTTAACGAGAGTGTCATGTGGCTAGCGCAATGACTTACCGCCTCTATACTTTTTCCCAACTAATGTCAGGTTCCATTAGAGCTGGGTGGACTCAAAGACACCCCAAAGATCTCAAAATTTAAAATCCCAGTCTTCTAGGTTTGAAACTAGGTACCCCTTATTTCAGAAGTCAAGTGCTTTTCACAGCGACCTACTATTTTATATAAGAGTTTCTAAGTCCTTGTTGCTGGTTATATGGCCTTTTCTAATGGCATTTACTTCTAATTTTCTCATGAATTTCTCACATGGTGTGTCTCATACTTGGCTGGCTACTTTAAAGCTTTCTCCTTTTTCTTTATTGAAGTTGTGTCCATCGTAAATCTTAAATGTGTGTAACTGTTTCTGTTCCACAGAGGTGTGCCCCAGCATCCATTCGTTTGATGGATAATGAACAGTTTCAGTTTGGTAAGTGTGGACTATGTTCAATATGTATTAGATTAAGCCAGTCAATTTAAAATTTGTTTATTTAGTTCATGACACTTAGTGCCAGTGAAGTAAATAGGAAATGTAAAAAGTACAAAGCCTAACACTAAGACAGTAACTCCTATAGTGTCATACGAGTCAAATCCATAGTATTTATAGGCAGTTTTCAAACTTTTTTTTGACAGAGGAGGGATCTCTTTCTTTGCCAGTTATTAAATGTTCAACCTATTTCTTATTCAGCTTTGTGTTTAAAATAACAATTCATTAGCTAAATAAAATTGAGTGAACATTGAAATGCAAGCTACCTAATTTAAGTGAACACAACCTCACTCGCGCTGCAACAACATCCATCAGCAAAAACTCTCATCTCTTAGTTGATCTCCAAGTCTTTTAATAATATACAAACTAACTTGTCAAATAGAAATGAGTGTTATTTATTATTTCATTTATATTGTTTACTTTTCATTGTCAGGTCATGCGCTAAAAGTGGAGTCCAAATCTATTTTGTCCAATTTCTTGGATGGTCTAAAAAAATTGTACATCACCAAGTTGAAAGGTTTTGATCCAATGAAATTATCAGTCGCCACGCTGCTGTTTGAAGGCACTAAAGAGGTAAGGGATGAACTTTATTTACTGCATAGTTTATAGGTTAATGACTCGAAAGTATTGCTACAAAGACACAGGGGGCACACATGGGAAATGATTAGGTATCTGATATTTCAACTTTGAATGATTGTCCAGTTCCATCAATCCTAGGGCCCTGACCCGCTTCAACACATCTCTCCATTCAGATCTATCTTGGGCTGCCCCAACTCTCAGATGTTGTTGATCTGCTTCTACATCATCAATCCATTGAATTTGTGGTTTGCCTTAGGGGGCCTGCCTTTTTTTTTTTTTTTTCCCCCATTATACTCCTCTAATCTGTGACATTAGTTCAAGATGTCCTGCCCAATGTAATGTGTTCTTTTTTATTTTGGTCATGATTATGTAGATTATTTTTTTTTTAAATCTCTTTCTTATTTGATTTTTGTATTAACAGGAAGTGGCGGCTCAAGAGAAGCGTGTGTATGAAATAGCTGCTGCATTTAGGTAAGTGTTGATGCAGTTTATTGGCTAGTACGGGGTGTATTTATGTAGATTATAACTTGTTTTTTCCAAGAGATAACCATTAAAAATGTGTAAGATTTCTAGGATGGGTTAAATTTGCCATTGTTTTTACTGTTGCTATAAATAAAGACTAATTAATTGAATGCTAAATTAAATATTAAACTAATCTAATTCTAAGATGTGTAGCTGAAAAATATTGTATTCAGGCTTTTTGTTTGTTTAGTTTCACTGTCACCAGGTTAAAAAAAAATTCCTATAGAGATTAAAAAACTAAGTATAATTAGATTCTTGTTACTAATTCCAAATGTTTTAATTTGATTTTCAGAGGCATACCAGCAGGAAGTGATAACGGCGAGAGGGGTTACATGTTGACCTTTGTCATCGCGTACTTGCGGGTCAGTTTACTTTTTTTTTTTTTTTTAAACTGAAGTATTTGAACATGATAAACTGTATCAACATAGGAGAAGTAGAGACTGTGTGTCAACATTGTCATATAATCTCAGTTTGTATTTCTCTCCAGGACATTGCCTTTGATTATTATGTGGTGGCTGAATCCTTTGAGACCTCGGTACCTTGGGACAGGTGATTATAAAGTTTTATCATAAAAGTCATTACCGTTTTGTTTTATGCAAGCTCAAAGGACTTGGTTTTAGGGGGAAATTATCTTCGGGGGGGGGGGGGGGGGGGGGGGGGGTTAATTCAGAAATGTTTTTGTTTAGGCAAATCAGGTTTCTAACACTAGATAGCTGGCCCAGTCTTATATATATGAAAATAATGTACAATTACTGGCACAAGTAGGCCCTAATTTAGATCTCTAAATAATTATTTGATGAAAATTTATTTATAAATTCATAGTTATATGTTTTCAATAATGCAATTTAAAATTGAAGACATTATAAAACTTGAACTATTACAATGGAACCCAGGTTAAACTTGCAAAAATCCAAATTCTGCTTTTTTGTTCTTGTGTTGTATTGAAAATAGAAGGCACCTGGCTAGTTCAAAGTGGCTCTTGATAATTCAAACTGTGGCTGAATGCCTTTTTTTTTTTCTTTGCGTACTCATGACTAGCTAGAGGTGAACCTGACCGGCTGGGGATGAACAATTTCTAGCATCACATTTTCTGTGCATGTGTCTTTAGATATTTTATGTTATGTATAGCAGTGGAATGACCTAATCTAGGTGGTTAGGCCTTAGAGGGACAATAACTGGCCGACTGACGTCTCCCATCTCTTTTCTTGCTCGATGCGCCAGACAATATGCACAGCGGCATAATCACTAGCACTTACTATATTGTTATTGAAAAGTTCTATACAAAATGGTATTGTCAGTCTATATTGTTATTGTAAAGTTCTATACAAAATGGTATTGTCAGTCTATATTGTTATTGTAAAGTTCTATACAAAATGGTATTATCAATGTACATTCCTGTTGAAGATAAAACACAAATCTCTCAGAATTGAACCAAATAATGGCATTGAACTAGGACAGTAAAAAGCATTGCCCAAAAACATTGCAACTTTATCAGGGAAATACAGTATTCTATCGAACACTTTGAAATTCTGTTGAACATTAAGTGTACATAAAATCCGAAATTCTCAAGGAAGGTAACTTTGTAAAATATCCTTATTATTTAATTATTTCCATTAAGTTCCCCCTTCAGACCTTGACATTTATAAGGCAGATGATGTTAAGGTCATCCCTGTTTCTTTGGCCAATGGTTAACAAGGGTGTCATGTGGCCAGCACAACGACCAACTGGCTTTACTTTCCCTGACTTAAATCAGGTTCCCATTTGAGTTGGGTGGACTCAGGGGTGCTCTTGAAATATTGAATTTCAAAATCCCAGTCTTCACCGAGATTCAAATCCAGGTCCCCAGGTTTTGAAGCCAAGCGCTTAACCACTCAGCCACCTCGCCCCTTAGTTATTTCCATTGCTGATGTGTAATTCAAGCTTTATTCAAAGATAAAAGATACTACCTGTTCCCAGTGACTTCAAACCCCGAGGATTCCACTGTACTTTCAACACACTATAATCTAACTGCCTTCTCTTTAAAAGTCTCTATGCTCCCTTTCACCCTATTCCACCATTCTACTTCCAGTCTCTAAGCACTGACCCCAATAGTTACGAACTAGTTCATAAATTCAACGTATTTTGGCTAAACATCAGACTATAAAACAGGGTTTTTTTGTTTGTGAAAAAGTGGAAAAAATCAAATTATGAATTTATTCAATTTTAGGCAATTAATTACGCCAATTTCTAAATTTTTCAATAGATTATTCCAGTGTTTCCCAAACTGTGTTCTGCGAGGCCTAAATAGGTGTTCCACGAACTAATGGAATAATTAACTTATACGCCATTACATGAATTTATCTCTCTAAAAAATAAGCAAAGTGGTCTGTTAATTACTGAAAATGTGCAAGGTGTTCTGTTAAGGAGAAAAGTTTGGGAAACACTGTATTGTTCTATTTAACATAGTTGTATGGTCTAATACTTCTTTTTGTCTATCTCCTGATTGCTGCAGGTGTTTAGACTTGTGTCAGAATGTGAAAGAGAGATTACACAGAGAGTGTAAGGACCACAGTATACAGTTCCCTCCTTATATTACATGCAGGTAAACAAAACAATTGGCTTATCTCGACTCTTTGTATGTAGTTCTAAGGATGTTAGTGGTAAGAGACAGCTTCAGTGATCATTAATCATTTTAGTCATTAGCAGTCTAGGCTTAAGCACTGAAAAGAGATCCTTTTTGTTTTGTTTTTTTAATTTTTCACTGAATCAGTAAAATTTTAGAATGGTTATCTTATCTAGAAAGTTTTCCAGGAACCTCTTCCAGTAAAAGACATTATTAGACATTGATTATACACAAGAACTCTTGTTCATTTGGCAAATAAAAAATGTAATCTACTGTTGTAAATTTCACATGTAATGTTAAAGAGAAACTGGGGTACGAATGCAAATTTTGTGTGCTATAGAATAAATTGTTTGCTGCTGTAGTGTAATGTGTAGTGTAAAATTGTTAATCAAATTTTCTTTACATTTTATTATTATTATAATTATTTCACAAAGATTGGTATTTGAAAATGTATTTAGTTTTTCTAATGTTGTTTCTGTATTGTGTCGCCTCACTGACCTATACAGAGTCACCCAAACTTACGATGCAGGAGCATGTGTCTACTTCTACTTTGCCTTCAACTACCGAGGAATCAGTAACCCTGTCCAGTTGTATGAGGAGATTGAGGTAGGCAGCACACTGCCGGCTTCTGTATTCACTTAATTAAAAAAAAATTTTAATACATTGTTTGTAACTCTTTTTCTGGTGAGAGCTTAAATTTGAAACAATCTTTTTGTCTTTGTGTCCAGTCCAGGGCTAGAGAAGAAATCTTGGCCAACGGAGGCAGTATATCACATCACCATGGAGGTCAGTGCTACAATTTCTCCTTAACATTTCAATTAGTTATTTCATTAGTATTTACAAGTATGACAAGGTTAGTTCATTTCCATTTATGCCTTTTTTTTTCTTGTTTTTTTTGTTTTTCAAATTTTGGAATCCTTAGGGCGCCTCTGAGTCCGCCCAGATCTAATGGGTACTTTCCGTTAGCAGGGGAAAAGTAAAGGCAGTTGGTCCTTGTGCTGGCCACATGACACCCTTGTTAACTGTGAGCCACAGAACCCTTTATATCAACTGTCCTATAGATCACAAAGTCTGAAAGGGGAACTTACTTTACTCTAAGCTTGGGTATTAATGTTATATATATCTAGTTGGTCATGTGTCTTGTTTTTCCTATTTCATATGCGTTGAACAAATGGTTAAATCTTTCTTCAACTGATGACCACCTCTTGATCTCTCCTTTCAGTGGGCAAAATTCGCAAGCGCTGGTTAAAAAAAACTGTGGGTGACATTGGTCTCGGCACTTTGCAAGCAGTAAAACAGTATATCGACCCAAATAACATCTTTGGGAACAACAACCTAATGATCAACAACAGCTTCAGTGACAACTCGCAACAGGAACCACAGAATGTTCTACTGCCCTCTAAACTTTGACCTTCTCTCTCCTTTGTCCCATTCTTTTTTTTTTTTTTTTTTTTAATTAAAAAAAATTCTTTATGATAATTTTGTTTTATTCTGAAACTGTTGATTCTATGTTGTTGTGTGTTTTAAAGAGACTAAAAGAGAATGTTTTTTTTAAAAATGTGTGTTTGACATGTGCGGCATCATGACTACGCTTGTCTTTTAAGTAAACAGGTTAAACTAGTCTACTGCGAACCATTTAGACTGAAGTGGTCTACTTTGTTACATTGGTTGTGAATGAACACAGCTGTTTGAATGGAAGGTCTTGATGGCAATGTTTACATTACACTGGCTGTTGTAAGGATTGTCTGCATCTAGTTAAAGCTGTCTTATGATTAAGGCTGTATATCCTCTTTGTAGGCATAGAGCTGTATTATGATTAGGACAATCAAGTGTCTTTGAGCATCTAATATTTCAATCTGTTATATTTGACTAAATGTAAATTCCTATTCAGATAGTTATGAATCATAACTCACATTGTCTACACAGTCTATATGGTATCCAATCTTTGTGATGAGCTGATTGTATTAAGTAGATACAGATTATTGTATGTCCTCTTCTTACTAAACACTGTATAAATTTGTTTTGAAATACCTAGGGATAGGATTTTTTAATTTTTTTTTTATATTTGAAGTAAATATGGGATATGCTTCCCTTGGAATATATACATTTAATACACATGTCCCAGCAGTAACAAGCATTCTCAGTATGTTTATTAACTATAGAATTGTGACAGTCATATCAGTGGAGATGTTTTGGTTTAAGCTTCTATTATCTGTCTGCATATCTCTGGTCATGTGCTTCAGTTTTATCTTTTGCGTATTGCTGTATTATCTTGACCTCATTTGTAGTCTAAATATATTTGACCTAAATAATTTAATAATGTAATGTGTAATGTGACCATTTATGCTGTGACCAAAGCGTGTCTCTTTATACCCTCGTTATATCTCTATGTTTTTTTTAAAGCAGTTTTTGTGGTAAAGAGGAACTGACTTTAATGTGTTCTAATTAGCTTATGTCATTTCATTAGTCAGGCTATGATCTTGGAAATTCATATTGCAATCCAAAGTTTCAAACCGTGGAGTAGGCATGGTGCAAAGGGGTTTATTGTGCATGAGTCCACAACCATTAAAGGCCTACTAAAGCCCTAAAAAAAATTGTAAGAATTGACAAATTATCACATTTATATTGTTAGAAGTTGTTACTGAATTGAGCATTAGGACATTTCTATTTGGACATGGAAGTACTAGGGCCGCCCTTAGGTCATAGGAGGCCCTCGGCAAAGTGAATTGGGTGGGTCCCAAATGTAGGCTAATATAAAAATAAACAATTAAGTTAGAAAAATCTGCAATGATTTAAAATACTTCCTGTATCTATATCTAAATCAACAATTAAGTTAAATTTATATAGCTCCATTTCCATAGCGTTCGGTTAGCTTCTTAAACATGTCCATACAGATGTTGTAAACAAATTTTTCAGTTCAATCTAAGCATCGATCGCACATTGACGATCTATGATCATTAGACTAGAAATAACATTTAGACTTTTCACCAAAAGGAAGAAACAAAGGTTTTCAAACATGTGGCTGCCTAGTTTGCCTATGCCTAATGCCGGCCTTTGTAGTACCTTCATTGGGCTGCCCTTTTTTAAAATACCCTGATACATTCACATTGACTAGTTTTGTTTTTGTTACGCTTAGACTACTGAAGGCAGTCGACCATCATTTCCTTGAAGCCTGGCCCAAGGGTAACTTGCTACGCCACTGTTACCATATGCTGATAAAAATGAGTATTCAATTTGATATTGAATATAATGTATTCTACTAGCATGTCTGTATTTCACTCATGTCCTTTTATCATTCAGTGACATTTTGTTAGTGGTATTTGTTGTTTTATGTGGAGTCAGGGTTAAAAGTCAGAAATCCCAATTACCATGTGTCTGGTTTAAACTGAGTCTTGTTCAAACTGTGTCTTGAAAGAACCTGTATGTTAGTATCAATCAATCCCTACTCAGAACATGGATACTTACATTTCTTTACAGAAGGAATGTTTTCTCATTATAAGATTGTCTGAGACCATGAATAAAAATACTGTTGGCCATTTTACTGGCCAGCCATGTACTATTCTGATTGTAGACGACCAGAGATTTTAAAAGTCTTGTATTTAAAGCAGGGTCCTATCAGTCAAGTCCGTAGATGTGAAACTGAGACTAGTGTGAGCAAGTTTAAAGTGCTGTAAGTGATGATATGTGATGAGTTTTTACTAGAGACTTTTCAATGCATTCATTTCACTTGAGATTTGTTTTTTTTTTTCTAATGTCAAGAATTTGTGTGGTTTTTATATTATTATTTAAAGGCTATTTTTTTTTCCAGTTTTGCTGTAGTCTGTTGTCTACTTTGTTTTAATCATCTATTTGTAAAGTCTATCCCATTCATAAAGTTTTTTTTTTTTTATGTCTGCAGCAGACGTGAACTTTGTAGAAATGTGAACAATAAACAATTGATTTTCTAATTTCTGTTTTGAGTTGGTCTTTTTTTTTTTATGTGGAATTTCTAGGTTGAAGTTACAGCTGTTTGCTAACTTATGTCAGATTATTTACATAGAACATGTTTATATATAGCAGTGCACAAGAAAACCTATTATGTAATGAGAAGTCTTGACTTGATATAGAATACTGAAAAAAATAGATAATAAAGATCTCGTCGTATATGTTACAGATGTCACTTCAAAAGAGGCACATTTCTTATTCCATATGCTAGGACGAATTCTTACCAGTGCTCCTTCTTCCCTAATGCCATTGGAGAAGGGTTGCCTGAATCAGCCAGGAAACCCAACGACTTTGAGTTGAAGTCTTTTATTAACATGCATGATTAGATTGACACATGAAATGCGTAGAACGTAATTATCTTCTCTTTTAAAGTCACGTCTGTAATTTATAAGGTTATATAAAAGAGAAGATAATTACGTCCTACATGCGTCTTAAACACAACGCGTTCAATGCCTGTACGTTTGTTCGCACGCTAATGTATTAACTCTTTCTCTCCGAACTGACGATACCAGCGTTGATTCCACCAGAATGTGGTAAATAATTACGGAGAGAAAGAGTTAATAAGGTTAAGAGACTAGGCCCTCTATAGAGTTTTACCGGACTCATTAAGTTTTCATGACTAGGTTAAAATTTAAAGCTTGCCCAATAAATTAGTTACGTTACACAAGTATTGTGAAGACTACAGACTTTGGGTTGCAAGGGGAAAATACATTTTGCAGCACAATATTTCTACTGGTCGATTCAAAGCCTAAGTCAATATGAAAGATCAGAAAAAAAAGTTTTTTTGTTTTTTTTCAACATTGTTAAGGCATTTTATTGTTTTCTATTAAAAATTTTCATGATTTTTTTTTTGCTAATTATTCTGTGCTTCTATTAAAAATTAAAAATAGTTAACATCCAGTTCTAGGTAGTTCTCCCAAGTAGCTATATATATATATATATAATTACGCCAAGATGCTTATAAATACAATACACACATTACAATACAATCCAGACAAACAAAACAGTCACTTTGAATAAATCACATATTAACATGAATGAAATAGATTATCTTATGGATACGCGTAGTATGATTTTGGTTTTTTTAAGGAAGCATATGATTTATAAGAAAAGAGATAAGAAATCGGAAATACAACGCATGACCACAGAGGCTTTTAAAACTAATATCAGTCAAGCATTGACTGCGATTAAAGTAACGATAATATACCTGTAGCTTTCAGAGACTTCAGTGTATTAGGCCTACATTTTGCTTGCTAGATGTGATATAAGTCTTTGAACTTCGGGTGTTTCAGTTTTATTTGCTTTAGTATTTTAAGTCTGTAAAACTGTTTTATTTCATCTGTATCTGACAGAACTGGATGACACTATTTTTTTCTTTAGCTAGCAGCTGTTCCTTCTAAAACATATCCCTAATGTTTACATATTTGAGTACATGTCATATTTATGATCAAAATTCGAAGAAATTGGAATCAGAAAATGTAAGTTTGAATAATTGAATTTTTTTTTCAGTTAAGGACGTTTGAATGACCGATTTTGAATAAAAACTAACGCCTTATCTTATCTTATATAGTAATATATATGATACAGACGTTACTTCAAAAAAAGAAGATAATTACGTCCTACGCGTCATGCATTCAGTCATGCGTATTAACCAATGACTTAAATTCTGCCAAGTCACTGGTTTTCCTGGCTAGCCCATTCCATGCTCTAATAGCACTAGGGAAGAAGGAGTATTTGTACAAATTTGTCCTAGCATATGGGACGAGGAATGTGACTTTATCTTTGTGTCTTTCTGAGTATTTTATTAGGTTTTGTTTTTGTATTTGAAGATTTTGGACTTCAACCATTTTACAAGTTTCAGAAATTCATTCAGAAATAAAGAGTACTGTTGTGGGCTAATATCTGACTTCTGACTCTATCTCAATTATTACTTCGCATTAGCCACAGAACATTACAAGTTAATAATATACTTGATAACAACTGTCACTGTTATAAAATGACACCTTTATATCTCACTGGGAAGTCCGTCTAGTCCTTATAAACGTCGCTATTCTTAACAAACATCCAAAACGAAACTACTTCTCTACTATCGCCATGTTGCTCCCTTGTTCGTCTAGTCTACTACGTCATTCGTCTGTCTGACTACGTCACTACTTTTGCCGTCGCTAAAAACAGTACACAATATATTTGTCTAACAAAACTAACATACTCTCTAAACTAGTACATAACAGTACCGAGTGCAATCACTAAAGCTAGAGACACTTCATGAGAAGAATAAAAACTAACGTCGCTATAATACTTATAAATAGAAAAACAAAACCTAATGAAATACTTAGAAAGACACAAAGACAGAGGCACAAATTCGTACTAATGCTCCTTCTATAGGGCTATTAGATAATGGAATGGGTTGCCTGAATCAGCCCCCCCCCCCCCCCCAAAAAAAAAACAAACTACAACGACTTAGCAGAGTGTCATTGCTTAACATGCATGACTAGATTGTCTCATAAAATGTGTAGCACGTAATTATATTCCTTTTTGAAGTAACGTTTGTATTATATAATATAATATAATTTTTTGAAGTAACGTCTGTATTATATAATATAATATAATAATTATTGTTATATTGTTATACAACTACAATCTATAGGGCCTACTTTCTGTGCTTCGTATCCCTATAGTCCAAAAAAACTACAGCTTAGGGCCCAAAAGAAGTAACTAGTAGGCCCACTGACATAAAATCTGGACTTGTAAAGGTATATCTCAAATAGCTTAGTGCCTTTTCATGTTTAAATACGGATTGACCCTATTTTTTTTTTAGAATTATAATCATCCATTTAGTTCGTTAGTGTAAGGAGTTAACTTTCGGATAATCTATAAGAGACATCTGATTGTGTGATAGGTCTAAATAAGTCTAGATAAATCACTTAACTGTTTGTCTTACCTTATCAATTACAGACGTAACCTCAAAAGAGAAGATGATTACGTCCTACGTTTGTCCCTGTGTCACTCTAATCATACATTAAGTCAGGGACTTAGACTATGTCAAGTCTTTGTTTGTTTTTTCTGGCATATACAGGCACCCCATACCATGCGCTAATAGCATTTACCAAGAAGGAAGATTCGTAAAATTTTGTCCTGGCATATGGAATAAGAATTGTTCTTTTATATTGGTGTCTTTGTTGCTGTGTTACCTTACCTGTTAGTAAGAACAGTTTCGAAGGGCTTAAAATCCAAGCCACACGAGCAGGCCAGGTGCTGGACTTCGTTGTCAGAGACTATTTGAGACGCATGCCATTAGGAGTATTTTATAGACAATGGGAGCTTATCCTCTTACTAACAGATGAAGGGGTGAAGGCGGATACCTGGCGCCACAAAATTGGGAGCTTCGGGCAGATGAAGCTCGTCAGCCTAGTAATTCATCTAGGAGAGGGGTACTCTTGACTTCAAACCCCCGCTGCCTTGCGGTACTGTGGCTTCAGGAGACAACCTCGAGAAAAAAAATCAGGAGTGAAACTCCATAGGGGTTGGGAAGAGCGACAATGACATTCCCTCCGGCAGCTTCTGCAAATGAGTTGGCGCCAAAATGTAACGCGAAGCGTTCCTTTGGATCTCATCAGCAAGGTCGAGAGAGGGATCATGACACATGGGCCACCCATGACCCCTTTATCTAAGGTCCAGTAATGCGCCCCGGAGAGGAAACTGGTGCTGCTGCAAAGTGGCTAAAACAACACGGGAGAAACCAAAACCAGTGACTCATCTGGGCGCATCCATCGCCTTCCGAGACAAAAAGGAGCCCCACACCCACACGCACGCACACACACACACACACACACACATACATATAAATTGTTATAAACCTGGTGGTGGCACAAATGGGGGTAGTGGTGTGAGTGTAGTCAGCCGACGCAAATCGCCCCAGGCCAGCGCTAGACGAGCGGTCAACAGTGACGAGTTATGACGGTCAGCCGAGACGAGTGTCAACATGACGGTTCGGGAAGGATCGACGTCGTGAACAGAGCTCAGGAGCGTCACGAGAGTTGTAGTCATCTGACCACCTAGAAACGTCGAGCGGCGTTCTGTCCGGTTCGAGAAGGCCAGTAGGGATCCTATATAAGAGCGGAGGTGTCGCAGTCAAGACGGTTGAGAAAAGGGGCTCAATACAGCGAGGGTTCATGAGAGAAGGTTCACGACAGGGGCTCAGAACACGGTCAACTACAGCACAGTTCAACGGTGTGGTTCTGTACGGAGCATTACGACGGTTCAGTGCGGAGTACTGTCAAGTACAGTTGAGACGACTGGCGTCTTGATCTTGGTCTGCGATCGAGTCCGACACAACGAGCCTAGTGTGTGAAGTCAGTCCTGAACTGTTGAACCCAGTGCAAGCCCGGAACGAGACGGAGAGGCTAGTGCAAGAGTTGATACGGCGGAACGGTGTTATCGGAGAGATATTTGTACAGTGTACGTGTTGCCAATCGTACAGCATTGGCTGTTATTTATTGAACTATTAAAGTGTTACGTTACTTTGGAGCCCTGAGTTGTCAAGTTCTTTAAGTTGATGGTGTATGGTGCAGTTTGCAGAGAGCCTGGATAGCGAGATTCGTAACAATATATATATGCTGTAATACTCTTTTTTTTTTCTGTATTTAAAGCAAAACTGTATATAAAACTTTCCTATCCATAAAGCGAAAGGAAATCAGTATGTATCGAGGTATATATAACTATATATCTTTATCAATAACAATCATTAATACGGTGACACTTAGGCCCTGCTATCTGTGCTACCTGCCAATAGAATTTACACATGTGTGTTGTGTCATTGGTTATATGCCAGCCATGGTTGACACCATGATTTTAACGGAAGTTATGTTGGTGGTCATTGTCACGACCCAGATTCCCCCCCCCCCCCTCTCGTTACTACTTCATTTTACCTCACTTTGATATTTATATGTACCAGTATTATTCCATTGGCTCTTGATGGCAAGTTGTCTACGATGATTCTCGCTCTTGGTGCGTGTAATTACTTTGAATGTATTTAAATTAAACTAATGACAACAATGTCACAACAATGACCACATAATGAATACTTATAATAAAGTCAAACTCTCTAATTAAAAAAAATATTTAATATTCTAAATAGGCATCGATGGCCACTTTAAAATCATGTAATAAATGTAAAGATTGATTGATGAATGAATTAATAATTGCAAATATACATTATTAATAACATAAAATAATAACATAAGACAAGTGACTTCAATACTTTATACCAATAAAACTATTGTATCTGTTATTATAATAAACAATAAAGACATAATCAACAAAACAGCAATTAATCATCCATGCCAATCAGACCACCACGGCTATTCCTCCTCCATGCACTGGACCCAGCGCCACAGACTGCATAAGAGTTCAGTACCGCTGTCCATGTCATCTGATATCAATCATTGTCTTGCTGACTACACCATTGTCACTAACATTTATTCTGTGTCTCTACGCTTAGACTGCCACATGCTCAAGACTGCCACCCTGTCAGCCGTCTACCGCCTTCGGACTGTGACTGACATTGACTCTTACTCTGACCACGAGCTGCCTGTCACTCAGACTGTCACTAAGACTGTCACTCTAAATAGACAAATAATCAAGATATCGCTAACAACTCGCTAAAGCGCCATTCTATTTATTCACAATCAACTAACATCTAAAGCTAGATATATAACTAATTAAAACATTTCTTCTTACCCTGGTCCCTAAGAATTAGTTCCTACATGTTGTCTCTGGCAAACAACTCACACCTCTTGGAGCTAAGATCGCGAGCCAGCCTCGGCGACTTGCTCCCAATGTCTGTATGTGTCGTTCACCAGAAAACGCCTAGCACACGACACTCGCCCCTGCTAACACTACAAGGCGCTGTGTCCCGACTGCCCCAAAACTCTACTCTATATAGTCTGAGACCCTAACCCACGCCTAAACTAACGCTACGGTACTAAATCGTCCGTGTCTGTCCCATCCTACGGGTATCGAGTCGCCCTACCAGGTATAAATCTAAGTGTCACACTATTTCTACCCTTTGTCAGTCTTTACTCTGTCAAGTCTGTCGTTGAGTCGTGGAAACACCTTACAAAATAATTAACTTTGCTCTCACACACACACATATCTGTGACAGTCATTGATGTAGAACACGAGCGCCACCTACCAGAGACCAATCGTTATAGTTGGCCTGAACACAGACCTGTGAGGTGGTAACCTGTTGACTGTGGTCATGAGCTCGTTGCCACGTCACAGTACTATAACAATAGGTTTAAACCCACTTCGCCTTTAGAATATCGAATCGTCTCGAAGTGGAAAAAAATCTGTTCTTAAATAATACCATTAAAGCATAGGTTGCCTGAATCAGACAGGAAATCAAATGACTTAGAAAAGTCTAAAAAAAATTCCCGTAGGACAAATATAGACGGCGAAAAGAAAATCTAAACCGACCACGGGTAGACAAAGGTTAAGTCTGTGTTGGAGGAGGCAAAATATGTAGGTCACAAGTAGGACTATAAAGACAAGTGAAATACTACATTTCTCAATCTTCTGACTGGAAGACAAGCCTTAATATAATTATAATTATAATAATTATTATTATCATTATTATGAAATATTTTTTTCTATTTCTTTAGAAAAATGAAGACTTGAATTTGAACAATAAATCTAATGATGAATTTGAAGGTAATAATCATGGTTCCTAATTTAGTAATGTATTTAAATGATTAGATCTAGTTAGACAAACTAAATCTAATAATATTTTGTAAGCTATAAAATTGTGTATAATTTAACAGTTAATAACAGTCCATCTTTCTGTCCGTCTATCAATCAATTGAAGGATAGGCCTACACTATACAATCCATCAAACTTTTACCAACAAACCTACCTGCCTACCTACCAAACTACATTCTATTTACTATCTAACAACCTACGAGCTTGCATAATTTCAGGCTACTTTGCTGCATGTCAGTTTATATACATGTTTCCCTACCTGTCAATCTGCCTAAGTGCATGGTTGCTAAACTATCAACGTGCTTGCCCACTGAACTACGTGCCTACATATCTACGTGCATGCCGGTCTACTCATCTACACATCGTGTATCCTTCTACATACCCACGTATCTACTGTCTACCTGCATGTTTATATACATATCTGAATGCTTACCTACCTACGTACCTGCATTGGCTTTCGACATTGGCTGTTCTCCTGCACACGTACCTAGCTATCTGTAAGGTTATCTTCTGGTCTGCATGCTTACCTACGTACCTACCAGACTACCTAACGCTATGCCTATCTGACTGCCTACCTACATATTTGCATGCCTACCTCCCTACGCGCTTATCTGTCTGTCATTAAATTTCACTCTGTCCTACATGTCACAATGTCCTACCGATATAATTGATCATGTTACATTGTCCTACTGGTATAATTGATCATTTCACATTGTCCTACTGGTATGATTAATCGTTTCAAATTACCCTACATTTATGATCAATCCTTTCACATTGTCCTACTGGTATGATTGATCATGTCACATTGTCCTACTGGTATGATTGATCATGTCACTTTGTCCTACTGGTATGATTGGTCATTTCAGATTGTCCTACTGGTATGATTGATCATGTCACATTGTCCTACTGGTATGATTGATCATGGCACTTTGTCCTATTGGTATGATTGATCATGTAACATTATCCTACCGGTATGATTGATCATATCACATTGTCCTACTGGTATGATTGATCATGTCACATTGTCCTACTGGTATGATTGATCATGTCACAATGTCCTCCCGATATGATTGATCAAGTTACATTGTCCTACTGGTATGATGGATCATGTCTCAATGTCCTACTGGTATGATTGATTATGTCACATTGTCCTACTGGTATGATTGATCATGTCACATTGTCCTACTGGGATAATTGATCGTTTCACATCGTCCTACTGGTATGATTGATCATGTCACATTGTCCTACTGGTATGATTGATCATGGCACATCGTCCTACTGGTATGATTGATCATGACACATTGTCCTACTGGTATAATTGATCGTTTCACATTACCCTACATGTATGATCATTCCTTTCACATTATCCTACTGGTATGATTGATCATTTAACTTTGTCCGACTGGTATGACTTATCATGTTGGATTTGGACATAGTGAACAAATAATAGATCAATATTGTATGATCTGTAGCTTTAAAAAAAACTTCCTATATCGGTATTGCGTGTGTCAGTGTAATGAGAACTGTTTACTGTCTGTGAAATGTTGTTCCAGATTGTCTCAAAGTCCCAGATGACCAGAACAATGTCCAATCCGATGATAATGAAAATCGTCTTATCGGTAAGTATTTCATTAGTTTTACTGTGTTGACATTGCTGATATCATGCTATGGTCAGACTTGATGTATTCACACATACACTATATCTATATGAATTGATTGGATAATTGCTGTATATTATATTCTAAACATTCAACTCCAGGTGGTCACGAAACTCAGGAGTCGGAGGGTGGAGAGGCTGACCTACACAAGTATTACATAGGCTGTAAGAAGAATCCTGGTCACAGCCAGTTTATACCTGTTGATACTCTCAACATGAAACATCTTCCTGAAGGTTATCAAGACCTTGAACTGTTTGAGTTCATCAAGGCTGAAGCTGATCTGACAGTTAGAGTAAATGTCCTAAAGACTAGCCCAGGCAGACCAAAGTTTTGGCCGAAAACAACGCGACCTTATGCGTTTTATGACATAAGAGGCAAAAGCAATTTGAGGACAGGAACTGGAAGAGTGTGTGACGTATACAAGTTTCAAGATGGAGTAAGGCAAGATGGGCGTGTTGGATTTACTGACTATATGAAATGCTGGTGCACACAATGTCAAGGTTCTGACTCACCCAGCAATGTGTGGTGGGAGTTTGATGTGTTCACAGCTACACATGTGGTTTTCGATGACGACGAGGCCACCCACACGACCTTGAGACTTTTTTACAACAGAGACGATAGTCCAGTGGTCATTATTGACAAGGTCAGCTTGGAAAGCGCAAACATTGAGTATGACAAGTGTTTGTTGAAATGTGTGACATGCGACCAAGAGTTGGGAAGTAACCTTAGAAAAATATGGGGACATTATGAATATGTCTGGGAAAAAGTCTTGAAAAAATACACGAACTCTAGAAATAAGCACAAGTTACTTTTTATTGTCTCCCATCCACATGGCTGTTCGAAGCAGGTCAGTGTCGGGCATTGGAAGGAAAAACTAGAGGTGGGTGCCAAGACAAAATTGACCTATACAACTTCTACGTGTCCAGGAAGTAGTGGAGCACATGTCCAGTGCGTGGGGTATTTTGACGGGTGGTCAGATCTTGTCCACAGTGGAAGTTTTAATTCTGAATTGAATTACAGTGCTCCTGGTCGTGTGTATGTCTTTGGTAGTTAAGTTGTTTCTTTGCGAGTGTTTTCTTTCTGCCTTTGACCTGTGATTTATTTCCCTTGCGAGGGGCCTTGATCTGTAATCTATTTCCCTTGCAAGTGGTTTTGTTCTGTAATCTATTTCCCTTGTGAGTGGTCTTGTTCTGTAATCTATTTCCCTTGTGAGTGGTCTTGTTCTGTAATCTATTTCCCTTGTGAGTGGTCTTGTTCTGTTATCTATTTCCCTTGTGAGTGGTCTTGTTCTGTTATCTATTTCCCTTGTGAGTGGTCTTGTTCTGTTATCTATTTCCCTTGTGAGTGGTCTTGTTCTGTTATCTATTTCCCTTGTGAGTGGTCTTATTCTTCGTCTTTGCATTTAGTTATTACCCTTGTGAACAGTCTTGTTCTTCGTCTTCGACTTTTTTTGAGTTATCTCCCCTGTGAGTGGTCTAATTCTTCGTCTTTGACCATTGAGTTGTCTTGAGAATATTGAGTTGCCTCCCTTGTGAGCGGCCTTGTCGAGTTCATGTATTCAAGCTTTAAGTTGTTTGTCTGGTGAGCTGTTTGGTCCTGTGGTACTCGCTTCGGTCTGTCTTCGCGATGGTCCCGTGTTCCAACCCTTCCCGGCTGCCACCATCCGACGTTCTGCATGAGATATGTGCTGGGACGTAATAGTCGTCAGCTCTAAAGAAAAGTCAGAAACGTCAAAAGCAATGATAACACATTGCATACATATGTGAGCGCCTATAACCTTTTTTTTAACAATGCTTATATATATAGTTCGTCTATCGTGGTTCAATGATGACCACTTTGTCATCCAGGGGGGCAGAGGGCTTTGCACTGGGATTTTATGCCTCCTCATGTGGCTGGTGAGACCTACGTAAGCCCGGA
Organism: Biomphalaria pfeifferi; assembly: GCA_030265305.1. Lineage (NCBI taxonomy): Eukaryota > Metazoa > Mollusca > Gastropoda > Planorbidae > Biomphalaria > Biomphalaria pfeifferi. The sequence goes on from JASAOG010000007.1 coordinate 174,567, forward strand.
ATGTTCGGCTGCACACTGGGCAGGTTATTCCAGCTGGAGCTAGTGTCGTTTGCCTTGCTTTTCTTCTCTGGCGTTTCTCTTCTGCCAGCGTTGTTCTCTTTTCCTCAGCAACCTGTGCGCCGAATTACACAGCGCGACGCCATGATGCTCTGTCATGTGCCTCTGTCTCCCAGGTGCCTGGGTCTATGCTGAACGCCTTCAGAGAAGCTTTGAGGGTGTCCCTGAAGCGCTTTTTTTGACCACCTTGCGAGCGCTTTCCTTCGCTTAGTTGGCCATACAAGAGTCGTTTAGGGATGCGGTGGTCTTCCATTCTGCAGACGTGACCTGCCCATTGCAGCTGGGACTGCATCAGGATTGTGTGGATGCCTGCTGCATTCGCTCTTCGAATGACTTCAGTATCTGCTTATAGTAATTCACTCTGTATCTTTTCCACTAGCTTGGATCAAGTTGAAAGTTTAAACAACTATTCCTTGTAACTAACAAAAAACACGAATGAATCAATAAATAAATTGATTAAATAATTAATAAATTAGTTGTAATTAATAATTTTTAATGATATTGAAAAGGGGAAATAAATCCTATAGTAGTAAGAGATGTGGTTGTTAATGTTGAATTCTTTCCCTTAGAATTGTTTCAAAAAAAAAAAAATTAAAAAAAAATATTTGCTGTTTGTTTTCACGTTATAGTCTTTTCTTGAAAAACAAATTGTAATCTGTTGTTTTCTTTATAGTTAACGTATTTAATTCACACCGGAAGTGCAAAATTTGAATGTGTCTGTGTCTTTCGATTTATACTATTAACATTTTTCTTGTAGACTTAAAATGTTGACTTTTTAAAGCTCTGACAATGAACTTTTATAAATCAATAAACATGTATGTCTTCACCTACTTTTAGTTAGAATTTGGATTGGTTTATACCTATGAAATCTTTTTCTGTTCATTATTGAACACGCAATGCGTGGTAATTAAAATATTGTTTTCTTATCTTAAAAAAAAAGAGAAAGGAATACTTAAACTATTAATTACATTAGATATTCATCACAAGGACTCAAAGTTTATCAACAGACAACCAAGTCCGGAGACTAATCTTCACAAGACAGATCAAGTTTTGTTTGTTCTCATTAATGAACTCTCTACCTACTATGTGTGTAGATTCATTTTTTTGTTTACTAATTAAGTATGGATTTATCATATTTCAAAGTTTAATTTTAATTCTTTATACTTTAATATTAGTGAAATGTGAGAACTTATAATTTTAAAAAAGTCCACAAAAGAGGCAGGAGGGCCCTAAAAAGAGGCATATAAAGCCCAAAAAAGAGGCGAAGAAAAGAGGTTTAAGGCCCAAAAGATTCCTATGATGACAAAGCTAAAATTGGATAGCGCAAATTCTGAGGTTTTTCTTTTTTTTTAAAAAATTATTTGCGAGCCCAAGGGCCATTAGAGACGAGGAGGCTGTGAGTCCAAGCCAACGGCGGTTGGATGTCAGCACCGGGGAGATCCCTGAGACTCCTCCTTTTGTAATAGATGAACTGGACAGCTCTACGCCGTCCAAGCTAAGCTAAATAGCTAATAGAAATACCTTAATTCCAATCAAACTCAATCATGATAGACATCAGAATCTTGTCACTTAAGATACGCAGCTTACAAAGGAAACAAAAAATACGTTGTTCACCTGGCTAGCTAGATCATAGCCCAAACCTCCCGCAGAATTGGGGGGATGGCAGCGGGCAGGGTATGGAGCTCACGATTACATAGGTGCTCATGTGCAGATTGTAGATCTAGGATGTGAATCAATTATATAGTTGTAAAAGTTGTAAATAAGTTCACTTTTCAGTCAAAATAAATAGAAATATTTTAAATAAAATAATTTTAGTAGGAAAATTGGAATATCAATCAAATTGAATGTTTTTTTTTGTTTTTTTTTCAATTACGAATCTTATTCTGACAACTTTTTTTCGCTTTTTAAAATAAGTAAATGGTCAAGTCTTTAATGGGAAGTAAACTATGAAATACAAAACAGTAACGTAATATCAGAGTTGTATACCTTTGTTCATATTGAAAAAAATTTAGGACTCTCGGGCATACGTTTTTTATTGGGGGATGTTACGACACAAGGCTTCCTCTAAATAAACTGACACGCTTAAGTTTTAATTCATAAACACGTTTTGCCTTTACCTATCCCTTAGTCTGTTTGACCGTTGGGGCACCAAGCAAGACTCGTCGTCGTCTTTCTCCATTCCTCCCTCCCTGTCTTTTGCCTTGTTTAAAACCGCTTTCATTGGCATGAGATAAACACTTTAATATTCTTATAAAGAATGGTACCATAATACACGAAAGTCTGTTCACGCCCATATATTTCCTACTTTTTTATCCTCCCTGGATGTCACACAAATTCACTTTGATGTCAATGTCATATTATAATGGAAGTCTCTATCAAATATCATCAAAGCATTCTGGAATGACATTTGGTCGATTTAGATCTAGACGGGCAGGTTTTTAATAAATTTCGTAATTTTATTTTTTCGCTTTTTCTATTTCTCTCTTATTTTTTAAAAATATTTTATTTGGGACCACCAAATTCACTTCACCTAGGGCCTCCAAATATCCAAGACCGGCCCTGGAGACAATATATTGAAAACTAAAGAACAATGTAGAAAAATAAACTCAGGAAGACCATGAAAGATTTTGAAAGATTTTTCTATGTTATTGTATTTTATGTTTAAAAGAATTCTAACAGAATCTTACACATCAAAATGCTAATAAAGGGGAGATTATCGAGTTTAAAGTATATTAATCTTTAATTTTCCTTGAAGAATGGTGTCTGACATATGTGAACTACATATAAAGCATTGTAAGATAGGAAACGAATCAAACGATAGCACACGAAATGTAAAATGCAGACCCTAGTCCCGGGGTCGGCAACCTGCGGCTCGCGAGCCACATGCGGCTCTTTGGATGTGAAGCTGCGGCTCTTTAGTCCCATACACAAATATTATTTATTGTATCGAAATATTTTTTTAAATAGTTCTGAATCTTTTAACGAAGATTAGGCACCGATTCTATCTCTCAGCCACTTGTACTCGCTTTTCACCACACCCCTCCCCCATTACACGCGTCGTCAATGTTGTTAGTCCGCCGGAAGCTCTCGAATGACGCCGTCGTTGGATGTTTCTATGTAGGTTTTAATACACTTTGACACAAGACGAATCGGCATGTTAACCACTTGCTTTGACTGTGACGTTTGTTATTGTAGTACCATGTAGTTTGTTGTTTCAAGTAAATGAGTTAGAAACGAATTATCTTCTCAAAGCTAGAATCTACAAGCAATACTATTCTGGCAAGCTTTGAAGCATAAAAAGGAAAACCATTTACGATAATGAGTATGTCAAAAACTGCTTCCTACATGCATATGAAGAGCTGTTTCATGATTTAAAAAAACAAACCAGAAATATTGAAAACAAAAAATTCAAAGATTTGCCACTTACCGCTGAAACAGTACAAGACAGTATAGCTAAAATGTCTTCAAATGTAACATATTTGCAGGTGAAAGATATTCAACTTTTTTTCTGCTTATTACATCCTATAGAGTAGTCTTGAGACTTAAAGACACGGCACAAGTTGCCCATTTTGTCAGGTATATGTCTTCTCAAGGTCTACTGCTTTCGTGACAAACTAGAGGGGTGCAAAAATACCTTGACGACAATAAGATCGATTTAAATAAAATCAATTAAATAGCAGCTGACAGAATATGACAGGAAAAAATAAAAGAGCAACAACGATTTGTCGGAGCGAAAAAAAAAAGAAATTTTTACGTTTCACTGAATAATGCACCAAGAAATGCTTTGTGCCCAAAACGATTCCAACCTAATTAGATGTGGTCATGAATTCGGTAATCAAGATTATTAACAGCATCTTGTCAAAAGCAGTCTACCACTTAAGAAAAAGTGGAGGCTCAGTATTCCGACCTCCTTCTTCCCTAACAAAATGTTTCCCATGTTTCGGATGTTCCTTCAGAATTAAAGATAATTACTTCCCGCAGGACGACGGTGGATGGGAGCGGGCAGGGTTTGAACCCTTGACCGTCGATAAATCCGAACGACAGTCCAGCGCGCAAACCGCATGACCAGGCAGCCATCCTTAACAAGTTAATGGTAAGGATGCAAAATCACCAGAAGTTGCAGCTTGAGGATCTCACCACTGCTTGTGATTCCCGTCTGGGGCATAGGCTACCAAGCTGCTTTATCTAACAGTCTCGGCTCTGGGGGAGTCTCGCCAACTGTCCCCAGGTACCACACATCTTCTTGGCCACGTCCTATTTTATTCTCTTATTAGATGTTCCTGTTGTGGTCTTGTCTTATAATGTTGGATGCACGATGCGAAGGCTGTGGCCTGTCCATTTGCCAACATCTCTGAAAAATATCTTATATGGACTGCTGCTTAGTACTTTGCCGAAGCTCTTCATTAATGTTCGTGTCCAGCGTACCATAAGAATGTTACTGAAGCAGGTGTTGATAAGTACCTAAAGTATAAAGGTCACTACATTTGTATACCTACAAAATAAATAATTTTACAAACAACACATAAAAATATCATCAGGCAAGTCCTGAACTGACGTCACACATGCTAATTATATAACCATTGAAAAGTTTGATACATATCAGAAGGCCCTGTAAATAGAAACTTTTTTGGTGTATTCGGTGTACGAAATAAAGGAATTGTGTTGATAATCTATGGGTTTTTTTCAAATCAAAAAGCTACATAACAATTGAAGTGCGCATTTTAGCTCAGCAGAATGAAATTGTCTAAGCAATTCCGTTTGTAACCTTTATTTAGTGGGAAAGTTTAAAGTTCAATTTCGCGTCCTTGACATTGTTTAGTTTATCGTGAAATCTCTAATTGGTTCACTATTTTTTTCTGTTCCTAAGAACTACTTCAACATCAGTGAGATTCATAACAAACGAATACTCACATTTGACTAGAGTAACACCTTTAGTAAAAAACATTAAATTTAGAAAGCCTTCAGGAGAGAAGACTCAAAAGTAAAGTAGCAATTATAAATACAACACTGAACCATAATCTTCAAATACAGAACTCAAGCCTAATAAAATACTCAGAAATATACAAAGATAAAGGCACATTCCTCGCTCCATATGCTAGGACATATCTGTACAAATGCTCCTTCTTTCCTAGTGCTATTTGAGCATGGAATGGGTTGCCTGAGCTAGCCAGGAAAACCAGGGACTTGTCAGAATTTAAGTCATTGATTAACATGCATGACTAGATTGACCTAGCAGCACGAGTAGAAAATAATTATCTTCTATTTTAAAAGCAACGTCTGTATTTTATAAGATAAGATCTTTTGCTGATATCATTCGTTAAAAACAACACAACACGCAATTACACAGAGTAATTTTATGCAGTTATCGTAGTGTTCAATATTACACACCTGGTAAGGTGAAGGTCAAACTGCGTTAGCAGACGTATTTTAGAAATACGAAACTAAAATTCAAACTCTGCTTGCGCTGTGTTGATGAAACAAATCAGTTTCCCGAAACTATCAACATTAAAGTTTGTCTTCCGGTTGAGTCAGACTGACAGCCAAACTGGCAAACCTTATTGTAATTTGGCCACGTTGCGCTTTAATCTTAGTGGCTGAGGTAGATCTAGAGCAGTGTTTCCCAAACTGAGTTCCGCGGAACACTAGGGTTCTGCAAGGCTTGAATACGTGTTCCATAAACTATTGGAAGCATTAACTAGTAGACATACACGTGAATTAGTCCTAAGTATATAAGGTTAAGTTAAGTTCTCCTTTCAGACCTTGCGATCTATCAGGCAGATGATGTTAAGGTCATTTGTTTCTTTGGCCAATGGTTAAAGAGCAGGGTATCATGTGGCCAGCACAACGACCAACAGCCTTTACTTTCCCCAACTAAAGTCAGATACCCATTAGAATTGGTTGGAATCAGGGGCGCCCTAAAAGTCCCGAAATTCAAACGCTCAGTCTTCACCGAGATTCGAACCCAGGACCCCAGGTTCGGAAGCCAAGCGCTTAACCACTCAGCCACCGCGCCCTCTCCTTAGTATATAGAAAAGAAAAATTGGTTTTATTAACTCTTTTTCATTAACATCATTTTGAACTTTGAACTGACCTAGATTCTTACTCAAATTTGAAACAAAGATACGAAGATCAAGCATTAAATGATTTCTGGTCAGGCTTGTCTGAAGAGATCTTTAATATTTCAAAACAATTTAATGTTATTTTACTTCTTTTTCCTAAAATCTTTTTGTGAGAAGCAAGAGTTAAATTTATTTCGTTGCAACAAAATCATAGAATAAATCTAGAAACAGGAGGCTTGATGCCCCAGCAGATAATAGAATTGAGTTTATCAACAAACAAAAAGATTGTAAGCTCTTCAAGAACACAATACCATGACAATATATAATGACACCATTGCTTGCAAGTGTTGTGTCATGACACCTTTGCTAGCAAGTATTTTGTGATGATACCATTGCTCGGACAGTATTACTTACAAACTGTAGTACATGCGTTGACATCATATTCTTGAACCCAGGCACGCAGCTACATGATTTCTCAACTGGTCTGAGTCAAAGAAGAAATAACCAGCCATTTGGGTTCTTGATTTTTTTTTAAAGACTTTCCATTGCGGTGCATGGTCTTCAAAAGAGTCTGTGTTAAAATTGAAGTAGAAGCCTGATGCTACGACACAATACCGAGTAGTTGCTCTTAAAGTGACCTCATCTGCATCAGTGTTGAGGTATGGCCCTGGTGTTGATAGTGCAGGTAGTGTTGACAGTGTTGGTACTGCTGATAGTGTTGATAGTGATGATAGTGTTCATAGTGCAGGTAGTGTTGATAATGTTGGTACTGTTGATAGTGCTGATAGTGTTGATAGTGTTAGTAGTGTTGATAGTGTTGATAGTGCTGATGTTGTTGATAGTGTTGATAGTGTTGGTAGTGCTAATAGTGCTGATAGTGTTGATAGAGCTGATAGTCTTGATAGTGCTGATAGTGTTGTTAGTGTTGATAGTGTTGTTAGTGTTGATAGTGTTGATAGTGCTGATAGTGTTGTTAGTGCTTATAGTGTTGTTAGTGTTGATAGTGTTGTTAGTACTGATAGTGTTGATAATGCTGATAGTGTTGTTAGTGCTGATAGTGTTGATAGTGTTGATAGTGCTGATAGTGTTGTTAGTGTTGATAGTGTTGATAGTGCTGATAGTGTTGTTAGTGCTGATAGTGTTGTTAGTGTTGATAGTGTTGTTAGTGTTGTTAGTGCTGATAGTGTTGTTAGTGTTGATAGTGTTGTTAGTGCTGATAGTGTTGATAGTGTTGTTAGTGTTGATAGTGTTGATAGTGTTGTTAGTGCTGATAGTGTTGTTAGTGTTGTTAGTGCTGATAGTGTTGTTAGTGTTGATAGTGTTGATAGTGCTGATAGTGTTGTTAGTGCTGATAGTGTTGATAGTGCTGATAGTGTTGTTAGTGCTGATAGTGTTGTTAGTGTTGATAGTGTTGATAGTGCTGATAGTGTTGTTAGTGTTGATAGTGTTGTTAGTACTGATAGTGTTGATAATGCTGATAGTGTTGTTAGTGTTGATAGTGTTGATAGTGCTGATAGTGTTGTTAGTGCTGATAGTGTTGTTAGTGTTGATAGTGTTGTTAGTACTGATAGTGTTGATAATGCTGATAGTGTTGTTAGTGTTGATAGTGTTGATAGTGCTGATAGTGTTGTTAGTGCTGATAGTGTTGTTAGTGCTGATAGAGTTGTTAGTGTTGATAGTGTTGATAGTGCTGATAGTGTTGATAGTGCTGATGGTGTCAATAGTGTTGATTGACCTCTAGTGTGTATCGCACATGTGTGTGTCTGAGAAGGGGTGAACAATAAAGTTTTCGGTCAGAATTCGCAAAAAACAAAAACATTATGTTTTGTTTTGCACCATTTATGCACCACTGCTTCACCCCCGCTCCCAGCCCAGTCTCCACTGAGACGTCTGCTGGTGGTCCACATAAAGCCCCCCCCCCCTCTCTCTCTCTCCCTCTCTCTCTCCCGCACGTCATGAATACTGGACGTTAGAAGCCGACAACGCCATAGATCAGGAGAGTCTCCGTCACGAAGCTGATGAGAAACCCAGACTCGACTTTGATGTACAACATTTAAATTGCAGCCTTTCCCATGATCCCACACTCAACATGGCTGTTCAGTTTTTCTATGTTTTTATTTCACAAAGAATTGTAGTTGTCTTAAAAAAAAAAGTTTCATATGTGTCCTAGACTAAGTTTAAGAGATTGCTTGCTTGCGTGGGACTGTACACGCATTCATGCGCCATTTTGAATATGTGTGCGTGTTTGTGTATGTGGCAAAGTGTTCGTATTAATCTCCAAACAAAATGAATACAGTGGATCCGGTTATTCGGACCAACGGTTAAACAGACCAGTCGCTTATTTGGAGCGATCCTTAAATATCGAAACCCTATTATTCATTCGAATTCGTTTAATCGAACCAGTCGTCTCGCTATGATATTTAAGCCCGATTTCTACCAGTTGTCAGGATTAAAGCAAACATTCCTTGTCTCCATGTTATGTATGGGGATTTCTGTGTGGTCGAGACCATTCAAGGTTTTGGGTCGCACCTCATCGCGGTGAGTCATAAAGCGCTTGTCTTCCTAACCGGACGGTCCTCGGTTTAAATCGTGGTGACTGAGATTTTTAATTTCGGGATCCTTAGAGCGCCTCTGAGTCCATCCAACTCTAGTGGGTATCTGACATTAGTTGGAAAAAAAAGCGGTTGGTCGTTGTGCTGGCCAAATGAGACTCTCGTTAATCGTAGGCCACAGAAACAGATGACCTTTACATTATCAGTTATCATCTACCCATGATATGAAAGTGGAACTTTATTAAAAGGGGAACTTACTTTGAAATGGGAATCAAATATGAGAAGAAACATTTTTTTTTTACGTTGAAATGTGAACTTACAATGAAAGTGGATCTTACTTTGAAAGGGGAACTTACTTTGAAAGGGAAACTTACTTTGAAACACGAACTTACTTTGAAAGTGGAACTTGCAAAGTGGAACTTGCTTTGAAAGTGGAACGTACTATGAAACACGAACTTACTTTGAAAGTGGAACATGCTTTGAAAGTGGAACTTACTTGAAAGTGGTACGTACTTTGAAACAGGAACTACTTTGAAAGTGGAACTTACTTACTTTGAAAGGAGAACTTACTTTAATTCTTTGAAGAGGAAATACCTCTTACTAAAAACATTTCATTTTTTTAAAAATAAAATTATCATTTTCCTTGGTGAATATTTAAAGCTGTATTTATAACTTGATCTACAATAAATTGACTGGCCTCATTCCCGATCGTCAGGTTGTCGTGCCCACAAGCCACGTTTCCCAGTTTGATAAAACGCTGATATATATAAAAAAAAACAGATCTAGAAATATTCAATTGTGTACTGAGATCCAACTTTTTTTAAAAATGTACAGTACAATGTAAACTACCAAAAAGTGTACAGTAAAATTAAACACCCGTTTTTAAAGTCTACATTACATTGAAAACCAAGAAAAACAAATTCTACAGAAAAATAAATACAAGAAATGCCATAATTTTATACACATCTTCGTAGCAAACATTAAAATGTCTTCCGTTCGTTATAACGGTCATTAAAGTGGCTAAAGTACATTATAGCAAAACATCAGAATGGCTACAGTATATTTTTAACAATAATTAGAATGTCTACAGTACATTATAACAAAACCATTTTCTCTCCTGGCTCGGTTACGACCCGGTAATGGCTTCATTTCAAAAGATTTCCTCTTCCTTCTCACACATGCGCACACGCTTTCATCCGGCTCCTTTGATTGGCGGAAAATGGCTTCTAATGTCACAGCAAGGAACAATATAAATAAAAAAAAAAGTACACACACATACAGCAACGATAGATAGACGCCCCAGGTTTGGGTTCTATTTGCAGGTTCTTCTCCTGCACCACCATCCCCCCCACCCACCCCCCTCTCATCCAAGCGCGGGGTGTTTATAAAAAATACTTGTTAACAAATGTCTTAAATTGAACATGAGACAAATGTCATTCGCTCGGCTGGTATTTACGTGAGGACAGAATCGAGGCTTTAGCTTCCCCTTCGAGATGTAATCAGGGCTTGATTCTATCACAACAAGCAAGAGGCGTCGAAGATTTCCGAGGCGATTGTAAAAGAAGCAGCGACGCCCAGCCGATCATTATAATTTACAGTATTGAAAACTGTGTTTATCTGAAGCAAGATGGATAATCTACGTGTCTTGAGGCAAGAGTACTGGAACTTGGGACTCTACTTTGTCACTTAAAGTTTAGGGTTATATCCCTTGTCTTAAAAAAAACTGCCTCTGTTTTAGAAAAGGATTGGAGGGGTGGATATGGCAGTAAGGTAACCTTTTTCCGTGCGTTCATTAGAATGAATATAACCAGAAATATAATGACTATAATAGTATCTCTTAAGTGAAAAACGAACAAAATATGAACATTTGACATGAATTAATGACCTAAACTACTTAAATGAACTAGTGACATGAAATACTGGCATAAACTACTGACATGAACTACTGACATGAAATAGCAGAACTAATGGCATGAACTACTAACATGAACTACTGGCATGAACTACTGTTATAAACTAATGACATGAGCTACTGTTATAAACTAATGACATGAACTACTAGCATGAACTACTGGCATGAAATACTGATATGAACTACTGATACTAAATAGTAGAACTACTGTTATAAACTACTGACATGAACTACTAGCATGAACAACTGGCATGAATTCCTGGCATGAACTACTGGTATGAACTACTGACATGAACTACTGGTATGAACTACTGACATGAACTACTGGCATGAACTACTGGCATGAACTACTGGCATGAACTATTGGCATGAACTACTGGCATGAACTACTGGCATAAACTACTGGCATAAACTCCTGGCATGAACTATTGGCATGAACTACTGGCATGAACTACTGGCATGAACTACTGTTATAAACTAATGACATGAACTAGTGGCATAAACTACTGGCATGAACTACTGTTATAAACTAATGACATGAACTAGTGGCATGAACTACTGACATGAAATACTGATATGAACTACTGGCATGAAATACTGATATGAACTACGGATACTAAATAGTAGAACTACTGGCATGAACTATTGGCATAAAGTACTGTTATAAACTACTGACATGAGCTACTAGCATGAACTACTGGCATGAACTACTGGCATGAACTATTGATATGAACTACTGGCATGAACTACTGGCATGAACTACTGATATGAAATAGTAGAACTACTGGCATGAACTACTGACATGAACTACTGGCATGAACTACTGACGAACTACTGATATGAACTACTGACATGAACTACTGATGTGAACAGTACCAGACAAAAAAGAAAAGGCAGATTGGGAAAGTGACGGGAAGGCCACATAAAAGAATGAATGCGCCTTCTATTGAAAGAGATTCTATCCAAGGCATAAAGACAGAGAGGAATGGAGAAATACTGTTGTTGTAAAGTAGTTAAATGCACACACACACATGCACATCTCTTATTTTATTAACGGCTCCCGAAAAGGAAATATACGATATTATTTTTGTGTGGTCTGTATGTCCGTCCGTCCCGTTTAGATCTCGTAAACTAGAAAAGATATTGAAAATCCAACATCATGATATTTTAGACCATTCAAAGTTCTGATGCAACGGCTACTTTTTTCTTGTCTGAACGCAAAAAAAAAAGAATATTTTTTTTATCAACTAAACAGTTGTTGTTTTTTTTGTTCATAAAAAATACAGCATTTTTACAACTATTCACTATTAATAGTAACAAACTCAGGAGACTATTTAGTGAGATGACTATTTGTCATATTTTTAACACATTTAAGCAAATTGTAATGACAAGCGAAGTAAGTTCTGTCATACAAACTATTACATTTACAAAAAAATGTTACTTTTTTATTGAAGAGAAAAAATCTATTTAGTATGCATATAAGTGGAACATTTATCGCGTGAACTGCAGTGGGCTACAAACGTACCGAAACTAAAGGAATATTTTTTTTTTACAGAATTTTTTTCTTGAGGCTTTGAATAAGAGATCGAGCTTTACAAACCAATTAGATCAATTAGACAAAATGACAGTTAGGCCAGGTTTACATCTAACTTCACCTTCACTTTCACGAATCTCTTGGTCTGCTGGACCGCTGGGGCACCACACAAGATCTGTCAACCTTCTTTCTCCATTCTTCTCTCTCATTTGCCTTTGATAGAATTTCATTCTGATATTCTTTCTAAAAATATTGTCTTTTTACCTGCTCGGGTGGACCACTTCGGGGGTCCGAATTTGAGTTGGTGTTTCAACACAGTGTCTTTGTAACCTTGGTAACTATCTAGTTGAGCGTCGGTAATGATGTAAACTACAAATGTAGGAAATAGCAAGAAAGATTCCATGACGTTATAATACGTGTTCATGATATGAAGGAAGAATGATTGCAATAGGACAGTAATTGTGGCCTTCTAAGTCAGACCATTAAAGGGGCCGATGCCAACTATCAGTGTGTTACGGAAACGACAACAAAGGCTCATACAGGGCCGAGAACTCGCATAAATATACCGGAGCAGACGTTTCCAAACTGCTCATGTGCTCATCTTGGACCACGTGGGGACCACGTGAGCAGGGGGCGCGAACATCTTAGAGTGGGAGATCTGAACAAAGTCTGATTATATTTCCACTATTATTTGCAAATCTTCGTTTCGCCTTGCGTTTCCTCTCTACCCCCCCCCCCAATACACCTCACTCTCTCTCATCTTCCCTCTCATTATTCCACCCCCCCTCTTTTTCTCTTTTTCTGTCTCACAGCGCCATCTATCTTGTGAATTTTTTTTTATTTCTCGTTTCATTCGCACCACTGGAGTTTATTTGTACTTTTGACAGGGACATAACCCGTGTTTGTTATACGTCTATGTGGCTGGGGGAGAAAGGTTGGCAGTTGTGGCCCTTGCCTTACATTTAAACGCTTCAAACTATAAGACCATTTCCTATAAACTCCTTCCTAGACCCAATTCGTACTGCAAAAAAAGTCAGAAAAGCTAAAGTTACAGACCTGGTCGCTATGTGTTTAATTAGACCAGGCTTTCTGGGTGGCCCGAGTTAGGCTCCGATCTCTTACGAAGTAATAATTAGCTTAATTTAACGTAGGAACGTATTTATAAGTAATCTTTTTTTTTTAAAGGCCAATGGCTATTGTGAAATGAACTTTGAGCTTTGGGAAGTGGGTGGGGCCTGAACGTGATTGACATGTTGCCAATAAGATAAATAAAATATTGAGCTTATTCGGACTTGAGAAGAAAATTAGACCGCATTTGTTGAGAGCCTTTAACGCGAGATCAATTATAGAAGGCCCTAACACTGACCTGCGACGATGCTATATTGAATCGTAGCAATAGCCGACTAAATAAAAACTACAAACGGAAAAGTTATTTTAAAAGTGATTCCGAAGTTTTCAAAAGTTCACGACAATTTTTATGTACCTTTAAAAGAGACAGCCACAGACCTATATATTTTATAGGTAAAATCACTAAATTTAGAAAGCCTTCTAATCTTATCTTATATAATACAGACGTTACTTCAAAAAAAGATGATTACGTCCTACGCGTCATGCATTTAGTCATGCATATTAACCAATGACTTAAATTCTGCCAAGTCACTGGTTTTCCTGGCTAGCACAGGCCACCCATTCCATGCTCTAATAGCACTAGGAAAGAAGGAGTATTTGTACAAATTTGTCCTAGCATATGGGATGAGGAATGTGCCTTTATCTTTGTGTCTTTCAGAGTATTTTATTTAAATTTTGTTTTTGTATTTGAAGCTTGCTATTTACAGGTCTTCCGCCATTTATGAAACTCTCCAATTACCGTTGTCTATTACATTTTACAAAGTAAACATTGAATCGTAAAGCTAATACCATTTCCGCTACCATTTTTTAATTTTGCAAAGAGAATGGATCGAAGTCTGCCTCACATAATGCACCACCAGTAGCTCCTAGCTGACCACACTCCATTCATGACCGCCCCTGGCATTACTTTGTAATCGAGAAGTCGTTTCTTTCTTCCTTTTTTTTCCTTCCTTTTTTTTCCTTCCTTTTTTTTCCTTCCTTTTTTTTAGTCTTTTTAGCCTAGTCTCTCACTTTTGTATTTGTTTTGCAGTGTCACAAGGGACAATACTCCCACCAACAGAGCGAAAATGCCACCAGGCTTGATGGCGCGTCCGTCGTCTCATCAAAGAGTTATTACCCTTGTTCTTTCCTTGCCCGTGCCCGACCTGATGTGATCAACTCAAACCTGCAGAAACTTAATCCACGATTTTGAGTCTAGAATCGATTATCATTTTTTTTTTTAATTACTCATTCGTTTTACCGTAGCATAATCAAAATATAAATTTATTGTCTTTAAAACTCTTTAAACAAGTAGAGATTTTCATAGATCTAATCTTATCTTATACAATAAAGACGTTACTTAAAAAAGATGATTACGTCCTACGCATCATGCATATTAACCAGAAACTTGAATTCTATAAAGTCACTGGTTTTCCTGGCTAACTCAGGCAACCCATTCCATGCTCTAACAGCACAAAGGAAGAAAGAGCATTTGGAAAGATTTGTCCTAGCATATGGGACGAGGAATGTGCCTTTATCTTTGTGTCTTTCTGAGTATTTTTATTAGATTTTGTTTTTGTATTTGAAGATTATGGTTCAGTGTTTTATGTATATTGCAACTTTACTTTTGAGTCTTCTGTCCTGAAGGCTTTCTAAATTTAGTGATTTTACTATAGGTGTTACTCTAGTCAAATGTGAATATTCGTTTGTTATGAATCTCACTGCTCTATTTTGTGTCTGTTCCAGTTTCTTAATGTTTTTCTTGAGTTGAGGGGTCCCAAACAGAGGATGCATATTCTATTTTTGGCCTAATCAAGGTGGAGGAAGAAAGAAACAGGGGGTTGCTCTTGCCGTGGCAAATGATCTAAAAAGGACTAGTGTACTACTTAAGGCCTTTAAAAATAGCCCGTGCCGAAGACAGGCGCAGAAAGACCAAAACTAAAACTAAAATAGACCCTCACGTGACTACAAAACAGGCCAACTAGCAGCTGGGTCAACGTAATCACGTGAAACACTGCACCCTTCCTTTAAAAAAAAAAAAGTAAAGTTTCTCTTTCAGATCTTGCGATCTTATGGGACAGTTAATTTTATGGTCCTCGCCTGTTTCTATGACCAACGGTTAACAAGCAGGGTGTTATGTAGTCAGCACAACGACCAATCGCCTTTACGTTCTCCAACTAAAGTCAGGTACCCATTAGAGTTGGGTGGACTCAGGGGCGCCCTAAAATCCCGAAATTAAAAATCCCAGTCTTCACCGAGATTCG
This sequence comes from Biomphalaria pfeifferi, assembly GCA_030265305.1. Classification (NCBI taxonomy): domain Eukaryota; kingdom Metazoa; phylum Mollusca; class Gastropoda; family Planorbidae; genus Biomphalaria; species Biomphalaria pfeifferi. The sequence goes on from JASAOG010000007.1 coordinate 190,052, forward strand.
AACCCAGAACTCTCGGTTCGGAAGCCGTGCGCTTAACCAGTCATCCACCACGCCCCCAGCACCCTTCCTTTATCACCCTTAGTCATCGGAATCGCAGACATTGTCATTATTGACATTTCAGATTAAATTATTACGATTATGGCGGGTATATTAATTGTAATAAGGTTTCAAGTGGTGAAGCGCTTGGCTTCCGAACTAGGTGTCTTCCGTTCAAATCCTGGTAAAGACTTAATTTTTATTTCGGGATCATTAGGGCGCGTCAAACGTATAGAGGGGCGAAAAGTAAAGTCGGTTGGTCATTGTGCTGGCCACACGACAGCCTCGTTAACCGTGACAATTGTTACAAACCGTGTTTGTTCATATTTATGGTAGGGCTAAATTTAGACTTTCACTCTACCGTGGGTGCTGAAATGGCTATCTTGAGGGATAAGATTCTGGCCAACATATCCAAGTAAATCAGGGCATACGGAACACTTCGCACTTTCTGAGTATTTAGCGGAACACTTCGCACATTCTGAGTATTTAGCGGAACACTTCGCACATTCTGAGTATTTAGCGGAATACTTTTCTTTTTTTTTTAGAGAGATTAATTCACGACCGACTTAGGGCCACTGGTTAATTATTCCAGTAGTTCGTGGATCACTTATTCAGGCCTCGCGGAACATGGGGGTTCCGCGGAACACAGCTTGGGAAACACTGGTGTGGTCTATGTGTGTAAGATTGGAAATAAGTGGACGACTGGCCATGACCACCCTGTGAGAAACAGAGAGAGAGAGAGAAAGTAAGCCGAGAGTTGTTTGAATAGGACCGTTTTTCCAATCGAGGGTAGTCTTTGTTTGGCGTATGTACTAAAACCAGCGATGCACAACCTTATTCAGCCCGCGGGCCATTTCAATTTCCGAAAACTCGTGTCAATGGCCACATTAACGAAAAAGTTTAAAAAAAAAAAAAAAAAAAAAAAGGATAGAGACAATAGTTCATTTTTATTTAAAAAAAAACAAAACACGTGAATCTCGTATTTTTCTTAAAAAACAAATATGTTGGTTTTTTATCGGTACCTAATACTACCAATCCATTCAAAAAAAAAAGTAGTAGCCCTAAAGTAGGGAAGAAATTGTTTTTTTTTGGGGGGTTGGGGGGGGGGGGGAAGGGCCATTTTTACACTTTGTGCCGACATTTCGGCGGGCCGAATGGAACCTCATCGCGGGCCGGATGCGTGGCATGGGTAGGTTCGACCAGTTGCAGTTAGGCCTGCCTTTTCTTTCAGGTTTTTGTTGGTTCGGCTCTGTCTCACGCTGGCGACTCTTCTTGCTTCATATCTCGTGACTCCGACACTCACAGCTTCACGCCATGAGATGCGATCGAGAGCTGATGCTTCCCCTATATATATAGCCATGACTGCCTATGCATCATGCAAAGATCGGAAGCATTGAAAGGGGAGATTACTACTTTCCAGGCTTACATTGTGTGTGCTGTCTTACACTACTTGATTAAGTCTAAATGCAAGTTTTGAAAACAACCAAGGGACACAACAATGAAATATACTTAATAAAACTTGTGAAGATTTCAACGGATGTTTATTTACAGATGGGGATGATCGTCTTGTCTCTCTGTCCGTTGTTTTAATTATCAGTCTATTCAATATCCATCTTTCTACAAGCCCTAGACATATTCTTCTATCATGTAGGGCCTACGTCATTCGCCTGTCTGACTACGTCACTACTTTTACCGTCGCTAAAATCAATGCACAATAAAGTATTTACAACACTCACGTAGTCTCTAAACTAAACTGGGTCACTGCAGTACTTGCTCTACTGGTGTTCTGGGATATTTTTTTTGCGTGTGATTTTTTGTCCACATAAATCAGGGGTTCTCAACCTGTGGCTCGCGATCCCCTCAGGGGTCGATAGACGATTTGCCAGTGGTCGCCAAAGACCATTGAAAAAGCCTATTCTTCTATTGCTGTGTGTGAGCGGGGGGGGGGGGGTCCACGGCAGAGTGGGGGATTGTAAAAAGAAGTCGCCGAGCTTAAAAGGTTGAGAACTGCTGACATAAATACATACACCAAATTTTTAAAAAAAGTTGTTTCAAATCACTACAGCGTTGAAGAATCATATTACAAACATCAACAGCCAGAACGACCAGTTGACATAGGCGCCAGCCTACTGCTAGCGTCTGGTGGTAATTGTGATGAAAGTGAGAAGGGCTGAGGTTTCCATAGAAGAAACATTGGTTGCGCTTAATCTCTCTTTTAGCATGATTAAGGGAATAAAATTGATGTTCCATAACTTTCAGAATGTATCTTCTGTGGTAGCTACTGTTATAGTCACTAGGGGCTATCTAGGTTCCATTACTTATGAAGGCCTAAGTTAAAAGAATGAAATCAGGGGCATTTAAGGCAGACTCAATAGCAAAGCTTTTTTATATTAGAAAGAGGTTCAATGATTAATTAGGATTATTTGCCTGAAAAACAAATATTTAAAATGTTTGTTATTAGTGATTGTATAGGATGCCAAAGCATTCATAGCTAACTCTGCAAAAAAGGTCTGGAAGAAGAAAATCTGAGTGATATAAAATATTTCCAGTGGCTGGATACCTTGTAAAGAAATTGCCTATAAACAAAATTACTTTTATAAAACTAGATGTGACTGCTCCAGCTAAATGTTTTGTTGCCGGTATTATGGAGTGTGAAGTACACAAGAGGCATTATGATCATGAGATGATTACTAAGTGACAAGAACGTTATCATTCTAACATAGTCTAGAAAAGTCTAAGACAAAGACTAAAAGTGTAAATATTTTGACTTATATACAAATGTCTTATATAGCTTTAAGTTGTGTTAACTTTAGGATAGCTGCCTTTAATATATGTTATGTGCTTGAATCATTTAATTTTAGTCTTTGCCCCTTAAATAGGAATTTCTTATTTACAAGAAACACTCAGAATTTTCGCATTTAGGATTCTTTTTATTTTTAACAAAGCAATGTTTATTCAATACACAAATTAAGTTCAAAGAATGTTAATTCAATCACAATATTGTAATATGTACATTTCAAAACCGTCATACAATCATTTTTTTTTTTAAAGGAAACCTCAGAATTTGCGCTATTCAATTTTAGCTTTATCATCATAGGAATCCTTGGGCCTTAGGTCTCTTTTCTTTTCTTTGCCTCTTTTTTGGGCATAATGTGCCTCTTGTATGTGCCATCTCGCCTCTTTTGTGGTTTTCTTCCTCCCTTTCTATAATTTTTAAATAGTGATGTTATAAAATTGTTATATATGTTAATGAAAGTGAAAAATCGCTTACTTAAATTTGCATAAACTTTAATTACTTTTTACATCAAGTTTTGCCTTGAAAGAATACTTCTATTATAGTATTATGAAATTAAATATATCAGATTGTGTCAGTCCACGATTATAAAGCTGACGGAATTGTATTGGACGCGAAACAATTTTGAATTATATTGAAACGTCCGTGAATGGCCAAGTCAACACCCCATACCAACATGGCTTTAGGAAATATAGATCATGTGAAACACAACTAATAGGACTAATTGATGATTTTTCTAAAGGTTTAGATAATAGTGAACAAATAGATGCTATCTTACTAGATTTTTCTAAGGCTTTTGACAAAGTTCACCACCATAGTTTGCTTAAAAAATTAAAATATTTTGGCATTAATGGTCCACTGCATCAGTGGATTAAAGATTTTCTGATAGGGAGAGAACAAACTGTAATAATAAATGGCTCTAAATCAACACCGATAACAGTAAACTCAGGTGTACCTCAAGGAACAGTCTTGGGTCCACTACTATTTTTTAATTTACATAAATGATTTACCAAATTGCATTACTTCAGGAACAAACGTCAGATTATTTGCAGACGATAGCATAATATATAGAACAATAAAAACAACACAAGACACAGATATTTTACAAAGAGAATTAGATGAATTACAGAAATGGGAATCAAATTGGAGCATGTCTTTCCACCCAAAAAAATGTCAGTTGTTAAGAATAACAAGAAAACTAAAACAAATTAATTCCACTTATCTTATTCATGGCAAACCAGTAACACAGACTAAAAACGTAAAATTCCTAGGTGTTATAATAAATGAAAAACTGTCATGGAATCCACATATTGATGAAACTATAAAAAAATCAAAGCATTAGGATTTATTAAAAGAAATTTCTATAAATCAAATAAGAACATAGAACTAATATGTTATTTAACCTTGGTTAGGCCAATAATAGAATATGCATCCTCCAACTCAAGAAAACATAAAGAAACTGGAACAGACACAAAATAGAGCAGTGAGATTTATAACAAATGAATATTCACATTTGACTAGAGTAACACCTATAGTAAAATCACTAAATTTAGAAAGCCTTCAGGACAGAAGACTCAAAAGTAAAGTTGCAATTATACATAAAACACTGAACCATAATCTTCAAATACAAAAACAAAATTTAATAAAATACTATGAAAGACACAAAGATAAAGGCACATTGCTCGTCCCATATGCTAGGACAAATTTGTACAAATGCTCCTTCTTCCCTAGTGCTATTAGAGCATGGAATGGGTTGCCTGAGCTAGCCAGGAAAACCAGTGACTTGGCAGAATTTAAGTCATTGGTTAATATGCATGACTAAATGCATGACGCGTAGGACGTAATCATCTTCTTTTTTGAAGTAATGTCTGTATTATATAAGATAAGAGGATAAGTCAAGGATTTTTTTTCCAAGGCACTCGTTTTCATCGTACTGACTGAGGGGAGTTAACTTCTAAAGTAAACAATTTTCCAATCCCACTGAAGTTGACCTCTTATTATGAAATTTATAAATGACCTCAAACAAACAAATAAACAAACACACACACACACACACTCTCACACACACTAATTCGTTGAAAGCGCTGTCTAGACTTAAAAAAAACAAAAAACTTCTAATATTATTACCTCACACTTTCGCTAGGGTCAAAAACCAACTATGGATTAAAAGAAATATGGATGCCTGGGCATTAGCTGTAGTCGAATTAATATCACCGAACTATTAGTTTCCCCCTCTCCACGCCACGAAACAAATGTATCCAAAGGAACGTGAAGTGCCGATATAGTTTGTGGTCAGCGACGTTGCTGACTCTGCCAGGGTGCAGCACTAAGAGCCCCTGATTTTTTTCTTATGGTTGACCCCCGAAGCATTCCCATGATTGGGCAGGGTGGGTATGCAAAGTGGGTAGCCAGTCATCTGAGAGCACTATTTGAGATGCGTGTCCAACCACCCACGTTTTTTTTTTGTTTGACCCGATGAAGAGTTAGCCAGCTGAATAGAGGAATTGTAAAAAAAAAGGATATTGCTTTGTTAATACACATAGTAGGGGGCGCGGTATTCGAATGGTTAAGCACTTGGCTTCCGAACCTGAGGTCCTGGGTTCGAATCCCGGTGAAGACTTGGATTTTGAATTTCGGGATTTTTAGGTTGTCCCTGAGTCCACCCAACTCTAATGGGTACCTGACTTTAGTTGGGGAAAATAAAGGCGGTTGGTCGTTGTGCTGGCCACATAACACCCTGCATGTTAGCCGTTGGCCAAAGAAACAGATGACCTTAACATCATCTGCCCCGTAGATCGCAAGGTCTGAAAGGGGGAACTTAACTTAACTTTTTACAAAATTAAACATTAGTTAAAATTTAATGGGGTCAAATCAACGATGATACCGTCGATTAGGAGAGAAAGAGTTAAAGTGATTGCGAGAACGTGTTGACTTTAAAAACTAGCATTAATTCGTTCTCTCCGTAATTATTTACCACATTCTGGTGGAATCAACGCTGGTATCGTTAGTTAGGAGAGAAAGAGTTAAATTAAGATTGCCCCCACTCCCTCCTCGACGTTCCCCACCCCCGATCTATTAATTTACTTTTACTTGATAACAAAATAACAAAAAGTCTTAAAGAAAGTCTTTCAAAAATAAATCCTCAAAGTGTCAAGCACCCCCCCTCGCCCCCCCCCCCCCCCCAGTTTTTTTTTCCCAAGCTATATTTTTTCCCTCACCTTTAAAGACACCCTCGTTTGATAGGTAAGAAGGGAGCGGAAGTCGTTAGTAGCGCCACCTGACCTTTGCGCATGTCCGGAAGCCAACGCGCCTCACCCAGGGAACCCACGTAAACTACGCAGGGTCAACTTCAAAGCGAGGCTGGCCATCTTTCACGCAGATCACACGCTGTGCTATAAATAAATAAAGTTGGATTGTTGTCTATCTGTTTACGTTGGGGCCGCGGACACTTTTAAATATCTATTTCCTCTCTACAACGCCACTGCGCCAACGCCAAGGGCTCTAAATCTTGACAATGTTACACGGAAGGGGAGATAAATGCACCACTTTCAAGTGGAGGCAGGGTGGCAGTAACGTTATATAGATCTACGTCATTCTGTGAGACAATGGTAGCGTGATACAACTTCTTGTAGTGGAGTAAAAAGTCATAAAGGTGTGTGGGATTTGATGTGTGTGGAAATTGATGTGTGGGGAAGAAGGAAAGTTAAAATACTTCAGGAACATAGTCAAGTTCCCTTTTCACACCTGTCAATCTATAGGGTTGATAAGAGGGGCGTAGCTAGGAATTTTCCATCGTTTGGGAGCCTGGGGGCTTAACCTCTTTTTTTTAACCACTGCATTTTTGAGTAATATTTAATTTTTAATGTAAAAAAATACTCATTTGGGGCCCCCTTCAAGTGGGAGCCCAGGGGGATTTTCAAATTCTCTCCCCCCTCCTCCCCCACCCTAGCTACGCCATTGGTTGATGATGTAAGGTTATCTGTTTCTGTGGCCCACGGTTAACAAGGGTGTCACGTGGCCAGCACAATGACCAACCACCATTACTTTTCCCCAGGTGGTGAATGGCAGATAAATAATAAAAAACAAAAAAAAAATTGTAGTCGAAAACAGAAGAAAGATGACTACCCAAATTTTAGACTAGATCTACTACAAATTTAATTTAATTAGTTTTCTAATCTGTTCATCAAACATATACTGAAGACATTTGTTTTTAAAGGTCAGCAAAACTGGCTCAAACCCTACAATCACATCTTAAAAAAAAAAAAAAGAAAAAAGCCAATGTGGCTAACAAATCTTTCCGCGGGGGTTTTCATTCAAACTATCACTAGCCAATTGTACCAATTATAGATATTAGGATATTTCTAGCCCTATACTACTGAACAATTAAATAGAGCGATACACTTTCCTTCTCTGTGTTTTCACAGCACTTGTCAACCTAATGGATTTTGTTGTTGTCATAACGTGAGATATTTATAACCAACATGATGCTTAGCTGCACAGTAAATTGACCTAAAAGAAAAAAAAGAGGTCAGGCCTATTTAGTACAAAACAAAGGGACCGTGTACTTTAAGTGGGTTTTTTTTTTCGGTGTGGGGCTGGGGTATACTCTTTTTAATTGGAAAGAAAATCTAAGTTTAGGCCAATATTTTTTGGCGGCCGTGATTAGCTAGTTAAAAAGTAAAGTTCCCTTTTAGACCTTGCGATCTATGGGGCAGATGATGTAAAGGTCATCTGTTTATGTGGACCACGGTTAACGAGGGTGTCACGTGACCAGCACAACGACCAACCGCCTTCGCTTTTCCCCGACTAATGTCAGGTACCCATTAGAGCAGGGTGGACTCAGAGGCACCCGAAAGATCCCTAAATTTACTAATTTCTTGGAAATGTTCACGATAAACTAGCTAACCATTAACCAATGTCAAAGAGCTAAGTTAAATTTCACTGTTGCCATCTCGATAAAAACGAAATCATCAATAATTGGAAGACTATCTCAATGTGTGGCAGTTGATCTTTATATCAAATGTCCTTTAACACCTTTATTGTCCATTTTATAAAGTTTATATTAACTCACCCTGTCTGTCTTGTAAAAAGTGTGTACACATTATTTCTCCCACACCCATTCTCGGATCAAGCTGAAACTTCGCTCAATTAGTCATTGACAAAGACAAGGCATGAATCAATGAAAAAATAAAAACTAACTAAATTTCTTGTAATTCATTATTTTGTTTAATTACAACAAGGAAAACAACCACTTAGGTATTCACATATACGGCTAAATTTGTTGTGTTTAGTCCCATTAAATAATTGGTAAGGCTATTTCTCCCTCACGCATTCTCCGATCAAGTCGATACTTGAAAAAATTATTTATTGTACCTAATTAAGCATGAATCAATAAAAAAAAATATACTCAGTCATTTAAATATTTATTGGTAATTAATTTCTTTGTTTGATATCGAATAAGAAAAAATTTTTTTACTTTATTTGTAGATATAGTTTTAAGGACGAAGTTCTTCCACTTTATATAAGCTTTGCTTGTTTTGTTTTTTTAAAGGATTCTTTTTATATTTTGTTTGTGTTAAAATCAAATTCCAAGTCTAATGGTCTCTTCGTATTGAAATTATTTTGTGTTATACCCGAGGAGCTTAAAAAAATTGATGCTGCATTGCTAAAAAATTATAACAAAAAAAAAATCCCAGCTTATAGCCGCTTCCTTTATTTTTTACTCCAGATACACACACACACACACAAATCTAGTTATATATAAATAGCTTTTGCGCCATGTCTGCAACTCTCCACTGTTTTAATGCTTACAAAGATTTGGTGCTTAAATGTATAAAAAATACTTCACTTTTATCCTCCTCATTAAATAAATGACAAAAAACGTTCAAGATCTTTAAGGATATCCAGGAAAAGCACCGCTACGCCTGTCCATTTATAGCCACGCTACAACCCATCGCCCTGTCTTTAATTCTGAACTTCCAAGAGACCTTGACTGAGGCGAGCAGTGAATGCATTCCTCCCAAAGCTAGAACGGAATAGCTCGCATAGCCCCGCAGTTGAGCTGAACAGTTTCCGGAAGACAGAAAGATTACAGTATTTGGGCTTTGTTTTACCTCTAAGGTGACGGGAGGTGTTTTTTTTCCCTCTGCTGTGGCGGGAGGTATTTACTGGGAAGGACAGAGTAAAGTGATTAAGGATAGGCGTGGCGGGGAGGGAGGGTATCAGAGTGAGAGAGAGAGAGAGAGAGAGAGAGAGAGAGAGGGAAAGAGAAAGAGAGAAAAGGCGTAAATACTTGCTGGTTGAATTAGTTGAGATCGGGGAGTTAAACAGTTAATATCTCAGATGCCAGAAATATTACAGTTGACTGTTACAATTAGTTTAAACCTGGGTCGACGTGACCTGGTACCTGGTACCTGGTGATTTATTCAGTCTCACTTTTCAGTCTCACTATCTCAACAACAATGCTGAGAAGTTTGTTTCTTTTTTTTTTTCTGGCAATATTTCTAGCAGTGAAGGAAGATCGGATAAATTTAACTTGATTAATAAAGTAGGCAAAACCTTTTTTAGCGGCCCTCGATAGGGGAAAAGACGCTATTAGTTTTGTGCGAAATGTCTGTCCGTCTGTCCCGTTTAGATTTCGTAAACTAGAAAAGATATTGAAAATCCGACATCACAATATTTTAGACCATTTAAAGTTCTGATGCAACGGCTTCTTTTTTTTTCTGAAAGCGAATAATCTAATTTTTAAAATCAGTTCTGCAAGCACTTTTTTAAAGAGAAAAAGCTAATTAATATGCATTATAACATAGACCTAATTAGAAACGAATAGTAATCTTGTAAACTTCATTTTCCTAAACTTTTACATTCATTGCCATATATTATTTTTTTTTTTTATTTGAGGCACATTGATCCCAAAAAAGAGGCGAAGAAAAGAAAAGAGGCCTAAGGCCCAAGGATTCCTATGATGATAAAGCTAAAATTTAAATAGCGCAAATTCTGAGGTTTCCTTTTTTAAAAAAAAAAAAAAAAAAAAGAGGATTCGAGTATTTTTCTTTTTTTTTTTTTTCCAATATGTTTTTAATAGTAAGTTTTCATAATTCACAAGTATTAAATCATAAACAATTGAAAATTGATTAACCTAAAAATACAACAATAGTAATAGAAATATTATTTAATATCAAAGACATACTACCTAACCATCCTAGCCATTGAATCCATAAAAGACAGAACAATGATACAAGTATCCTCTACCCCAAAACAATCAACACAATATCAAATATCCCTGACCCCCATCACCCCATTTCTGGAAAACTACCTGAGCATTGTACAAGTATATGAAAATCAAACTAGATAATTCTCTACCCTAAAATCCAATAGTTTTGGCAGCTTGTTTAATGCAATTGACAAGTTAACATTTACATAGTTGCCACAGTTTGCTTCTAATAAGTCCCTTACAGTACTTCTAACTAAAAAATAAAATGATACATAACTTTAACTTAATTATTGTTTCCGAATACAGGAACCTTGTTTGGGCTAGCTGGCTTAAAGCTCTACATAATAATAAGGTTTTTCATCCTAATCACTTAGAATTGACATTTAGAAAAATAACTTACAAATAAAAACATATTGGAAAAAAAAATAAAAATAAAAAAAAAAGAAAGCCCACAAAAGAGGCAAGATGGCCCATACAAGAGGAACATTAAGCCCAAAAAAGAGGCAAAGAAAAGAAAAGAGGCCTAAGACCCAAGGATTCCTATGATGATAAAGTTAAAATTGAATAGCGCAAATTCTGAGGTTTTCTTTAAAAAAAAAAAAAAAGATTGAGCCTTTCCAAACAATTAGATCAATTATAAGACATCAGTTAGGCTAGGAAAGGCGCGGTTGCTGAGCGGTAAAGCGCTTGGCTTCCGAACCGGGTTCGAATCCTGGTGGACTGGGATTTTCAACTTTGGACGCCTCTAAGTCCACTCAGCTCTAATAGGTACCTGACATTAGTTGGGAAAAAGTAAAGGCGGTTGGTCGTTGTGCTGGCTACATGACACCCTCGTTAACCGTAGGCCACAAAAACAGATGAACTAGTTAGGCCAGGTTCACATCTAACTTTACATTCACTTTTACCTATCCTTTGATATACGGGACCGTTGGGGCACTACACAAGATCTGTTAACCTTCTTTCTCCATTCTTATCTCTCATTTGTATTTGATATAATTTCATTCGGATGTTCTTTATGAAAATATTGAAACCTGCCAGGGTGGACCAATTCGGGGGCCGATTTTGAGTTTGTGTTCCCACACAAACTGTCTTTTGTAACCTTGTTGAGTATAACTTTGAAACTACAAGTGTTTCTATCGCTCTCATTTATTTTTATTGCATAGAGGACAGTTCTTACATTTGTTGTTTTGATACCATAAAATTAGTTTTAAAAAAAAGTACTTGTAAAGTGAATAAAAAATATTTGTAATAGTAATGTTATTTATGTCCAGGAACATTGTTGATTAGCTCAGCTTTAAGTGTTAGACATAAACAAATCATATCAATGAGACTTAAAGCTGATCTGTCAGCTGGTAAACGCACCAACAAAATCATTAACTTTGAACAATTTTGGATTTTCGCTCTCTGTAATGAAAATGAAAAACTGATCTTGTTTTGACCACTCGCTTATGCTCCTATATCTGTGACTATGACTCCAGCGGGTGTATTACAATGATCAATTAACGGTGTAAATGATGTAAACATAAAAACTCCTGTTTTAAAACAAGAAATAAGTATTTGAATATACTTAAGTCAAATGTTTCTTAGTCTTGAAATCTTTTAAATTAAATCATAAATGCTCTCTGTTATGAACATGAGAAACTGATCTTGTTTTGACCACTCGCTAATGCTCCTATATCTGTGACTATGACTTTATAATTGATGAACTCCAGCGAGTGTATTACAATTATTAATTAACGGTGTAAATGATGTAAACATAAAAACACCTGTTTTAAAACAAGAAATAAGTATTTGAATATACTTATGTGAATTGTTTCTTATTCCTGCAATTCTTGAAGTTAAATCATAAATACTCTCTGTAATAAACATGAGAAACTGATCTTGTTTTGACCACTCGCAAATACGACTATGATGCAACCCCTTTGAACCTAAACAATGTTGATGTTAATGTCGGTTTGGACGACGTCGGGCATGAGATTCGCCAATGGGAAGAAAAAACACTCCACGTAAAATTTTATTACATGGGGACAACATTGACAAGGCTCCTTCCTTAGCATGGCTAAAGGCAGGTCATCTCTACCCTGAAACTGAAGGCTTTGTCACAGCAATACAGGACAGAGTAATTAGGACAACAAATTACGAGAAACATATCCTAAAACTCAATATTGTTGACAAATGCCGAAAATGTGGAAATGTTGGTGAGTCAATTGAACACATAATAGCGGGACGTTCAGCCCTATCGGAATCTGCCTACCTAGGTCGCCATAACCAAGTTGCAAAGCTAATACACCAGCACTTGGCTTTGACACACAATTTGATCGGTAAGGATACTCCTCCATATTACAAATACTCACCACAAGAGGTTCTCGAGTCTACGGATCATCTACTGTACTGGGATAGGCCTATTTTGACTGACAAAACGGTAGATTTTAATAGCCCTGATTTGCTGCTCATCGATAAAATTATTGACATCGCCGTACCATTATCTCATAATTTAAAAAAAACTGAGCTGGAAAAACAACGAAAATATGGAAACCTTGGCTTGGAGATTAAGCGTTTATGGAAATTATCTAAAATAACAATATACCACATTGTCATATCAACTGAGGGAATAATAACAACTGACCTCACAGATTCCTTCAAGGCCCTTGGCATTCTTAGGAACATTCTCGTAGCCTGTCAGAGGGCGGTATTTCTGCAGACCTGCACATCACCAGAAAATTCCTCAGTGGAAACTGATAAAGGGACTACGATGAATTTTGTTTCCCTTTAACGAAACTCGACTCTGGCTTCGCCAGAGAATAAATACTCGTTCTTTTATAATAATAATAATAATAAGATTATCAAGGCTGCTTCATTAACACGACTCAAAGCAGGTTATCTCTACTCTGAAACAGAAGTCGTCGTCACAGCAATACAAGACAGAGTTATTAGGACTAAAATTATGAAAAGCATATCCTAAAAATCGATGTTGCTGATAGATGCTGAAAGTGCGGAAACGCGGTGAGTCAATTGAACACATAATGGCAAGATGGTCAGCTTTGTCAGAATCTTACCTGGATCACCATAAACGTGTGATTGTCAAAAGAGCTGAGCCAAAGACTCTTCGAACCCTAGGCGTGTAAGCCTGCTTGGACAAACCGTTCTGTCTGGAAGAGATCCAGGTCAATGTCTATGTAAAACATTGCTATTTCCGATGTATCAGGCACTCCGGGCGCATGGACTAGAATGCATGGCCGAAGGCTGAGTACACCGGAAAGCCCTCCATTTTCCTATGTTGTATCAAGCTAACATGCAAAACTAGCCATTTGTGTAACGGTCCTTTGAGGAACGGCGCATGGATTATCGACAGGGACGTGGAAGCTCTCTTTCAACTCCGCACCGTGCAATGGGAAAGCTCTCGCATTCCCATGGACACTCCCACAGGAGTTTTGTTTTGCTATTCATTTAGCCTAATCACTTCCTCTAGCGATCGTTTCCACCCGAGTGCCACGTTGAGGCAGAATAGCGTACCTGGGTCGCCATAACCAAGTAGCAAAATTACTGCATAAACACCTGGCTATGTGACGTAATCTGATTAACTCTTTCTCTCCGTAATTATTGTTCTCTTTCGATAGTATCATTCGTTTTGCTCATTTGCATTTCACAACCCTGTTAGGGTTAAACTTCAATAACGTTTTTTTATCTGTTATCAGAAAATATTATATTTGGTATTAATTGCAGGAGAAAGAGTGTTCTCTTTACACAATACAGGTTAAAGTTTATGAATCCAAAGATCCATTTAATTTAACGGAAGTCAAATCAGGTTGGTATCGTTAATTAGGAGAGAGAATCAAGAAAGATACACCTCCTTACTACAGATACTCGACTCAAGAGATTACTTATTATGTTGGGATAGACCTATATTGACTGACAAGACGGTGGACTTTAATCCCCCCTGGTTTACTGCAAGCATCATTTACATCGCCGTATCACTGTCTTAAACTATAAAGAAAACTGTAATTGAATAACAAAGAAAATAGGTGAACCTAAGCTCTAAAAGCTTAGAGATTGGGCGATTATACAAGTTGTCTAAAATAACAATATACCCAGTTGTTATATCAACTAAGAAGATAATGACAACTGACCTCACAGATATCTTCAAGGCACTTAACATCCCTAATAAGATTTACGTTGCACCGAATTTAGGAAATTTAGGCACCGGATATTTAGGCACCGCGAATTTACGGATATTTAGGCAGGGATATTTAGGCACCCGGAAATTTAGGCACCCAGACATTATGGACTGTCAAAAAGTGCCTATTTATCCGGTGCCTAAATTTCCGGGTGCCTAATTATCAGGGTGCCTAAATTTCCGGGTGCCTAAATATCCGGTGCCTAAATTTCCACATACTGCTTGTCAGAAGGCGGTACTGTTGCAGACCTGCCGCAACACCAGAAAATTCTTAAATGGAAACTGCTAAAGGGACTACTATAAATTTTGTTCCTCTCTAACGAAGCTCGACCCATGCAGTGCCAGACGATAAACAATAGTCATTTATTTTATAAAAATAATAATCTTTTTTATCCTTGAAGAAATTAGTTTTAGAATTTGAGTAAGCCTATTATAACAAAAAAAAACAACAACATTATTACTTCATACGACAAAATGTATGTCCACACCAGTATCACTCAGAAATTACATGTTTATATCAGATAATTGGATTGTATTTAATGATTTGGTTGCCAGGGGAACAAATAAGTTAATGTGTCTGTTTTCGCAATCGATGTCTTGTGATGGTAAAGAGGCTGCTTTATTTTATTTTTAAAAATCTTTTAAGCTTTCTTACGGATAGATCGTGTGGCCGCTAAACTGCCCTATAACCAGGGGTGGACTGACTGTCAAAATCGGCCCGGGCATTTCTATGCAATTCGGCCCACAACTTCTATATCATATGATGGACATCCATTTCTGGGTCTACCTGTCCTCAAAGTCATTTTGTCAAGATTGATAATGTATTAATATGCATGTATACAGTGAACTCTACATCTTTATTAGAAATATAGGCCTTATGTTACTTTTTAATCGCTAAGTATGTAGGCCCTAAAAGGATGAAGCCTACTAGTAGCACTGTCTACGTATGAAGGCTATTACATTATTTCGGAAAATGTGTTAAATTAAAATGGTATTACACTGTAGAGTCTGTGAGAGATTTGTTTTTAAACACGACTCTCAGGTGGCCTTTTTATAAGAGAATATATATAAGAGAATATAAGAGAATATTATAAAACCTTTAACATTTTCATACGTGCCATAGTGGCAACGATGCGCCATTTCGGTTGCTTTACCGGCCCATTTGGGTACCGGCCCACCGGGCATTTGCCCAAATGCCCATATAGCCAGTCCGCCCCTGCCTATAACTTTCAACTTACACTTAAGATAAAAATAGACTGTTTCAATTGAATATCTTCTGCTTGCAAAAACAGGATCTGAGCATGAGAACTTAGTAGTGCAGGGTAAATACTTTACTGATTTATTGATTTCAAGAATATACAAAGTATTAATCTCTCGTTCAATAATTTGGCCGAAACGTTATTTTATAATATTTGAAGTATATGAAATGGGGATCTCCACTATCTTAAATCCGGCCCTGTTTGGCATCTTCAAAGCTAAGGATCTATGTGTGAGCCGAGTTTCTCTTATCAATATCTTTGGTATCCAATATGCGCATAGAAAAGAAAAATTGTCCGTTAAAAAAAAAACCGACTTTGAACACCCCCCCCCCCCTTCCCCTGTGCGCCTCCTTGGCCAGCCCCCTTCTCGCCAGAAGAACAGATGGTTTAGCTGTTAACGAGCGAACTGTGAACTCCAGAGAGATGAGTTTCGCAGCTGCGAATGTCAAACTGAGCTTGTACCGTCTACCAACGCGAGAGCCGCGAGCAAACTATGGATAACTCATTATGAGTTGGAATTCTTTTTCTACGGTGCGCCGATTTGTCAAAGTTTATCTTTGATGTGACTTTTAACAGTCTTTGAACTGAAAAATGGGAAGGGGGCGCTTTTCATTAATTACGATTCGTTATTTAGTAGCGGACACCTGAGATTCTTTCGATCATAAAATATGACGTCATTACAATTATTTATTAGCTGGATTGTTTAAGTCTTTAAAATTGAACGCAAAATATTCAGATGAATTAGCAGTAAAAAAAACAACAACCTTATAAAACCATAATATTAGTCTCCACCTGACATCATTGTTAACTGTCGATCATAGAAACAGAACGCCTTTACATCATCTGCCTTGAAAAGGTACTTTTATTTTTTTTAACTATCATGCACATATTGCAGATGTTATTTGGTAGTTAGTTAAGAAAAAAGTAAAGTACTACTTTCAGAACTTGTGATCTATGTGGCAGACGATGTAAATGTCATCTGTTTCTGTGGCAAACGGTTTGCGAAAGTGTCACATGGGCAGCACAACCACCTTTACTTTTTCCCTACTAATGTCAGTTACTCATTAGAGCTGAACGCCCAAAGATCCCGAAATTAAAAATCCCAGTCTTTCCAGGATTCGAACCCTGGATCTCCGGTTTAGAAGACAAGAGCTTCACCACTCAGCCGCAGCACATCCTATTGGTAGTTAGTCGTTAGTTAATAGAAGGAATTATAACATAACCATGTGTCAGATTAGAGAAGTATAAAGTTTTAAAAGAAAGATTATCTCAGGGGAAGAACTACCACATTTACAGCCTTACATCTCATAATGTAAGATCTATTTTCCCTATTGATATCAAAACAAAATTAACCAATAGACTGTTGTTGGCGAGTCAAAGCTTGAAGAGCTGGACAAGTTCACGTACCTTGGCAGCATCATAACAAATGATGTAGCGTGCGAATAGGAAAGGCAGGGCGCATTTTCCAAAGGCTGCAGCCTATTTGGACAAGCCAAGCATTGGACTTGAGACAAAAATACACCTTCTCAACACAATCGTCATCCCAACAGCAACATATGTATGTGTGACATGGAAGTCATCTGTCAAAATTGAGAAAAGACTAAATTTAGCTCAACAAAAATGGCTGAGACGGATTTTGGGAGTCAGGTACACAGATCCAGTCCTCAAACAAGGAAATCCTATGCCGAACTGGGAGTCGAAAACTTAGTGAGGTTGTGACAGAGCGGCAAAATGAACTACGCATACCAAGAGTTGCGATGATATGGAAGCCAATACGAGGAAAGCGCAAACAGAGACGTCCTCGTATTACTTGGCGCCACACCTTCATGGAGGACCTCAGAACAGTGGACACAAGGTGGGAGGAAGCTTGAGACATTGCCAATGACAAATCTTTATGGAGACAGCTTGTCGCACAATGCGCTGATCGGCGCGGTAGGACCTAAGTCGAAGTCTAAGTTTTGTTAGGAAAAATGAATGATTTATTAAAGTTTCAACTTCATCCGAGAATTGGAAGTGGGAGAAATAACTTTTGTACAGAACAGAAAGATTGGTGGACTGTGCTTGACGTAAGCTTTTTAAAAACAAATTACAGAAAATAAAATTCTGTGTAAAACGGCCTACCATACTATTAATTTTTTTTCAAATACAAATAAATCACATGACTGCTAGCTTCTAAAAATAAAATGGGGGGGGGGGGGCAGGAAAGTTGTCCAATATGAAGATATTAAAAAAAAAATAAATTATATTACAAATGTGAGTTAAACAAAACAAAATAATATTTATTTAATATTGTACGTGTACAAAAATAATTCCGTTGAAAATCTTTTAGGGATCTGAAAGAAATATTTTTGTTTTCAAGGACGCATTACCTCTAGTGCAACTTTTTAAAGGGTGGACCTTGTCTTTTATTCAAATGAAGACAAACATAATACCTTTTTGCCATTCATGGTTCATTTGATGGTGTCCCTTAGAGAGCCCATCGCTCCATGGAGTCAACGCTTTTAGTGGTGCCACGCTTCTCCCTCAAAGGTTACGGGCTTTTTCAGTGCAAGGTTTGATACTCACTCCCCATTGATCGCATGCAAACAATCTGCTTCGCGATATTCAAGAAGAACAAAACCTTTTTTAAATCAGTTTATCATTTTGATTCTCGTGTTTATGTTTGTTAGGTTCTTAGGGTAGGAGAAAGTTACTATGCTTGATATCAATGCTAAATAAATTACATCATTATAATGTAACGGGTTGCCTTAATCAGCCAGGAAACTAATGGCACACTAGCTAAACTTAAACCTCTAATAGGTATAAAAGATGACGTAGCCACTCGAATTGGACGTATTAATGATAGCATTTTGTAAAAAGATAAGACGCATTGAACAGTATAATACAAGAATTGCTACAGTCTTAACACACGAACACAAGTAGTTATTTTTTTGTTGTTATCCTCTCCCCTTACCAGCCCCACCCCTTTACGTGAACCCACTTTCTCAATCAACTCACTAGCAGTTAAGAAAAATAACCTTTTTGTTCTCACTAAGCCAAAGAGCTCTTCTGCTGTGATTTGAAAATATATCTTTTTAAAAAAAAGGTCTAGCTCCCCCCGCCCCCCCCCCCCCAAACATTCATCTCGTTTCTTCCATTTACATTCATACATGTACTCTTTCTCTTACTTGCTCTTTATCTTTCTCTTATTTGCTCTTTATCTTTCTCAGCCTTCCCTATCGTTCTCTTACTACATCTCTTTCTCTTACTTGCTCTTTATCTTTCTCTTATTTGCTCTTTATCTTTCTCAGCCTTCCCTATCGTTCTCTTACTACATCACTTTCTCTTACTTGCTCTTTATCTTTCTCTTATTTGCTCTTTATCTTTCTCAGCCTTCCCTATCGTTCTCTTACTACATCACTTTCTCTTACTTGCTCTTTATCTTTCTCTTATTTGCTCTTTATCTTTCTCAGCCTTCCCTATCGTTCTCTTACTACATCTCTTTCTCTTACTTGCTCTTTATCTTTCTATTACTATATATTTTTCTTTTACTCTATTTTTCTCTTACTTTCTGTCTATCTTTCTCTTGCTTTCTCTCTATCTTTCTCTTACTTTCTCTCTATATTTCTCTTACTTTCTCTCTATCTTGCTCTTACTTTCTCTCTATCTTTCTCTTACTTTCTCTCTATCTTTCTCTTACTTTCTCTCTATCTTTCTCTTACTTTCTCTCTATCTTTCTCTTACTTTCTCCCTAACATAAGTTTCCTTGATTTTTGCTCTCTTTCCGAAAGAAACAAAAAAAAAAGAAAAAGAAAAACTGACTACTCTAATGTTGTCTGTCGTCAGGTTTTTCTTCCCCTCCCCCTATCTCCCCACCCTCCTTCTTTTCGTACTATCTGTACCGCCCCCAGTACGTCCATGATGCAGGACTTCTGTTGTGTTCTCGCCTTCTTCAAATAAACGGATGGGAGGCAACGACACAGAGCTGGGTGTATATATATATTTACTTACACCTCATAGTCAGACTGACGGACGGACAGACAGACAGAGCTTGTCAGAGTTGTAAAATAAACTGTAAGGCAATGAATACATGGTGAGTTATTTGAAAAACATAAAGTTAATAAACTTATAGGTAACGAGCGAGTTTACATATAACAGACCAGCTAAATATAACAGACTAGTTTACAGATCATTGCATAGTTTACAGAAAACGGATCAGTTCACACATAACAGACTAGTTAACAGATCAGTGCATAGTTTACAGATCGTAGACTAGTTTACAGATCATAGTCCAGCATACAAAAACAAAACAAAAAAACAGGTTATTTTACAGATCATAGAATAGTTTAGAGATCATAGACCAGTTTACAAATAACATGTTATTTTACATATCTGAGATCATGGACCAATTTGCAAGCAATAGTGTACAGATCAATGGCTAGTTTACAGAACATAGACTAGTGAGACAAGCGATCATTCACTGATGTAAGAACAATCTGACACTTAATATTTCTGAATTCCGGATTTATAAGTGTGTGTGTGTCAGTGCGTGTGTGTGTGTATGCGCGAGTGTGAGTGCGTGTGAAGGGGAAAAAAAAATCACCAGCCGAAAAAATTTCATGGGCTCCCCCCGAATGTGACCACTTGACCCTGGGTAGTGAATGGCAGATCAGTTAGACTCTAAGCATGTCTAAAAGATTTTAAACAGTGTTACTCTATCCAAGACAAGGGGAGGGCAATGAGGATGAATAATATCGAATTTCTTAATTAATCTTCCTTTTTCACATCGCTAAATCTAAATCTGTCAGGTATTGATATTGATCACGTTATTTCTCCCAGTATCGACACTCAGGTCAAGTTGAAACTTTGCACGAGTATTCAATGTCGATGACAACACATGAATCAGTAAAAAAAAATATTTAAACCCGTTTTTTTTAATGTATTTTTTTTTTATTTCGCTTGTTAATCGATGAATCAAGAATAATTCATAAAAGTGTATAATCTTTGAAAGACCTGCATACAGTGCCTTTTTGTGACGGTACGCACCGGTACAGCGTACAAGCACATTTTACAATGTGGGGAAAAAAATATGACTTTTTGGTATTTTTAACTTTTATTAATAGTACTAATTTTTGTATTTTTAACTTTTATTATTAATTTAATAGTACTACTTTTGCATTTTAAAATTTTATTATTAATTTAATAGTACTTTTTTTTATTTTAACTTTTATTATTAATTGAATCATACTTAAAAGTTAGGCAAGCCATCACTGAGTACCGGCACCTATTTAGTTTTGGTCTCTAATGTGTATCGTGTAATAATACATGAATAAACGAATGAATACATGAAAGAATCGATGAATGAATCCAATGAACTTTAGTATGTAAAAAGAATGTTATAGCGAGTCAGAGACTCCCTTCATGTGTCCTTACGTTCTACTTCATTAACCCTTTCTCTCCAGAATGTGGTAACTAATTACGGAGAGAAAGAGTTAATAACACCTTGATTCAAGTTTAGGAATTTAGGATTTAAAGTTTAGTGTTTCTTAGTATTTAAAGAGATTAGGGGATTGGTGGCTCAGTGGTAAAGACCGTGCTTTTCGAAGCTAGAAGAGATCTTGGGTTCGAATCTCGACGAAGACTGGGATTTTGAATTTCGGGATTTTTAACGACACCACTAAGTCCAACCAACTCTGATGAATACCTGACATTTATTACGGAAAGTAAAGACGATTGATCGTTGAAAGGGCCACATGACACCCTCGTTAGCAGTCGGTCATAAAAACAAAGGACCTTTACGTTACCTGTCCTATAGATCGCAAGATCTGAAAGGGTACATTAATGTTTAATGAGATGGTTGCCTTGGAAGCGGCAAAATATGTAGGTCACAGCTGGGGCTGCGCAGCCACGGGAAAAAATGCATTCCTCATTAATCTTCGGCCTCGAAAACAAGCCTTATTATTATAATGAGTTGGTCCGATGTCGTAGAATAGTAGGTCTAATACTTCAAATAAGAACAAAGAAATGGATCACAGACTCAAGATTGGTTGAAGTTAGCTAGCCATCTGTCACTCCATTGTTGATCTTTGTCATTCAGTAGCTTCACTAACTTGTAACCTTTTTTTACGACTATTATTCTTTCCTCTGTAACATTGAATCACCTTCTGTTTTCGGTCTGTCGGCAGGACTACCCTCCAGCATCGACCAACGACATAAAATAAATATCGCCCTAACTAAGATATGGGAATGTTCCGGTGTTTTCTGAGCGGTGAACTCCCCCGAAATGCAGGGGCCATCACTCCAGCGTCTTTTGAAGCAGAACTGAACACGTCGTGTGTCGGGCGTCACGGTCCACGTGAAGTTCTCATTACTCGCCTCGTTTTCCAGGTCATTAAGGTCGTCTGGGCGATTGGTCCTTGTACTAAGGAGAAATAGAGTCAAGGGAGGGGGGTAGAACAGCCTGGCTATGTCCTTGTACTTATGGGGAAAAGTCAATAAGGGGGAAGGTTTCTGGGATAACAGCTCCTTGATAAGTTCTTGTTTTAGAGCCTGTCAAATATCACAAGTAAGTCTTCATGCTGATGGATGGACTAATGTTATATATTAATAGTCATAGGATTTGGTTCAGTAAATTCCACCTTGAAATATATATGTCAGTCGTAATTGGCTAAGTATAAGACTTTTTTAAAAGCTTAGATTAACTCACTTGGTCTGTCTGTCTGTCTTGTATACAGTTTGCTCCCACTTTCTATTTTTAGATCAAGTTGAAATTTTGCGCAATTATTCTTAGTCGATGACAATGCACGAATCAATAAAAAATGAACCAATTAGTTAATTAATTAGTGGTAATTATTATTTTTTGTTTAATAGAGAAAAGGGGAGTTAAGTTTTGCAGTACTGAGATACATGGTAATGATTTTGCGTTTTTTCCCCTAAGATAAGTCTTTTTTAAAAAGTATTTTTCTATATTTCGCTTGTTAATCGATTAATTTAGGATGGTTCAGAGAGGTTTAACCTGTTTCAAAGACCTGCATGGATATTATGGATCATGGATAAAGGCCGTTTTCAATATTAATAAAACAATATGACAGCGATTTTTGCCTTTAACAAAATCAGTTCAAATATGCCTGTGGACGTCGCGGTAGACTGAAGACAGCATTTTCTTTTAATTTTGGGATACTTTGGGCACCTCTGAGGTCACTCAGCTCTAATGAGTACCTGACATTAGTTTGGCAAAAATAAAGGCTGTTGGTCGTTGTGCTGGCCACATGACACTCTCGTTAACCGTTTGCCACAAAAACATTATATATAGTTTCCTGTCACTAGTAGTCAAACTGAATTTTCATTTGATTGTACCAAAAATGTTATCGTATCTTCTATATTTCCTCTTATGGTTTCTATATGAAAAAAGAACAATAACTTATCAAAATAATAATATTTGGCTTTATATTTTCTTATCTTACTCACATATATTCATAAAATGTGATGATTCTGTTTTATTTTCTCTGCCAAATTTCTTTTTTACATAAATCAATTTGGCTAAAGTACACTATTGTGTCAAAGAAAAAGAACAATGGGAGCAAAAGAACGGTAACTCCGCGTAAGTTTTCTGCGTACTTAATTCACTGCATTTAGGACAGAGAAGAAAAACAAACAACCTTATGGACGAGCTGAAAACGTATAGGAAGAAACGACGTCATCACTTATTGCGTTCGGACGGAAAGGACAATAAAATGCTGAGTTAATTATGCTAATGCACCGGACGACGTCATTAACCCATGGACCTTATGAAATAAACATTAGCATCAAGAGGTCAAACCAAAAATAATATAATTATCGCTATACCTGGGTGCTGATTGAGTATAAGATCGATCTTTCTGTGACGCCGGCTATTTCGAATATTTGTTTCGGTTATTGTTAATTTCTTATGGGATTGTAACAGTGACAAGGAACTTTTTTAGTGCACAGGTCTTTGTTAGATCTATAAATAGCACCAGACCGTCTGGGTTCGTGTGCAAAGCAGTAGGAAAAAAGATAACCAAATACAAAGAAGTTTCTTTGTAAGAGATAATTTTATTTTAAAATGAGGCTTTGATTAACTTCTAATTGCACTTAAATTCGATTAATAAATAATCCGTAAAATTTTCACATCGTGTAAAACTATTGTGGCCTTATTTTTTGAAAAAAATAATTTTAAAGAATAAATACCCACAACAATGAGTAACACTTTTTTTTGCGTATAGAAATAAACCCGCATGTCAATGCGTAGACCAGAAGCTCATACATACGTATATAAATTCATAAATTAAAATATACGACTATATCTCAACACAATGGAATGCTCGGAAGTGACAAAAAGATAAAAATATTTTGAATTCTCATTTAAGAACTCTTGATTCTTGTATGTACCAGATTGCCTGAATCAGACTTGAGCATCGATAACTTAGTAGAGTAACATAATCTAAAATATCTAAATAATATAATGATTAACAGCAAAACAAAATGCTATTTCATAATAATAATAATAATAATAATAATAGTAATAATAATATGTATTGTCCGTATGGAAATTGGTCTTACAATTTGTGCATTACACCAAACAAAAAGCATTATAACTATAAGAAACCAAAGTGTACATTCACACCAGACTCACTCATAATTTACATGTGACAAAGTTTATATCAGATTGTTCCTATTTAATGATTTGATTGCCAGGGGAACAAAATCTAATCTCTTTATAGAGTCCACCTAAATTGAGGTGCATTCATCTTTTTAGGTTTAATTTGAAGTTGACTTCATTAGTGGAGGTTCCCTCATCACCAATATTATTTTCGGTTGTGCTGTAAGAGAAGGGAGTTTTTAGAGGCGTCATTCTCAAGGAAGTCTTATTCTCTTAACAGACTGAAATGTGAACATCAAAACAGTATTCAAGACGATATTATATGAAATGTGGAAAAATGTTCTTGTCGATAATGTCAGACTAGCAGGTCTATTGTTTTCTTATCAAATGAAGAGATCGAAGCAAAGCAGGAAATCGATGAAAGTGCAATGACCTGTATCAAGTTAATGTGTTTTGAGACTTTATTTTTGTTATTTGTTGTAAACGTTGGAATGGAAATGTTTTGAAAGAATTGACGCAAAGAAATACAAATCGGGCAGCGTGCTGTGAGTCTATAAGAATGTAGGCTTGCCTCGACAAACACACACACACACAAACACATACACATGCGATTTCACTTCCGGTCTGCTGTGACCATACGTCTGCTATATCGAGGAGTGTTGAAAGTAACAAGATATTCCACTTGTACTGGTTGTCGTCGGATGTTGTTGTTGTTGCTACATCGTCTTTACTCTGTAGTCAGACTAGAAACAAGCATTTTGCTGTTGCAAAAGCGACGGAATCCGGGACATGTCGGTCATGCATTGACCCGAAATTTAAACTGGTAATATGTGTGGTTACCCATTGTAGCTCCAGAAAACTGGTCCAGCTAAAACGTTGTAGCCCAAGACAGCTGGTCCAGCTAAACCGTTGTAGGCGTATTATGATATAAATATTTAATTTCAATAACACGGTGCGTGGTGGTTGAGTGTACAGCGCCTTGCTTCCGAACCGAGACGTCTCAGGCTCGAATCCCCCAAAAAACACCCCCCCCCCCTGAAAATTCGACTTAGCATGCCATTGAGCCCACCCATCTCTAATAGATACCTGACATCAGTTGCAAAGGAAAAGGTTGATCGTTGTGCTGGCTACATGACACCCTCGTTAACTGTCGGCCATTGAAATTTTAAACAGACAACCTTACCTGAATAACACTTGAAAAACTAAAATTGCATTAACAATACATGCACAACTTTCAATTCAAATGCAAGTGTGATTTGAGCTAATTAATATCTTGAAAATAGACACATAATAATTTACCTCACTTCAAAAGTCATGCCTTCATATGATGTATATGTACTTGTTTCTATGGTGACGGTGGGAAGAGGTTAGTGATTGGTTGTGAATGATGCAACATAGGTGGCATTGTCTTCACTTGTTCTTAGTTGGGACAGACATCTCCAGAATCCTATACTGAAAGGTTGTGTTATTGTGGTGAGTTAAATTAAAAAAAAAATATTACTGAAGTCTAATACATTTATTTCATTTGATCACAAGTTGATTTTGTCTATATTATAAATAAAGCTCTATGTTAGTATTGTTCACAAAGAAGTTACTCAAGTCATTTCAAGTTTACTAGTTAAGATAGGATGGCTGCCTGGTCTTGCGGTTTGCGCGCTGGACTGTCGTTTGGATTTATCGATGGTCCCGGGTTCAAACCCTGCCAGCTCCCATCTCCCGTCGTCCTGCGGGAGGTTTGGACTAGGAAATAAACTATCTTCAATTCTGAAGGAACATTTGAAACATGTAAAACAAACAAAGAAGATATATTATGCCTACAATGGTTTAGTTGTCTACCATCAGTTTGGTGCTACTGGTCAACGACCGGTAAGAACAAAAGAACACCCGTCGTTCTGGGGTTTAGTCTTTAACTTCAACTTACACTTCAAAACTTTGACTTCAACTTTAACTTTGACTTCAACTTTGACTTCAACTTTGACTTCAACTTTGACTTTGACTTCAACTTTAACTTTGACTTTAACTTTGACTTTAACTTTGACTTCAACTTTGACTTCAACTTTGACTTTGACTTTGAATTTGACTTTAACTTTGACTTCAACTTTGACTTCAACTTAAACTTTGACTTCAACTTTGACTTCAACTTTGACTTCAACTTTAACTTTGACTTCAACTTTAACTTCAACTTTGACTTCAAAACTTTGACTTCAACTTTGACTTCAACTTTAACTTTGACTTCAACTTTGACTTCAACTTTGACTTCAAAACTTTGACTTCAGCTTTGACTTCAACTTTGACTTCAAAACTTTGACTTCAACTGACCTTACATCAGCTGTTTACCCCTATACATAATCCTATAGTTTTACTCGTTGTTGCATCAGAATCTCCTCAACCAATAGGGACACGTATTCGCTTCCCCAAGACAATAGGCTAGTACTGACTATTTATAGAAACAAAACAAAACAAAGTACAATATTAGAAAATGGCTTTTACAGACATAGATGAAATAATGGAGAAAACATTTCATAGACTGAAGGGTAGACGGATTTAATGCTGAAGGTGTGAACAACTTTATTTGAAAAATACAAAAGGCATAGATCTACATAAAGGAAACGCCTTTCAACCAAAATGAGGATAGGTTACAAGGTAGACAATTGTTTTCCCTCAGGCATTCCCCATTGACTTCTCCGCCCCTGTATTGATGTGTGCAGCGTATGATAGTGTACCATAGCATGAGAAACAATACAGTATTTAAAAAAAAAATTTCGGATCAAAACTAGGTCTCATTGAAAAGGAATGAATGGGTAACAGAAAAAAACAACAAAAACAAAACAATAACACAAAAAACCCGAATGCAATAAAATCCCACTGTCTGGAAATCTCGCGCGAGATTGCAACAAAAAAGTGTCCAATCAGATCGATGCCGGATGTCTCTTCACGCTCCAATGAAAACTTGAGGTTTGCTCAAGGAGGTTATATATAGATGGAGATGGCGGTTGCTATCAAATGTTCATTATCGGTTGAAGCCAGTGAGCGGAGCCTATTCGCCATATTGGTTTACTCAAAACATTCCATCCGTTTTCATTGCGATACCAGTTTTCTAATTCTCGTAACGACTCAAATTAGCCTCGTATTTTGTCATCATGTTTTTTTCTAAACTCCTCTAAGGCCCAAGTTCATATCTGGTGGTCTAGATATTCCAATGGATCAATTACAAAGCGCTGTAGAGCATGTAAAGTGATTTATACGATCACCTGATCGAGGCCTACAAAACCGAAATATAATGATTACATCGAAATTAAGCACTATTGTGGGCTGAAAAAAGCACAAAAATGATTTGCAAGAGGTTTGTTATATTTTTGATACTTTTTACCGCACTGAAATCACCACAAAATTGATAAAATTTTAAGTGAAAAGAGTACTACAACCTACTACTAATAATAATATCCCGTTTTCTGGTCCTCGTTGCGTACAACCGTATGCCGAAAAAGAAGGCATTTGTAATGTTTATTTTATTCTATACACTGTGTTTTTAACGTTTTATAAGATGTTGTACAATGTACAGATATTTAAATAATGTCGTGAAATATTGTCGAACAAATTTCTAAAAAAAAACAGGCTACACGTTTTAATTTGAGTAGACCAAGATGGCTGCGATTTGGCTTCAACCTAGTGACGTCACGCCATCTCCATCTAAATATAACCTCCTTGGGTTTGCTAACCTGAAAGACTGCAGACTGTATCAGTCTCTAATGTCTTGTTGATTGGATGTGCTTGCCATGGTGTCATGATGATCTTTTAGTTCAGAATTTGAAGTCCTGATCATTTTTTCATTTAGCCGTTTAAACGACTTGATGTTTCTAGTTTCTACCAGAATTAATTTTATCAGAAGATATGTTTATGACTAAATGACTAATGATGTACCCAAGTGCTACTAGTATATAAAAACTAATAACGTCAATTGGTCTACTGCTTTGACTACCAGTTGATTTGAATACAACTTTATTGACTAAATTACTTCTACGGACTTCTAGTCGACGCAAGGGAAAGAAGTCATAACTGTTTGATTCCCTAGAGTTATGCGACTTGAACGAAATGGAAACTTCAATTCTAGAAGATATTTATCTCAGTGTGAAATGGATTCGACCATCCGCCCTTTAATTGCGATGAAAGTGAAATATTCAGTCGCCCGTCAAAACCAGATCGTTACTGTGTAAGGTCAGTGATCGAGTCCACGGGAAAAATGTGCCAGTTATAAGATGAACAAACTACTCAACGGACAGACTTCTTGGTGGCTGTGCTTTTTTCTTACTTGGACATCGGGTAATGTGTTGAACTCAATTAAGATTTTATTAGCTCAATTAATATATATTAACTCAGTTAACACATTTAACTCAATATATATTAACTCCGTTAATTCATTAAACTCAATTAATACATATAACTTTATTAATATATTAAACTCTATTAATAAATTAAAACTCTAATAATATATTTAATATTTAATATTTAATATATTTAATATATTTAATATTTTTTTACCTTAATTAATACTTTAACTCAATAAATATATATTTAACTCAATCAGTAGGCCTATATTTAATGTAATTAATGTTTTTTATTTAGCTCAGTTAATATATTTAACTTAAAAACTGTAGTTAACTTAGTACATTTAACTCAATCAACATATTTAACACAATTAATAAATTAACTCAGCTTTTTGGTTTTTTGCTATTCTACAATAGCCCCGAAAAACTTGGATAGAACTAGAGTCATTAGACTTTGGAGCGATTCAAAGGAACACCTTTGTTAAATTCAACGAAATAATGCTTTTAGTGTCTAATTATCAAAAGTACAAACTCCATCCAGTGCAGTAATATTAATAAGATATTGTAATACTAAGATTAAGGATGAGTACAGTATTTCAAGTGGCCACGAAGACCCAGTTGTGACCCAAATATTTGGCCACACTTAATGCAGATAAGAACGCAGACTTAGTTAGTTCGACTAACGTCGTTTGTAACTGTTTTTGGCAAGGGCTTTTTTTAAGAGGCCTTAAATGTGTGTCCCGCAACCAGAGGCGTAGTGAGAAAAATGTGCGCCCGGGGCAAGGTACATTATTGGCGCCCACCTCCCAATTTTTATAAAATCACATAGAAATATAGGCTGCGTGTGCCTACCCTTGAAGTTGGCGCCTGGGGCATCGTGCCCCCTTCCTCCCCCCCCCCACTACGCCTCTGCTCGTGAGAACTCTTCCCACAATGCCATGGTAGAGGATGCATTAACATTTATTAAGCTCTTTTCTATTGGTCTCTTCCTGTTATGCTGTAAAGTATAAATAGTAAGACTCGTAACACAGCAAGAGCAAACAATTCAACGTATATTTTTTATTGTCCACAGTGGGCGGAGCCTGTAATAAAATCAGAAGCGTATACCTGTACTGCTCCCCGGGCGTGACATGGACCTCAGCGTATCAAGACTGTGTCCAGCAAGGGATGACGCTGCTGAAGC
Source organism: Biomphalaria pfeifferi (assembly GCA_030265305.1). NCBI lineage: Eukaryota > Metazoa > Mollusca > Gastropoda > Planorbidae > Biomphalaria > Biomphalaria pfeifferi. Next base: position 219,635 of record JASAOG010000007.1, read on the forward strand.
CATGGACCCAGACAGAGTACGACGATTGGGTCAGTTATTTGGACAACCAAAACAACGTCGGCTCCTTGTGGGTGGCTGCCCGATGGAATTCAACAATAAATGGTAAGTGGATCACGCCCTGTAGAATGAGGTTACCACGTGACACTTTAAAAACAAGATTACCACGTGACATGTTGAAGAACGGGATGACCACGTGACATGTTGAAGAACGGGATGACCACGTGACTCAGAGATGCACCATTCTGTGACGTTAACTGATTCGCTTTATGTAAAGATAACCTGGGCATGCTACCCTGCCTCATAGTGGCGCCCGGGTGGAAACGATCGTAGGAGGAAACGATAAGGCTAAAGGGTAGCAAAACAAGACTCCCTGGGGGTGCCTAAAGGGGTGCGAGAGCATACTCATTGCACTGTGCGGAGTTGTAAAAAAGCTCCCACAACCTTGTCACAATCCAGGCGCTGTTCCTCAAGGGACCACTACATAAATGGTGTGTCCTGCACAGTTAGCCTGGTATAGAAAAGGAAAATGGCGGGGGTCTTGGTGTACGCGGCCTCTTGCCGTGAGTCTGACCCACCCGCCAGACAGAACAGTGTACACTGTTCTCATTCAGGCCGGAGAGAGGGAGCTCTTGTTCACTTTTGCTGGCCTAGAGTTCCAAGAGCCGAATGCTCAACTCTACCTAACCGTTTCAAGAAGAAGAAGAAATGTAAAGATTAAACGACACACAATAACGTTATCAAAATCTTCATACTATCTACTCAGAGTCTACATATTGATTTAAGAAAATAAATTCCACGCGTCTAGTTCTTTAGTTATGAGCTATAAAAGTCTATTTTTTCCCAACCAAAGATATATATAGAGAGAGCATTAATTGCATGTTAGTCTTGTAGAATGATGCAAGATAGGCGGCACTGTCGTTAGCTGTGTTAAGTACGCCAGACGACTCCGGGATGACAGAGTGTTAAGACGTGTTTTTTTTTGTAGTGAATTAGATTTGTTTAAAATATCAGAGTTTATTTCATTAAATCTCAAGTTAAATTTGTTTACAAAACTCTATATCATAAAAGTTTTATTTAGTTTTTTTCACAAAGAAGTTATTCAAAAGTTTTATAAATTAAAATAGATAACGCCTACAGAAGTTTAGTTGTCTACCAGATGTTTGGTGCTACAAGTCAACCACCGTTAACAGCGACATCTCTATTTAGTATTACAATATTTTTAGAAGACATTTCTCGCTACACATTGTATGATATTGTAACGAATCAATGACAATCAACTTAATGACACGGAGAATGGAGGAACACATCTTTTCCATAGATTGCACACTCAGACAAGTCTGCCTTCTTTATAAATAGTCCACAGACCTATATATATTATGTCTAGACTGGAAAATGGAAACAAATTCTTATCCCATAAAGATCATATCACATACCTATATATATATAGATTGTTCAAGCTGTAAGGGAAGTCGCCCCAATCAATCTATAAGAAAAGTAATGATCTTTAGTTTTCAAAGTTTAGAAATAATGCAATACCATTTTGCGAATTTTTCAATAACATAGGATATTAATCACATAACTATATATTAACGCAAATCTATGAAATAAAGCCGCTTCCTGTTAGTTTCCATTGAGATTGTGTTTCGAAAATCAAAATAATTTACGTCTGTTGATTTTAATCATCTTATGTAGGCCTACATTTAAATAGGTTGATTACCTAGATCTTTCTTGATTATGTTTCTAAAAAATTAAAATAATAATTATGATACGAGTGTGCTCTTATTTTCAATGCTCAATTAGACTACTAGATCTAGATCTAAACATTAAATAATATGTTACATAGGTTAGGGTTGAAAAAAAAACACAACTTTACTTATAATTACGCCTTATTTCAGCTTTTTTGACATTTTTCATGACATTTTTTATAGTGTTAAAAGATTTCCATGTCCATATATATATATATAGGTCTGTGAAATAGTCCTTTTTACTTAGGCGGAAATTCTAGTTCTCTCTACTGTCAACGTCATTATCTGTGCAGTGCAGTGCACAAGCTAGAGCGCACCTTCTGCACTAACCTGGATGGCAATTTTAAGACTATATTTGTCTTCACAACAGTTCTATCATTGCGCAGTGTAGAACGGGGCACTGCCCTGTTGGTGCATATTTTGCCAGGTTCCGGCCAAAATTAGGATGCCCGTTGCCGACACTGTGGAGAGTCGGTGGAAACAATGACGCATCTCTTGCAAGAGTGTCCGCAGCTCCGAGAGCTGCGGGGTAGTTTGTCTGCAGAGTCACTTGACCTGTATGGGAGCTTGAAGGCACTACGCCTAACAGCAGAGTTTCTCGCCAAGGCTCTACGGGAGGACTGATCCTTCCAGCCTTGCCACCAATTGGAGTTCATCTCCACAGTTCTGTTATCTTGTTGTTTCTATGATTTCAGCCTACCAATGGGAAGGAGACACGCGGACAATTACCGGCTCCTGGTCTTATTATGGCGGATGTGTCAGCTTCGTGCCAGGGAGTACTTTGACTATCCTCTTAACCATAATCAAAAACCCTTACACGTTTGATTTCAGTAATTGCAGCGACTCCAAAGGTAGGCCACTGTATGACCTCGAATGCTAGTAGTCTGTGTTTAAAGTTATTTTTTTAAAAGTCAGATTATTGCGTGGTTTCTCTTGTTTTAGACAAAACTTATTATGTCACGATGACCTCCTACAGCAATACAACTTTTTTTTTAAAGCTGCCAGTTGTTTTTTTTTTAATTTATATTTTTAAATCTATAGTGAATGATTAAGTTTTATCTCAAAATTGAAAATTTTTAATTTAAAATATATTTCTCACCATAAATTAGTATTTGTAGTTTTTTTTTGTGTGTTTTTTTTAAAGTTTATATTAGCTCTCTCCACCTGTCTGTCTGTTTTATCTTCCACTTCCTAGTCTCTTGCACAATTATTTATATTCAAAGACAATGCATGAATCAATCTAAACATGAACCAACTCGTTAAGCAATTAGTAGAATTATTTTTTTTATAGAAAAAGGGGCGATAAACAGTGCAGTAAAGAGACATATGACAACTGATGAGCGGTACTTTCCCTTATATATATATCTTTTTTTTTAAAATATTTAAAACAAATATTTGGGTTGTTATTACGCTATAAAATATTAACCTCGTTCTGAAAATGAGCCTGGGTAAAACTATTTAGGTCAAATAGAGGGAATAAAGAAATTATATTTACTACAGACTTTGCTTTATTTAAAGTTGTTCATCTGTATGGCCAACATTATATACATGAACTCTCCCACATTACCAACTGTCACGTCTGTATCTGTGTTGTGTGACATTTTGGGTTCATAATTTAAGATTGTAGGCTTTGGATGAATGGCATTCGGGCATGTACTGTACAATTACTAAGTAACTCTGATAGTACTAGACCTGGAGGATTCCAGCTACCCGTCGCCTCAGCGTGGCGCCTCCGGTGGAAACGTCTAGAGGTGGAACTAGATAGGCTAAGTACAAGTAGCGAATCAGGCCCTTGCGGGACCCCCTGGGTGAGCTTTTTTTTTTTTTTTATCTCACTCGGGGTAGGGATGGACCAAGTATCCCACACACCAGTCCAAAAAGTCCGCCACGCCGTTCCACAAGGGGGCCGTCATCAGTGACCCGTAGCAGGAGTGGCGGTCCTTGCACGGAACAGTGGCGGTTACAGTATAGGAATATGAGAGACAAGCTCAAGTGGGGTCCAGGAACGGGGACGGAGCGCTGTGTACACGGCACGGCCCGGTCCGGCCCAGTGAACCGATACGACCGTCTACCGTTGAAAGCCCTCAGACAGGACAGGGATGGAGAGTCCCATGTCCAGGCCTGGTAGTTAGATAAAAGCCTTTCTAACCATTAAGGGGAGAACGATTTTTTTCAAGCTTTGGATCTGTCCTGTCTTGAATTGTGTGTGTTGTCTTACACTGCTTCACTTAGTCTAATGCGAGTCTGAACACATCCAAGGGACACAACAATGAAATATACTTAATAAAACTTGTTTGGACTTCAACTAATGTTTATTTACAGATGGGGATGATCGTCTTGTCTTTCTATCCGTCGTTTTAATTAATAGTCTATTCACTGTCCATCTTTCTACAAGCCCTAGCCATATTCTTCTCCTATCATGTTCACGTATTCTGCAACGTCATTCGTCTGACTACGTCACTACTTTGACCGTCACTAAAAACAATGCACAATATAATTATTTACAAAACTAACATAATCTCTAAACCAAACTAGGTCTCTGCAGATCATTTGAAGGGCCAATGTCATTGGTAATCCATGTACCATTCTGGGACTCACATGCTATCTGGTGGTCGAGAGGCTGAGTGCGCTTGAACTTGGCTTGTCTTGGCTACCTAGAAGGGGGCTCGAGGTTCGACACCCGACTCGGGCAGAGTTGCGTTTACTGAGCGCCTATAGGCAGCACGGAAAACAAGCTCCTAGATACCCCCCCCCCCCCCCCCCCACTGGTCCACATATGAGATTGGACCAAAGCGCTCTGAGCATGCTATAAGCATGAAAGTAGCGCTATATAAAAGCTATAATAATAAATAATAATAATGCTGTATCTTCGGATGGTCGCCATTTGAACCTGAGGACTTCCCACAACGCAACAGTCCTGTTTTGCATCAGCTTCGTCTAGTTATTTTTTAAAGCACCTTTTGTCAAGTAATTAATGTTCTGAGTAGAAAGTCGATTGTGATCTCAAGCTTGGTTTCCATGCGCAAATGTTTGTTACTACGGATAACTGTGTCTATATGTGGGTGATTCGTGTATACATTAAAAATGAGATTTGGTATTGTCATTCTAATGACATATGCGAAATAATCACCTTTAGTAATATCCTGTATCATGGAAACATTAATATTACTGTTTACTCATACAATTAATTCAAGTGTTTAAACTAGTCAATATAAATTGTAATATTAAAGAAATAAATAACACTGGAACCAAAACAAAAGCGAATATTATACATCATATAGAACACTTTTACAATGAGTAGGCTTACAGGTAGTTATTGTTATTAATGTTATTATTATTAAATAAAAAATCTAACACGTTAGATTTAAATGAAACTGACAATTTAAGAGTTACCTTCCTTTAATAGATTAATTACTACACTAATAAGATTTACATGGATTTGTTATTTTGCTCGTACACCAGAAATAGAATTTAAGAACAATGAACATGATTTAATTAAAATAATGTCAGAATGTGATGTATGTTAAGTCTTATAGTCAGCACATTCCCTTACATAACCCCGTTTGGGCCCCTAGTGGTCGTGGGCCCGTGCGCAATGAGCTCCTTCTTGGCGCCATGGTTGCTACGCCACTGCCAATATACGACTAATAGGGTAATGAGTTTGCTAACTTGGAGAAAAACCTCAATTATGGGGCTGTGCTACAAACCACACCTCTGCACGGTTGCTGAGTTTGCTTCCTTGGACTATAGAACACACTAGTCGACCGGTGGCGTAGCATACGCTGCTATTTTGCAGGGCCGGCCTTACGAAAAAGTCCTTAAAATATACAGAAATATATAAACAAAAATAGTCATTTTGGGGTGTCATTCAATATGGAAAACGCCAATCCTACGCGCGTTAAATAAAAACGGCACAATGCATTAGCCGTAATTGTGTAATCTGGTGAAAGACTTCTCGCGCCTCGAACTAATGAAGAATTACTTGAGGTCAACATTTCTCGCAGATAGACTGAAACATTTGGTAATTCTTGCTATTGAGCGTGATCTATGTGTGAAACATAATTATTATGATATACTGTATGACTTTGTTACACGCATGACTCGTAAAGTAATTCTGTACGTAGTAAAGAATGAATAAAATGCATAGACGAATTTATTTTTTAATACAAACTCTTAAATTTCGCTTATTATCCGCTTCCCTACCTAAACTTGGTCCCGTGAAATCCTTTTCGCATACGGTCCCACAATGGTTAAGTCCGGCCCTGCTATTTATTGACGGGTGAATATACATAGAAGTTCAGTTGTTCTCTTTCCATGAGTTCTTGGTCACAATGTCACAAGTCTGGCGCTGCTATTTAGTGTTTGTAAAATGTTTTACATGTTTCGGATGTTCCTTCATAGTTAAAGATAATTTACTTCCTAGTCCAAACCTCCCACAGGACGAAGGGGGATGGGAGCGGCAGGGTTTGAACCCGGGACTATCGATAAATACAAACGACATTCCAGCGCGCAAACAGCACGACGAGGCAGCCATCCGTAGTGACCGGTGTATACTACTCGTTCTCCCCCCCCCCTCTTGTTTTTTTCGTGGGGTGACTATCCGCAGATATAAGAGAGTGATCGTTCCTTTACTTCTTCTTCTCGTCCAAACTCTTGGGCGACGAAGAGAATCATATATATAGATAACTACGGGTGGCTGTAAGGTCGTGCGGAATCAGCGCTGAACTGTCGTTCTGACTTCTCGATGGTTCCGGGCTCATAACCTGCCTGCCTGCCCCGACAGGATGTCAGAACGAGTTTCGGACTAGGAAGTTAATTGTCTTCACTTTTGAAAAAAAACATCAGAAACATGTGAAACATACAAACACGAATGACTTTTTGCTAAGCAAAACATTGGTATATTACTAAATCTCATGCTTGACTAAACATGCCAATGTTTTATATTCTTTCCCAACCAAAAAAAGATACTACAAAAACTTGCGTATGCATAAAAAAAACACACTAAATTATGGTCCTTACAATCATCGTCTGTACACATTACATTAGGCCTTCATGTGTAGGTGTACGCATATCTGACCAGAGTGTTAAAATCAGACGGACACACTATTTTACTTTTTGTGTAGGGAGGGTGTGGACTAAAATTTAATCTATGCTTCGGCACCATCTAAGGTTGAAGCTATAAATAGGTATACTAAATGTTCTTACTGTTAATAAAATATCGTTTGCCGCAAATGAATTAATTGAAACAACTAAATTTTAACTTTAAATATTACTTATCCCTTAGTCTGTAGGACCGGTGGGAGCACCAGGCAAGATTTGTCGACCGTCTTTCTCTATTTTACTCTGTCTTTGGCCTTGGATAGAACCTCTTTCAATTCTTTTATGTTGTCTTCCCATCGCTTTCTCTGTCTGCCTCTTCTTCTTTTTCCTGGTGCAGTTCCCTGAAGGAAGATCTTTACGAGCCATGAAAACCTTGTAACATGGCCATAGATTTTAAGCTTGCGTTTGTTTTTTTACGATAGATAGTAGGTCATCATGGGGTCCAATCGCTTCAGTAACCCTGTCTCTAAGCTCTTGGTTTGTGACGCGGTCTTTTAATGTGATACCTAGGATCCTTCTGTAGCATCTCAATTCTTTTGCTAGGATCCTCCTCTCTAGCTCTGCAGTCAGCCTCCAAGACTCATAAGCCTATAAGAATGTGGCCATGACATCAGACATCAGTCTGATTTTGGTAAAATTTTGGTAAACCATTAAATATTGACATACAACGCTTCAGAATACAACTATAGATTAACAGACACTATCAGTATCAACCAGTGGACACCATGAGCAGAAACGATCCGTGGACTTTCAAATAGAATTATGATGACGGTCTGAAAAACATACACAATTATAACTCCCAAATTGCACTTAACCTTTGAGTGATTTACATTAGTTAAATATACAGTTACATATTCTACATTGACCATCCCACACTCAACTTTTACAGGTGATAGCATTGTACATACACACACACACACTTTTCAGGTAATAGCATTGTGTACACACACACACACCCTTTACAGGTGATAGCATTGTACACACACACACCCTTTACAGGTGATAGCATTGTACACACACACACACTTTACAGGTGATAGCATTGTACACACACACACTTTACAGGTGATAGCATTGTGCACACACCCCCTTTACAGGTGATAGCATTGTACACACACACACACCCTTTACAGGTGATAGCATTGTACACACACACACACTTTACAGGTGATAGCATTGTACACACACACACACACATCCTTTACAGGGGATAGCATTGTACACATGCACACACCCTTTACAGGGGATAGCATTGTACATACACACACCCTTTACAGGTGATAGCATTGTACATACACACACACCCTTATATATTACACAGATTATTTTGCGACAGACCTATCTACTCTTAAAAAACAACAACATCAAAGCGTATATTAAGCGTACTTGTATCCATTGGTTTCGATCAGCCATGAAACTAAATTTGTGATAGATCTAGATTCTAAACTAACAATAAAAAACCATTTATAAAAATAAAAAAGAAATTTGAATTGAATTTGAATTATGTACATATGTGCTAACGGTAAGTACTCTGCTAGTGGAACATCGAAGATTGTATCTTTTCTATAGTTTCGACCTATTTTTTAGATATGCGCTCACTAAGAGTCGGACGACGACATATAAAGGGGACTAATTCAGCTTATACTACCACTTCAGTCAAGTACAATTTATTTCCCTTGTTCGAGACCCCCCACCCCCACCCCACCCCAAAATATTTATTATCGATACTGACCGATAGTTAATTAACAGAGTGAGTTGATATAAGCTTTGTAAAAAGAAAGTGCATGTGAAGCTATGTAATAAAATAGCATAAAAGCTAGAGACTTGCAACAACAAAAAAACTTCTGAAAAATTGCTGTTTAAATGTTTTGGCACCACGTTCGATTGGATCGTGTTATGTGCCACCGGAAGTTTCAGAATGCAATGGATGAAAAGCGATCCTTGGGATAGAATCGATTACCTAGGTCAAGTCGATATTAAGCCATCCGAGAATCCGCTCCATATTTTGTACTGTCTGGTTTCAGCGGGGCATCCTGAAGCAGGTCGACCATGCAGGACACAAACATCACGTGGTTTCTATTTTTAAAACAAAAGTACTTTCCAATTATAGTCACAAGAGCAAGTTTTGAGCTGCGAGGAGCAAGCATTGTTGGGAGAAATAACTCTACTCCCAAACACGTGTAGATGTCTATCAAAGCAAAGTGATACTAAGTTTTAACGAAAGTGGCTAAACTTGTAGCTAAGATCTGGGTCAATGAAAAAAAAATATGCAGTTTATTTTGAGAGATAGCCTTTTAATAAGTATCTGGCATGGTGCGGGCCGCACGGGGCATCAACTCAGGGCCGGGTTTAAATAAGTGGAGGCCCCGAGGCAGGTTTGTGTGGAGGCCTCTACACTTTTTAGAACCCTTTGATAAAAATGTACTTATCATTCATGATACATTGTATACACACGTTAACAAAGCCATGCTATGCTTGACAATTTAATGAATTTTATCCATTTTTTTTCTCCAAAATTTTTTTTCAGACCTTTATAAGGTCCAAACAAATCGTACGCCCCATGCAGCTGCCCAGTTTGCCTTTCCCTTAGGCCGGCCCTGGTCACGTGGTGGGGGGTATCAAACTTTCCCCCAGTATGGAATAAATTCCCCCCCCCCCCCCGAGATTTTATTTTCAGTAAAAAACACACAATTCTCATAGTTGAAAAAAACAACAACACAAACTACTAAATTTGAAAAGTAAACTTAAAATTCAATATTTTTTGTACTTTGTTAATCTCCGGTATTATTCACTAAATTAAAAGTAAGCTATAGATCAGATTCAGGCCTACTAGATGTGTTCAAATCTTTAATAGTATAGCGCAAGAAAATTCGGAGACCCGATTGGTTGTGTTTTATACCATTGGGAATACTTTCTCTGTTGTTTTATGGGCCAATATTTATTTTTAAATAAGCAACATATTTAAAAACTCTTTTTTTAAAAAACGTATGTAAGGGGAATAACTCCTCATTACAGCTATTATTGTGCTCCAACCAAGACTTTTCAATCACACGCCAGGACAGCTGCCTGACCTTTCAGACGCTCTCCAAAAGAAACTTAGTGACGCTTAAACTTTTAAACATTTATTTACAGGGAAACTTTTATGGCGTCCTGCTTGTAAAATGTTTGACGTTTCTTTTTTTTCTTCAGAGTTGAAGATAGTTTACTTCCTATTCGAAACCTCCCGCAGAACTACAGGAATGGGAGCAGGCAGGATTTGAACCCGCGACCATCGATAAATCCGAACGACAGTCCAGAGCGCAAACTGCATGACCAGGCAGCAATCCGTCCTATATGCTGAGCGTCCATATTATCACTGCCTCTGGCGTCTTTAAGCATGTCATATTTCCTGTCTTAGTCTTTTCAACCCTTTTGGTTCCGAGATTAATACTCAAATTACTTTCTTAAATACGTATCCTAACACTATAGCTCTTTATATCTCTCTATAATGTAGAAGTTACTTTATTATTTGATATCAAACAAAACTTAATTTCCAATAATTAAATTAACAATTTTTGTTTATTGATTCATGTATTGTCTATGCTATGAATACTTGTGCAAAGTTTCAACTTGATCCAAGAATGGGTGTGGGAGAAATAACGTGTACAAACTTTTTTACCAGAGAGACAGAGTGAGTTGATATAAGATTTGTCAAAAATTAAATTTTTTAGGCTTCAAATTTGTGTTTATAACTTATTAGTATTGTAACCATGGAAATACTGCATTCCTCATTAATCTTCAGACTCGAAGACAAGTCTTATTACTGTAACAATGACTTTTGATAATTTTTTTACCTTTACATATCCCTTAGTCTGTTGGACCGTTGGGGCACCAAGCAAGATTTGTCGACCGTCTTTCTCCATTCCTCCCTTTTTTTTTGCCTTGTTTAGAACCTCTTTCAATGGTAGGCCCGTCCATTCTTTTATGTTGTCCTGCCATCGCTTTCTCTGCCTGCCTCTTCTTCTTTTTCCTAGTACTGTTCCATGAAGGAAGGTCTTTGCGAGCCCCGTGCATCTTGTAATATGGCCATATATTTAAAGCTTGCGTTTCTTTACAATAGTTAGCAGGTCATCATGGGGTCCGACCGCTGCAGTAACACTGTCTCAAATCTCTTGGTTTCATAATACCGATTTTTAAAATCTCTTTCCTTTTACTCTCAAACTCTTGTGTGTCGCTTTGGTCTTGAGTTCATCGACGATTCGTTCAGAATGAAATATTTCATCCTAAAACCTTTACTCTAAAGTTCTGAAGCTTCTCACACTAGAGTTCTAGTACCTGGACTACAATTTTACAATTTTTAATCTCAATAAAAACTGAAGTTGATCGAATGGGCTTTTACGACGTAAAATTTTATGTGGCCGAGTAGACCTGGCCTGTATGTCACGTGACAGGGGGAATAAGGGACGGAGTGACCTATAACGCATGGCTAACTATCAAGCGACCTCATATCCCGATCCAAGCTTAGTTGTGTCGGCTGACCGCATAATGGCAGCACTGAAGCCTTCTCCCAGATACCTCCCCTCTACAAGTCCACTAAAGAGAGGGGCTCAGTGTGTACTCAGCCGAGACAAGTCTATAACGAATGGTTTCGACTGAGCAGGCTTTGATATGACAGGCGCGTTATATAAAAGCAATAAAAACTATTAAAAACAAAAATTTATATTGAGTGAAGGTGCTGCTAGATCTCTTAATATTGCAAGGTTTATCTCCAGTTTTTTTTAGAAAATAATTAAGTACCTCTAATTGAGTAAATAATTGGTTAATCTTTTGATTGATTCGTGTGTAGTCATAATTTGGACTTGATCCGAGATTGGGAAGTGGGAGAAAAAGTGTGTAAAATAATCCACCCAGACTTTTTATTTTAAAACAGCAATTTATAAGTTGTGTTTCATATTATCATAGTTTAAAACAACAATCCGAAGGTTGTTTCATATTATCGTGTGAGCTGCAGTGCTGTCCACTTCACATGGAATACTGAACTAAATGAACGAAAATGTTTTTGTTTTTTTCTTGATGCTTTGAATGACCCTTTAAGTAACAATTATATCAATTAGATAATTATTATAGGACATCAGTTAGGCCAGTTTCACATTGAATTTCTCCTTCACTTTCACCCATCCCTTGGTCTGCTAGTCCTTTGGGGCACCACACAGGATCTCCCAACCTTCTTTCTCCATTCTTCTCTATCGTTTGACTTTGATAGAATTTCGTTCTGATATTCTTTCTAAAAATATTGAAACCTGAATTTTTACCTACCTTGGTGGACCACTTAGGGGGCCGATTTTGAGTTTGTGTTCCCCCACACAAACTGTCTCTGTAACATTGCAGAGTGGTTAGCACGTCGGCCAGAGGAAGCGTGAGCGACGAGCTCTTATTCAGATCGTTCACCTCCTCCCCCCCCCCCCCTTTTTTTTTTCGTAAATGCTTTTAAGAACGGTAGAATTCCCCCAGATATCAATTTATCCCCCCCCCCCCATTTTCCCAACAAGTCCAGATAAGTGATAGGATTATAGCGTTTTAAAAAGCATGATATTACCAATCGCACAGATTTATTCTTGTTAGTCTAGATTTATTACGATTTTAATTACATGGCTAATTCAATCTTTGTATATTTTTTTTTCTTATTATTGTTTAAGTCGTATGTGGCCGACCTTTACGATCTATATTGTATTTTTATTTGTCAGGTTATATTTGTCAGCCAGTTGTAGGTAAGTATGGTCAATGACACTTTGAATATCACTGTATTTTATCAGAGTTATATATATATATTCTTGTTGAACTGATACTGTCTTTGTGTTAGTAACACCGATACGTGATTCGGGAATACCATAGTCAATGTTTAGTTTCTGCAGACATTATATTTTTAATCAAGTTAATTTGTTTTGGTAGATGAGTCTAAATATAGCGCGGATTTCTTTTCTTCTGTGAAGGCTCCCTACCCTCTACAAGCTTCAGTATGTAATCTGTATATGCCTTTAATAATAATAAAACAAAGTGTCTTTATTTGTCAAAGAATACAGAAATATAAGCTAGTACCTTTAAATCTATTTATATAATTCTCTTCATCGCTCAAGAGTTTGGACGAGAAGAAGAAGTAAAGGAAAGATCACTCTCTTATTTCTGTGCTACGGTCGTAGCGCAGCATGGTGTGAATGAAAATGGTGCAAATTTAGATATTGAATGGAAGTGGGTTTAAAAAGGTGGAAACCGGAAGGGATGGATATGAAGAGAGCTGGAAAATAGGATGTTTACCTAATTTGTGATAATATTAAAGTAGTTTTAGATTAACACTGCGGTCGCATAGGTTGCAGTGGGCCCTGCAAAATAGCGGCGTATGCTACGCCGCCAGTCGACTAGTTTAATATAATTCCCTTTTTTTTCAAATATATGAAATCCTCTTTTGCTAAAAAAAAAGTTTTTAAGTGTAGCGGCATTTAGGTCGGTTGCACAGGCTTGCACTATCGTAAGTCCGGCTCGAATTCCATTTTGATGCCCATTAACTTATACACTTAATTATCGTTTATATAGATGATAAAGATAATTATACTTTTTTTTTCTGCGCTGGTTGATTCAAATGTTGATTACTTTCTAGCAACGACCACTGTATCAACTACAGTACCAATCACTACACCAGATACCACTACAATTAATACCACTACAGTAGCTACAACTACAGTACCAATCCCTACACCAGATACCACTACAATTAATACCACTACAGTAGCTACAACTACAGTACCAATCCCTACACCAGATACCACTACAATTAATACCACTACAGTAGCTACAACTACAGTACCAATCCCTACACCAGATACCACTACAATTAATACCACTACAGTAGCTACAACTACAGTACCAATCACTACACCAGATACCACTACAATTAATACCACTACAGTGGCTACAACTACAGTCAATAACACCACAGCTAATATCACTACAGTGGACAACAATACAGTAGATATCGCTACAGCTGAAGCCACTACAGTAGATACCACTACAGTAGAAGTTACTACAAAAGACGCCAGAGTAGACAACACTTTGGTAGAACTGAGTACATCAACAGAAGACAACACTACAGGGGACATTAATACAGAAGAAACCACTACAATAGACACCACAACAGAGGAAACCACATTAGCCTTCACCACTGCACAAGAGACCACTATGAGAAACACCACTACACAAGAGACCACTGTGAGAGACACAACTACCGCGGATGTGCAGGGTAAGTTATGGAGTGCCAACGACAAACATTATTTATGTTTCATTAAATATTTGCCGTCCATTACCTTTATCTACTCCTTAGTCTATTGGACAGTTGGGGCACCACACAAGGTTTATCGACCGTCTTTCTCCATTCCTCGCTTTCTTTCGCCTTTTTCAATGGCAGTTCCGTCCATTCTTTTATGTTGTCCTCCCATCGCTTTCTCTGTCTGCTCCTTCTTCTTCCTGGTACTGTTACCTGAAGGAAGGTCTTCGCGAGCCCCGAATATCTTGTAATATGGCCAATGAATTGAAGCTTGTGCTTTTTTACGATAGTTAGCAGGTCATCATGGGGTCCAATCGCTGCAGTAATCTCTAATCTCTTGGTTTGTGATGTGGTCTCTGAATGTGATACCTCGGATCTTTCTGTAGCATCTCAATTCCATTGCCGTGTTCAACATATGTATATAAAGGTCTATCTCCTCTTCCCTCCCTTAATATTCGAGATCAGCTATCTGGTTTTGTGGTAGGTGCTTCGTATTGATGCCACAAAGGTCTTGAACTATATTGGGTCCTTATACATTTCGAAGGAACATCCTGTGAATTTATCAAATGAACAAACTTTCACTGACACAGTTGTAAATTTTAGTTTAGCATTTCTTTTGAAACAAAAGAAAAAAAATAAGATATAGTTTTACTTATTCCGAACTGAAACTCCGCCTTTTCTTGTTCAAAAGTCTGTGCCTCTGGTTTAAATCGTTACTGATTGGATATTATTATTATTATTGTTATTGATAAACGGAATAGTTTTATTATTATAATATTATACTGGCTAAATCTTAAGAAAATTAATTTATTTCTAGTGACGTCTGCTCTGTCTACCAATGTAGTCTTCACCACACTGTCAACCACACTACGTGACTCGACTGCAATAACCACAGATTTTCAGATTGGAACTGGTAAAGTTGGGATCGAATCCCCTGTTTATAAATATGTATTTTGTTTTTCGTAAATATTTGCCCTCTGTTCTGTGTTGTCGATAATTTCATCTCATAATAAAACATTACTAAAATTTAAATTTCAACACCCAAAATTAAACAAGAAAGATTAGCTACAAAGGCATGTTCAAATCGTTTGTTTCTAAGTAGAGCAATAGACACACAATCATGACAACCTCAACACAGCACTTGACATCAATCCAGCCTCAATCCACTTTAAATCATTCTTTTCAGCTCACATTCTGTCCACCTTTAAAAGCTCTGACAATCCACCCTCAATGCACACACAATCTTAGCTTATCTTATCTTATATAATACAGACGTTACTTCAAAAAAGAAGATGATTACGTCCTACGCGTCATGCATTCAGTCATGCATATTAACCAATGACTTAAATTCTGCCAAGTCACTGGTTTTCCTGGCTAGCTCAGGCAACCCATTCCATGCTCTAATAGCACTAGGGAAGAAGGAGTATTTGTACAAATTTGTCCTAGCATATGGGACGAGGAATGTGCCTTTATCTTTGTGTCTTTCTGTGTATTTTATTAAATTTTGTTTTTGTATTTGAAGATTATGGTTCAGTGTTTCAATAATGATAAAGCGCTTTAAGGGTTGATGCCTAATAAAATCGAAATTCTATGCAGAAATCAATATAATAATAACATTTCATTGTTGGTTACGTTATGGCATTGTAATCATTTCACCTTTCTCTAGTTTAAAATAGATTATTTATATTATTTTTTTTGGTTTACATGTTCAGCTTTAATTAGCACGGTTGCCACGTTAACTGTCGTATCAAACTCCTTGTCGCCAGAGGTCACATTAGAAATGAATTCCAGTTTTATTGAGAAAGCAAGTACATCCGTGGAGGTCACCACGGCGTTAGAGGTCACCACAGCGTTAGAGGTCACGACAAGTGATGACTTCTGCTCCTGCGGCTGCCCCTGGATAATCCCCAGCGGTGTGGAACTCAGGACGTATGTAGAACAGGTGGTGGTGGAGCAGATACATCAAGCTTTGCAGGTTGACACAGAGGTAAGAGTCACACTGAGTCGCATACAAGACAAAAGAAAAGCAGTATTAAATAGCGCTGAGTCAATCGCTATATCCCATACTTATAGTTCCCCTTTCAGACCTTCTGGTCTGTAGGGCAGATGATGTAAAGATCTGTGGCCTACGGTCGACACCACGCCTCTATATTCACAGTAGCCTTTTTTAAAAAATATAAACTCAGTTAGCAATATAAAAGCTAATCACAGATACAAATGCCAAGATATTTTAAACCAATGTAAAAATTAAGTACATATTCAAATATCATTTTACCTGGACATTATATATACGCCAAATTTTAAGCGTGAGTTGTGTGAATAAGCGCTTGGCTTCCGAACCTGAATTCGAATCTCGGTTAAGACTGGGATTTTGAATTTTGGTAATTTTAGGGCACCTTTGAGTCCACCCAAATCTCATGGGTACCTGACCTGAGTTGGGAAATGCAAGGCGGTTTTTCGTTGTGATCGTTGTGGGCCACAGAAACAGATGACCTTAACATCATTTGTCCTACATATCGCAAGGTCTGAACGGAGGAATTTTACTTTTTCTTGTTTATTTAAGACGGTAATGGCGGCATCTCAACCTGGATACAGTACTAAGCTTTAGGGAAATCGAAAGTTGCAGAAGCATGAAAAGTAAGACCAAGTATATGTATTACCCCCCTTTCGAATACGCCGAGGTCCCCATAAGGCGCAACCTTTTGGTGGTTGAGACCTAGATTTGTGTCTCTTTCGGCATTGCCATGACCTTGCCCTAATGTTACGTCATAATGTTTTTAAGTTTCCTTAATATACATATTTTTAGATCCTATTTCACAGCGATCTATTTCCGTGTGTGTGTGTGTGTGCGTGCGTGCGTGTGTGTGTACATTAATGTGTAGATATATCGAATTAGGCTATAAAAAAAACGTTATTTAAAGCTACAATAGGGACATTGGTGTTCAATAACCTACCATCTTAATCAATATGATCAGATCAATACATAAACTTTATTGATTTGTGTTTAGTTTCCTTTTTTAAAACCATTTCAATGTTGACAATATCGACACATGGCAAAATTGTATCCATTTTTAATAAGCTTATATCAACTCACTCTGTCTGTCTGTCCGTCTGGTAAAACATTTGTACACGTTATTTCTCCCACACCCTTTACATGTTATTTCTCCCACACCCATCACACGTTATTTCTCCCACACCCGTTACATGTTATTTCTCCCACACCCGTTACATGTTATTTCTCCCACACCCGTTACATGTTATTTCTCCTACACCCGTTACATGTTATTTCTCCCACACCCGTTACATGTTATTTCTCCCACACCCGTTACACGTTTTTTCTCCCACACCCGTTACACGTTATTTCTCCCACACCCGTTACACGTTATTTCTCCCACACCGGTTACATGTTATTTCTCCCACCCCCTTTACACGTTATTTCTCCCACACCCGTTACACGTTATTTCTCCCACATCCATTACACGTTATTTCTCCCACACCGGTTACACGTTATTTCTCCCACATCCATTACACGTTATTTCTCCCACACCCGTTACACGTTATTTCTCCCACATCCATTACACGTTATTTCTCCCACACCGGTTACACGTTATTTCTCCCACACCGGTTACACCTTATTTCTCCCACACCCAATCTCGGATCAAGTTGAAATTTAGCATAATTTTTTCTTTTTCGTGATAAAACAAGAATCAATAAAAATGTGTTTAATTAACTATTGGTTATTAATTTATTGTGTTAGGTATCTCGAACAATCGAAAGATATTGTACTTGACTGATGCGGTGGTCTAAATAGAATGAGCCCCCTTTATATATATATATACTTGCGCTGGAATTTGGATTAAAGTGAGGAGGATTCGCGCAACACGTCGACCTCACTCTTTCACCCCAAAGCCCGTCCTTTTCCGGAAGCAAGATTTGGTCACGGCGTCCGGGGACAAGTTTGGGTGCAGTGGATGACCAGAGACTTTCTGAGTGTCTTGTCCAGCACTGTGCTGGTACTTGCCTTTCTGTCCGATTAGTCTAGTTTTGTGACGTTACGCACAGGCCGCCAAGTCAAGACTTCACATGCTAGGATTGACATAACCTCAGTGCCATGGACACGTCAGATACCCTCTACCTGGTTTAGCCGGCCAGTCAAAGCCGTTTCCGGGGTGTGGCCGCTGCGCATGCTACAGTTTTTGGGAGCCGCAGGTGAGAGTTGGGTACCGAGTTGGGACCAAGAGTGAGCAAGCTACCCTCAATAAGAGGGTACGACTGCCTGTCCACTTGAGGTGCTACCCATCCTAGATACTCCATACAACCCGCCCCCTTTATACATTGTAGATCGCCACTGTGAGGTTTGAAGCTAACAATAGGTAACCATAAAACCTTCTATTTCCATAATCGATTCTCTGGCTTAGAGGTTAGAGTGTTGGCTTGAGGAGGATGAGGAGGCTTTGGCCCTCGATTCGAATTTTCGACTATAAATGCATTTTAAAAGCGATCACCCAGATACAGCCCTCTTTCTCCCCCCTGTCACAAATGGTCCAGAATTGATAGGATCATAGGGTATTGAGAAAGCCAACAGCATGAAATTGCGCTAATCTAAAACAATGGGCAAAAACATTGTAGTCGCGCAGATTTATTATTGTTAGTCTAGATCTATTACAAATTTCATTACTTGACTGATCCAAACTATTTGATACTTCTACTGTTAATATAAGCTTTGATGTTGTTGTTTTTTTTAAAGTATATTTTGTGCATTTCTTGATAATATTCTCATAAAGATTTTAATGGAAAAATTGCTGACATATTTTTACCTCTGACTACAAAAAAACCCACACCGTTTGCGAATTACATATTTTGTCAAAATGCAGAAATATAACCACATAAAATAATAGGGTAAAAAAAAATAGTTTTTCATATTTCTTAGCATAAGAAAAATTCATATAATTTTTTTTTCTTTCAAGCAAGTTAAATTTTTTTAGTTGAGTTTCATTCTCTGATAAACCTGAACGTCAGGGATACAAGGATAGGCTAACAGTTGGAGAATTGAACTATCCTTTTATATGGAACGTTTGTGACTAAAAACCTAAATTCTAATAAAACTTAAAACCTCTTAAAACCTAAAACTTAATTAATCTTACTTAAAACTTAATAAAACTTAAAAACCTAAAACCTGAAACTTTAAATTAGAAGCGTAAAACTTCTAACCAAAAACCAAAAACTTCTTTTAAACCTAAACCTTAAAACCTAAAACTATAAACCTAATACCACTTTAAATTTCAAAAAGTAGAATTTAAAACATAATAAAACATAAGACCTAATAAAGCTTAAAACCTAAAACTTAAAACTTCTTAAAATAGATAACTTTCAACTTCTTTTAAACCTAAAACTTATATCCTATAACTTAAAAAACTTAAAACTCCTTAAAACATAACTCATACACTCAGTGAGGAGAAGATATTTGGAGATTTTCGTGATAAATCGAAAAGATATCATTGACGTTGAATTGATCTTAAAATGCTGACAACTATAGAACAAAAGTGGATCTAAAATTCTAAGCTTCATTTTATCATTGAATACACTGGCTTAGAATTTCAAAAATTAAAATTCCCATTTGTTTGTAATGACGTTTTGAGCTCTAGTGTCTAAACTCTAGTGTCGTAGAATGGAAATTTCATGCTTCCAACATATTGTTTTTTTTGTTGTTGTTGTATTTTTAGCGCCCCCCCGCAAGGGAAATAGACACTATTAGTTTGGTCCGTCCGTCCGTCAGTCTGTCCGTCCCGTTAAGATCTCGAAAACTGGAAAGATATTGAAAATCCAACATCGTGATATTTTAGACCATTTAAAGTTCTGATGCAACGGCTGCTATTTATTTTCTGAAAACGAAAAATTGCATTTTTAAAATCAACTATATAACCAGTTTTTTTTTTAAATAAAATACACCATTTTTACAACTATTCACAATTAAAACAAGTAAGGAAGGTTATCATTTATCAATTTTCAACGGATTTAGATTTTTTGACAATTTTTGCAATCTAGTAAGTTCTGTCATACTAACGATATAAGAAGTTCCCATTTCAGACCTTGTGGTCTATAGGGCAGATTATGTAAAGGTCTGAGGCGCCGAAGATCCCGAAATTAAAAATCCCAGTCTTCACCAGGATTCGAACCCGGGACATCCGGTTCGGAAGTCAAGCGATTTGCTGCTCCACCACCGCGCCTCCTCTTACTAACTATACATTTACAAGAAAAAAAAGACGTTTACTTTTTTTTATATAGAAAAAATCTATTCAGTACGCATACAAGGAAGATAATAAAATTAATAAAAAAAATGAATTAAATTTTTTTTATTATGTCGCGTGACACGGCCATGCAACATCCAACTCTTGTCTTTTGCCTTTGATAGAATTTTAATCTGATATTCTTTCTAAAAATATTGAAACCTGCCTGGGTCAGACCACTTTGGATGTGTGTGTGTGGGGGGGGGGGGGGGTTGGCTTTGTAACCTGTTTTTTTATTTTAATAACAGAATCAGCTTGAATGTGTTAGAAAGTGCATATGTGCGGCCGAACATTCCGAGCTCACATAGGTCTCACCAGCCACACGAGGAGGCATAAAACCCCAGTGCAAAGCCCTCAGCCCCCTGGATGACAAAGTGGTCATCATCGAACCACGATGGACGAACTATATATATATATATATACACATATATATACCTTTTAAAAAGCACGTTCTTTATTTTGCAGACCGGCAGGGCCGGTCTTAGGCCACTGCAACCTATGCGGTCGCAGTGGGCCCCGCGTTTTCATAGGCCCCGCTCTAATTCTATGTGTAATTATCAAATTGTAAAATATATACGAAACATTCCTGGAAATGTCCTATATTTATAAAATTTCTCCTCAAAAATAGTCAAAATTGTCATTTGTGTGTGTCATTCATTTTCTAATAAAAAATCTTAATTTTTACTTATCATTATTCCCACCCAGACTAGGCCCGCGCAATTAGTTTCGCATAGGGCCCCGCATTTGTTAGGACCGGCCCTGCACACCGCATACACCAAAAAGCTAGCTATCTTCACATCTACCCTCCATGTAAGAAAATCTACTTTATCAGATTGAAATCATTAAACCTTTCCCATGGTAATGGGCCTGGCTTTCGAATCGAGGAGGGGTCTTACATTCAAATCTAGGTAAAGACTGGAATTTTGAATTTCGGAGTAATTTTTTTTTTTTTTTTTTTGAGGGCCCTAATACGCCAACCCTAATGGCTCCTGAGGAAAGTTGGGGAAGTATAGACAGTTGGTCGTTGTGCTGGCAACATGTCACCCTTATGAACCGTCGGCCATAGAAGCGGATAGAGTTTGCATAATTGCACCATAGATCTCTCAGAAATTATTTGTAAATATTTAAGAATGTTTCAAATATCTGTTTCAGACTTTATCTTCCACCATCAGACAGAAGGTCAGTGTGGAAGATGGGCGGCGGTCAGCGAAGGCTGTTGGCTTTGTTGGGATAGTGGTCATTGTGTTTGTGTTTGGCAGTGTTCTGCTTCTGGACATGACGTCCTGCGCCAGCTTTATGCAAAGGTCAAGAAAAAGAGAAGGCCGTCAGATGGCAAAGTCACGCCAGAATGACCTCAATGCCTCACATGACAATACTGTTACTGCTATCAGCTTATAAAATATGAACCGGAAAACGTTGCAGCATTAATATAAATATTTTTTTATGCACTGTGTAAAGACAAAATACATTAATTTTGTTGATATCAGAATTAGACAAATAAGAATGGATTCTGATTTTTTAATAGTTTACGAAAAGATATTGAACAACAATATTTTTTTCAAGATATTTATATATATATATATATAACATTTTATCATTTTTTATAACTTTTCAGTTGATTATTTTTCTAAGTATCCATTTTAACTCATGTAAAAATGGTTCCAATGCATAGAACAGTACACCATGAATAAGTACATTGTTATTGTTTATAAAGACTTATAAAGTAACAACTTTTCTATATTCCAAATATACTACCCTAAAGTTAAACGTCCACATCTTCTGACTCGTCAAGCGAGTGAAGACATATGCGATTAATAATAGGTTTGTTAAAAACATGGACAACACACTACAAGCCTTCGTTATATGGTTTGTTTGTATAATGTTTAACATGTTTCGGATGTTCCTTCAGAGTAGAAGATAGTTTACTTCCTGGTCCTCCCGCAGGACGACAGGGGATGGGAGCGGCCAGGGTTTGAACCCGCCCGGGACCATCGTTGATTCAGACGACAGTCCAGCGCGCAAACCGCATGACCAGGCAGCCACAATGTTTCTGATGTCACACTAGAATGACGAGTTTAGGTGTGTCCGAGATTCATGTCTGTCCTGCAAGCTCAGAGTTGAGACATAAAGCAAAAAAAAAAAAAAAAAGTGTGAATTTTGTCCTCTTGTCAATGCCTCTCTTCGCCTATATTAATGCTTTTATTTTATAATATATCAATAAGGAAACCAAAATAATAATAAAAAAAAACAACAAAAAACAAAAGACAGACGATAGCCAACAATGCCTTAGGCCAGTGATGCCCAACCTAATTTGATCTGCGGGCCACTTTAGTTTCCGACACGTGTGTCGCGGGCCACATAAAGATAATGTACAAAAAAAACCCCCCAAAAAAAGAAGTGAAATTGAACCTGAAACAATTTTATTTTAAGCTTGTGAATTTTGTGCATTAATTAATGCGCTAACGGAAGTTTCTCTCGGTCTTATTTTCTGCGCGTCGGAAGCCGGCTTCATTTCTCTACTTAAAATGTAAGCCATATTGCAGATAACTTTACCAACGACTCAGTTTCTTGTCTATTTTCGGTAAATATTCCCATCGATCCTCCAATCTCTAGGCTTAGTTTAACAACCTTTTATTCACGGCTCAAGCCAAGAATGCAGCCATATTTGTTTTATAATGCGTTCTTAATTTCACAAGAAATTAAAGATCTATTCACTTTTCCTGATAGATTCTAAATTCGTAGTCCACTTGTAGTTTCCTCGGCTCTCCCATTTCATAAAACTACACATTTTAAATGTCATGGTACCAATACATCACAGAAAATCCAGGGCTCTAGCGTATGTAAAGATACATTTTCCCCCATTTTTTTTTGGTCGAAAAATTTAAAAAAGAAAGTGGAGGGGCGGGGTATTTTCTACACTTTGTACCGACGTTTCGGCGGGCCGGATTAAACCACGTCGCGGGCCGGATTTGGCCCACGGGTCGTATTATGGGAATCACTGCGTTAGGCAATAACCCAACCTACCCCTGCCTTCCTTCATTGTAATAAACTTTTTATAGCGAGGCTTGGAATAACAGCCATCTTGAAAGGCATCGATGAGATTAAAGGACAAAGAAATGTTTGACATGCTCCGGAGTTTACTTAGGGGTTTAAAGTTATCACGTCCAAGCTGAAACTTCCAGCTTAACGGCGGGGAATGGCAGTGGGGAATGACATCGGGGATTGGTAGAGGAGAATGGTAGCGGGGGGTGGCAGCGTGGGATGACAGCGGGGATTGGTAGCGGGGGGGTGACATCGGGGATTGGTAGCGGTAGAGGACAGCGGAGAATGGCAGCGGGGGGTGGCAGCGTGGGACGACAGCGGGGAATGACAGAGTAAGATGACATCGCGGGGTGGCAGCGTGGGATGACAGCGGCGGGGGGTAGCAGCGGGGATGACAGCGGGAAATGGCAGTGTGGGATGACAGCGGGGAATGGCAGCGTGGGATGACAGCGGGAGTTAGCAGCGGGATGACTGCGGGAAATGGCAGTGTGGGATGACAGCGTGGGATGACAGCGGGGGGTAGCAGCGGGGATGACAGCGGGGAATGGCAGTGTGGGATGACAGTGGGGGGTGGCAGCGTGTGATGACAGTGGAGAATGGCAGCGTGGGACGACAGCGGGAAATGGCAGCTCGGGATGACAGCGGGGGGGGGGGGGGAAAGTGACAGCGGAGAATGGCAGCGGGGGATAACGGAGGGCAGTGTTCGCACATTGGGACTACGAAATGACATCCCAGAGCGGCTAGCGCACGACCAAATGTACCCATCTTCGACCACAGAATGAAGGATAATATATTAATATATTATCAAGGTTACAATATTCTCTACATAACCTCTCCATGACCTCAACATGAAATAATAGCATTGTCTGACTGGGACATGAATCCACCAATCATCGCATTCGTTTTATTGATTACTTTTTCCGGAAATGAAAGTTCCATTTATCGATTGATTTTCTTTGGTGAGACTTCAACCTATCACAGCCCCATCATAACACCTACCAGATCAGAGATCTATAGTCAATGTTATATGATCTGCTGATAGACATATTGATGACAGTGTTCAATTGGTTAATCAATTTAGGTACTGCCATGGACCAAACGAACTGGGTTCTATTCAAGGCCGAGACTGTTCTTTTAACATAATAACCGGCCTTTAACCCATTGTATCATTCCAGCTTTGTCATTCAGAGGAATAAAAAACAAAAAAACAAATGTAAAATTTATTCATTCATTAACGTATAAAAATTTTTTTTTAAATGAAAGATAATACCTAGGGCCGGCCTTAAGCATATGCAAGCTAGGCAGCCGGTTCTAATTAATGGTGTCCTTACATATTTATCCGTTGCATTTAAATTCCATTAAAAAAAAATTGAGAAACTTTACATCTATGTTATTGTTGGAGTAAACTTGTTCTTGATACATTGCATAATTTTTTTTTTCGGTTTATATTTTCTATTTTATTTAGGGCCACCAAATTCACTTCGCCTAGGGCCTTTAGTTATCTTAGGCAGACCCGTAGGACGTAATCATCTTCTTTTTTGAAGTAACGTCTGTATTATATAAGATAAGAAGACCCTGTAATACCTAACAATATGGTAATAAAGTGATAATTGTCTACTAATGCGTGGTCCTTGCAATAAATTCATGATTTTAAACTGTAATTTCATTCTAGATACACCAACACTTTCTTTAGTGCATTTAGCCTTAAGGCAATTAGATGATGAATTAGGTAACGGTACTTTGAGAATGAAAATAGATTTGATATCCCATTGTCGCATAGTGCACAGATGGCTAATTCTCTTTACCTAAATCTCTTTTCAGCCTTCTAGCCTTCTCTCTATGGTTTCAATCTTTCTTTCCAGCTTTCTTTCTCTCTCTCTCTCTCTCTCTCTCTAGTTTATCTCTCTCTCTTTCTGTTAAACTATAAACGCTACACTTGATAACCATAAAACAACGCCAAAACATAACATTCCAACATTCACTCCCTTAATCAAGGGGAATTATTCAGGCGACTCATATAAACAATGTCAACACTTTCTTTTTTCTTTTGTCTAAATTTTCATCTTTCGCTCTCTTTCGAAAAGAGTAACGAAGACAGTTTGTGGAAACATAAACTCAAAATCGGCCCACGAAGTGGTCCACCCAGGCAGGTAAAAAGGCAGGTTTCAGTATTTTTCAGAAAGATTATCGGAATGAAATTCTATTAAAGGCAGATGACAGAGAAGAATGGAGAAGGAATATTGACAGATCTTGTGTGGTCCAGCAGACCATGGGAAAGCTGAAAGTGAAGGAAAAGCGACGTGTGGATCTGGCCTAACTGATGTCATATAATAATTATCTAATTGATCTAATTATTTTAAAAAGGTTCAATCTTTTATTCAAAACCTCAAGAAAAACAAATTTCTAAAAAATAAATAAATCTACCCATCCTTTAGTTCAGCATTCCGCAATATGCGTTGTGCTCGACTTATCTCTGGGATGACCCCTATGGTTAGAAGACGAGCAAATGACCGTGCCTGTATATTATGCCATCTTGAAAATGCTGACAATGAGAAACATATGTATTTGGAATGTCCATTATTCCTTCAAGTTAGTAGTACTGTAAGGGACTTATTAGAAGCAAACTGTGGCAACTATGTAAATGTTGACTTGTCAATTGTATTAAACAAGCTGCCAAAACAAAAAATAAAATGATACCTACCTTTAACTTAATTATTGTTTCCGAATACAGGAACCTTGTTTGGGCTAGCTGGCTCAAAGCTCTACATAATAATAAGGTTTTTCATCCTAATCACTTAGAATTCACATTTAGAAAAATAATGGATTTTAGGGTAGAGAATTATCTAGTTTGATTTTCATATACTAGTACAATGCTCAGGTAGTTTTCCGAAAATGGGGTGTTGGGGGTCAGGGATATCTGATATTGTGTTGATTGTTCTGGAGTAGAGGATACGTGTAGAGGATATCATTGTTCTGTCTTTTATGGATTCAATGGCTAGGATGGTTAGGTAGTATGTCTTTGATATTAAATAATGTTTCTGTTACTATTGTTGTATTAGGTTAATCAATTTTCAATTGTTTATGATTTAATACTTGTGAATTATGAGAACTTACAAATAAAAACATATTGGAAAAAAAAAAAAAGAAAGCCCACAAAAGAGGCAAGATGGCCCATACAAGAGGCACATTAAGCCCAAAAAAGAGGCAAAGAATAGAAAAGAGGCCTAAGGCCCAAGGATTCCTATGATGATAAAGCTAAAATTGAATAGCGCAAATTCTGAGGTTTTCTTTAAAAAACAAAAAAAAAAAAAAAAGAATGTGAATATAAACATTTATTAATTGTTGTTTTAAATTATGTTCCAATTATATGCATACTAAAAAGATTCTTTCACTGTAGAAATAAAAATAAACATTTGTAGTAAATGTAGTAGTTAGTATGACAAAACTTACTTAACTTTGCAATACGATTGTGAAAAAAAACTTTTTTTTTGACATAAAATATAAAACCGTTTGCATAAATGTGTTCAAATATAGTTATTGAGTATCTCCCATATTAAATAATCTCCCGTGTTTGTTACTATTAACAGTAAATAGTTGTAAAAATGGTGTATTTTTATGAAAAAACTGCTTGCATAGTTGATTTAAAAAATTAGATTTTTCGCTTTTAGAAAAGAAAAAAGTAGCTGTTGCATCAGAGCTTTGAATGGTCTGAATATTATGATGTCGGTTTTTCCATATCTTTTCTTTTCTAGTTTACAATATCTAAACGGGACGGACGGACAGACCAGACAAAACTAATAGCGTCTATTCCCCTTACATGTGAGCAGCTAAAAATAAAAATGAAGGACAAAAAGGAAAAAGATATATTCACTTAGCCACGTGAAAAGGGAAATAATGAGCATGGAATTTTTTTTGTTTTTTGGTCACTTGTTCTTATTTTAATTCCAGACAATCGAAGCTTCTATTAGTTACAATTAAACTTACGTCCATTAGGTCAACGCCTTAGTTTTAGTCGTAAATAGTGACACGAATGAATTTTTACAGGTTGTCTGCATTAGATTTGCCGGGAATGGGCCGTCTAGATAGTCGTGTAAAAAAAAAAGTATAGTTTCTTTTTTAAGCCATGCGATCTATAGAGCAGATGATGTAAAGGTCATCTGTTTCTGTGGTACACGGTTAACGAGGGTGTCATGTGATCAGCACAACGACCAACCGCCTTTGCATTTCCACAACTAGTGTTAGATACCCATTAGGGCTGGGTGGACTCAGAGGCGCCATAAAGATCCGGAAATAACAAATCCAATTTTTCACCAGGATTTGAACCTAGGATCCTCCAGTTCAGAATCCAAGCGCTTTACCACTCGGCCACTGCGCTAAGGTGCGAACTAAAAACCTTGAATGATCTCGAAAAATCTTTGTCTTAATTTTTGTCAATTGTTAGAAATCGGTAGCGTTTCACCAAGATGACATGACGTTCCAACTAATAGCAGACTTCATCACAGCACAGAGAAATATTTCTGTAGATATTTGTGTAAAAACACAAACTCTGAAGCGGCACCGAAGTTGTCCACTTAATATTCAATATTTCAGCACGATTACAAAAAGCTATGAACTAGAAACTGTCAACAACCTTCAACTCTACCTACGACCATAAAAGGGGGATGGCTGCCTGGTCGTGGGGTTTGCGCGCCGGACTGTTATTCGGACTTATCAATGGTCCCGGGTTCAAAACCTGACGCTCCAATCCCCCGTCGTCCTGCGGGAAGTTTGGACTAGAAAGTGAATTAAATGTAAAACATTTTAAAAACATTGTACAGACATGCGGGTTAAAAGCGTTGCCAATATAATTGTTTTGTTGTGTCTGTTGGGTTTGTAATCTTGTGACACAGATAACATAAGCCAGCGCTAGGCAAGCGGTCAACATTGACTAGTGGCGATGCGGCGACGCTTCTGGAATTTGTTTTGTTTTGATTTCAGGCACATCGGCACAATTTAGGCCATGTCGTGCCTGCAGTCTCTTAAGGACTACTCTCTCTCTAAACACGCTTCTGGAAAGATCTTTGAATGTAAAGGAACAATGACTAGTGGCGATGCGGCGACGCTTCTGGAAAGATCTTTGAATGTAAAGGAACATTGACTAGTGTCCATGCGGCGACGCTTCTGGAAAGATCTTTGAATGTAAAGGAACATTGACTAGTGGCGATGCGGCGACGCTTCTGGAAAGATATTTAAATGTAAAGGAACATTGACTAGTGGCGATGCGGCGACGCTTCTGGAAAGATATTTGAATGTAAAGGAACATTGACAAGTGGCGTTGCGGCGACGCTTCTGGAAAGATCTTTAAATTAAAAGGAACATTGACTAGTGGCGATGCGGCGACGCTTCTGGAAAGATCTGTGAATGTAAAGGAACATTGACTAGTGGCGATGCGGCGACGCTTCTGGAAAGATCTTTGAATTAAAAGGAACATTGACTAGTGGCGATGCGGCGACGCTTCTGGAAAGATCTTTGAATGTAAAGGAACAATGACTAGTGGCGATGCGGCGACGCTTCTGGAAAGATCTTTGAATGTAAAGGAACATTGACTAGTGGCAATGAGACGACGCTTCTGGAAAGATCTTTGAATGTAAAGGAGTAACAAAAAGTGTTTAATAATTTATTGGTTTGATCTCATCTCGATTAATTTGTAACAGTGATGTCATTAATCGATTATGATATATTCTATTTATTTGTTGCTTTTTTTTAGTTTTGGATGTTGTACACTTCGACGCATATTTTTTTTTACACAACATAATGTTGCCAAAGACAGACAAGGCAAAAATACACTGAATTTCAAATTTTCAAATTACATTTGATAGTAATCAGAAAATGAACTTTTCTACTTATAGGAGTTTAGTATTACGATGAAATTTAATGTTTATAACTAATAAGATGTGAGTGTATGATGATATACATTTATTTTTAATGTTTTCAAACTGGTAAATTTTAGGAAAGATAAATTTTTTAACTTAATTTTATAAATTATCATTTATGCCAGGGGTGGCCAACCTTTAGTTTCAATGCGCCAATTTTAATTTACTTCTAATGCAGATGCGCCACACAGACTTGCATCCCTTTTTATACCAAACTATGTGGGAGGAGATAGCCCAAGACCTGACAGCATGAGTCATGAAAACAGGCTTTACGTGTTGGTGCGAACTTCGCCGAGTGCAAAAAAAAACGAAGCTGCATCAGCCAAGAGAAAGAAAAAGGAATCTCCCCTGTCAACTAGCCCCAGGACAGAATGAATATCCATGTACGAACTGTGGCAAACTCTGTCGCTCCAGAAATGGCTTGATCAGTCACTCCAGTTTATGCCTTGTCTCAAGACGAAACCAAAGCTGGTGACACACCTGGGCGCATCCATTGTCTTCAGAGACAGAAGGCGCCATAATTTTTTTTAAAATTAGCATTAATAGTCGTAATTAATAAAATTCTGAATGTGCTTCTAATTAAATATGAGCACTGTTTGTTACGTGTTATATAGTTGGTCAACATATTGTTATGATGCTTACTAGCGCGCTGTTACAGACAAGGCATGAACAGATCTACGATATGGATGTTGACACTGTGGACATTTCACGGAGTTTTCCAAGGTCTAGGAGCTTGATTAGATTCTGTGTTAAAAGGCGGAATGAAAATAATAATAATAATAATAAAAATAGTCTTTATTGTCCGTATGGAAAGTTCTCTTGCAATGTGTGCATTACACCAAACAAAAAAACATTATAACTATAAAAAACCAAAGTGTACATTCAAACCAGACTCACTCATAATTTACATGTGACAAGGTTTATATCAGATTGTTCCTATTTAATAATTTGATTGCCAGGGGAAATAAAGAGTGTTTGTGTCTGTTTGTCTTTGCTATCGGTGTCTTGTATCTCTTTTGTGATGGTAAAATCACAAAATCTTGATACAAAGGGTGATTCTTTATTTCGAGGATCTTGTTAGCTTTTTTTTTATAGATGTTTGTCTCAAACAACTGCCCAAATGGAGTTTGTTTTTTGCCAATGATTTTACCAGCAGCATTTAAGATTCTATAAAGTTTATTTTTATTTTTAATGCTCAGATTGCCATACCAGGCAGTGATATTGAAACTTAAAATATTGCAGATGTGAGCGTGATAAAACATAGCCAAGGCCTTTTCGCTAACATTAAATGAGGACAGTTTTCTTAGTAATCGTAATCTTTGCTGCCCTTTTTTATGATCTATGTTTGTGATGTCCTGGGAGTAAAGACCCTTCTCGCTTATTTGTCTCCCTGGATTTGTTACAATACTATAAATAGAATGCTATGTCAGTTCACCAAACCAAATCATTCCAGTCCTACGGTAAGCAGCTATTGCATGCTATTCTTAGAAGAATTAGAAAAACGAAGCCTGTCTCTATTCTATGATTTCCAGAGAAATTTTCTTGGTACGATCCTCTCTCAGTGCTCCCTAGACTGTAGCTTCAAAGAGGACTTTCGATAGTGAGTCATGTCTTGCAATATAATCTAACCTGCTCAGCTTTCGTCTCTTCCCATATTGAAGAGTTCCTCTTTTTTTTTTTTCAGTCAGTGTCTTGACTTGAATATGACTAAGACTAAGACTGCTTTATTGATCTTTATAGAAATTTCTTGTGATTACAAGGACTCTTTTCTCATATAAAGAAACAACAGAAACAGTCACATATAAGTAGAAAAGACACAATATAAAGAGTTCATTCAGTGACTACACACAGGCATCTTAGTCATTTTCATGTTTCCTGATCAACGAGTGGCGTTGATAAAGTCTGACCAATGGAGGCACGAACGAGTATTTGTACCGCTCTGTTCTTGTGACAGCAGTCACCCACTTGACGTAGTTATGATGGAGCGGGTGGCTGTTGTCTTCCAAGATTTTTCCGATTTTTAGCGGCCCCCGAAAGGGGAAAAGACGCTATTAGTTTCGTGCGAAATGTCTGTTCGTCTGTCCGTCCGTCCCGTTTAGATCTCGTAAACTAGAAAAGATATTGAAAATCCGACATCACAATATTTTAGACCATTTAAAGTTCTGATGCAACGGCAACTTTTTTATTTCTGAAAGCGAATAATCTAATTTTTAAAATCAGTTATGCAAGCAGTTTTTTAAAGAGAAAAAGCTAATTAGTATGCATTATAAGTTAGACCTAGCATAAAACGAATACTAATCTTGTAAACTTCATTTTCGTAAACTTTTTTTTGTGTGTAAATGCTTTTTTTTTTTTTTTTTTTTTTTTTTTTTGAGGATTCGAATTAGAGATTGGGTCTTTTCAAAACAATTACATCAATTATAAGAATTCAGTTAGGCCAGGAGAGGCGCGGCAGCTAAACGGTAACGCGCTTGGCTTCCGAACCGGGGGTCCCGGATTCGAATCCTGGTGAAAACTGGGATTTTCAACTTTGGAATCTCTGGGTGCCTCTGAGTCCACCCAGCTCTAATGGGTACCTGACATTGGTTGAGGAAAAGTAAAGGCGGTTGGTAGTTGTGCTGGCTACATGACACCCTCGTTAACCGTAGGCCATTCACTTGCACCTATCCTTTGATCTGTTGGACCGTTGGGGCACTACACAAGATTGTCAACCTTCTTTCTCCATTCTTATCTCTCATTTGTCTTTGATATAATTTCATTTGGATGTTCTTTCTGAAAATATTGAAGCCAGCCTGGGTGGACCACTTCGAGGGCCAATTTTGAGTTTGTGTTTCCACACACACTGTCTTTGTAACCTTGTTCTATGGTATTATTGTTCAAAAAGTTATTTTAAATATGGTAAAGTCGTGCGTGTGATTTTGGATGCTCTTTTATAACGTTTTCTAGTAGGAGCCTTGAAATTAAATGGATGAAAACATAACAATAATATTGCTTTGTTTTCCTGCAAGCTTCGCCTCATGAACCAAACACTTTGTAAAAATTTAATTCCATCATTATCAATCGCTTTACTCAATGTTTGTTAACCAGAGTCTTCGTCTGCGCTGGCTTGGTCTTGTTCACCTGAAGGAGAACATCCAAATCCTGAAAGTCATTCTTTACGGACAACTCAGGACAGGCTGAAGAAAAACTGGTCGCCCCCACCTCCGTTATGTGGATGTAATCAAACTGGACATCAAAGCAGTGGACATTGAAACTGACCACTGCCTAGACAGCACCAAGTGGAGAGAGATGTCGACCAAGAACGCTATAGATAGCGAAAAAACATGGGCCTCAGCTCTGGAAGAAAAGCGTGCCAAACGAAAAATGGCTGACTCCTCTAAAACCAAAGCGAAAGCCACCTTAGCCAGTTATATATATGGATGGGAGAGTCACCTAAATAGGGCTCTACAGTCACACGAATAAGTGCTTTACGAAAAGAACCATAGTTATTATGACGACTGAAGTCTAACTCAACGGCAGATCACCCCGGAAGTCAGCAAGTCTGGGAAAGGAAACACTCTGTAAAGTCTTAACAGCAAAGTACTCTTACTTAAGGGCACAGCGCCCTGGTAAATCTTATTCCGTCTAATGATACCTGTCATTAAAATCGATGAAAAAATTCTCAATATCTGTATTGAATTTCGATCCTGATCCTGGCGTAAATAGATTTTTAACTTGGTACAAGGTTCTTTCAATCAAAACGTGTCAGAATTTTATTTACCCCCCCCCCTCCACCCCTCTATGTGCATGCAGTTTGTTGTTCGTGTAATTGGGTTCTATATTCCTCTTGAACTGTCCGAATCTAACCATTAGCTCAATTCGCGTAGAATCTTTTTAAAAAGAAATACTCTAGAAAGCAAATAAATACTCTATAAAACCTTGGCCTGTTTAGTTTGAGTTGGAGATAGTGATGTGTTTATTAGTTTATATCGGAGATTTTCATCTATTGAGGATAATTATAGATATCTAGGTATTCAGTGCATTCCATAGACTATATATATATATATATATATATATATATATATAGTCTATGGTGTATTCGTTCTACAGTGAATAGGAAGTGATTATTAGTTATGTGATTAATAAAGTACTGTGCACTTTTTTTTTGCATAAAATTTTTAAGCTATTTAGCTTGTAGCACAAACAGACCTCTCTCTATATAGACTATGATCCTATCACTTATCTGGAGCAGCTGGTAAAATAGATTGGGGGGGGGGGGGGTATCTAGGTGAATTTTAACGCAATTGGTTTTTAAAAGCATTTACAAAGAAAGAAAAAAGGATTAACCTGTATTGAAACCCATGGTTCTCACCTCCTCAGAAGATGTGCTAACCACTCTGCTAGTGAGGTGCTTATAACTAGAGAAGATTGTATATTTATATATTATTGCTTCAGTTTAGAGTGGCCACCTGTAAAGAGGACTAACTCAGCTTATACCACCACTTCAGTCTAGAGCGATTTCTTTCCCTTGTTCGAGATACCAAACCAAATAATTAATTATCAATAGTTAACCGGTTAAGTTATTTTTTTGTATTGGTTCTTGTGTTATCAAGTAAAAGAAATTATTGTGCAAAATTTCAGTTTGATCCGAGATTGGGTGTCGGAGAAATAACGTGTACAAACATTTGGCCAGACAGACACACAGACAGACAGAGCGAGTTGATATAAGCTTGAGTGCCAAAATTGATTTTCACAATTGAAGATCATATTTTCTATACCCATAAAATAACTTCTTTCACCAAATGAAACCTACACCTGTCGACCAATCCATATATTTCTTAATCTATGACTTATGAACTAATGAAAAATGATTAAATGGGCGACATTGACCTTTTAATTTAAATTCCTTGATATTGTGTTTCGAATAGAAAAATTGGTACGGAAAACACTCATTGTGAACATTTGGATTTTATGTTTTAACTCTTTCTCTCCTGATTGACGATGCCAACGTTGATTTGACCGCCATTAAACTAAACTGATTTTGAATTTATAAACTTTCATTTGTGTGGTGCAAAGAGAGCATGCCTTCTCCAATAATTCAATACCAAACAGAACATTTTCTGATAACAATCAAACAAAGTTATTGAAGTCTAATCATAACAGGAGAGTGAAATACAAATGAGCTAATTGATTAATACCTTCAAAATGAGGAACATAATTACGGAGAGAAAGAGTTAATGTTGAACGAATAGACAGAAACAACTTGAGGAAAATTATAAAATGTAAACATTTTATTTTTGACTTTAAAGGTTAAGAAAGAAAAGAAAATTATTAACATTGAAATAATTTTGTTTCAGACTGGAGAACTAGAAATGCAGGAAATAATTCTGGTCGTCTGCTCCATCTTACTTTTGAGTGAAGGTGTGTAAAGTTCCTAGTGTGTGTAGTGGTCAGTGAGTAATTATGTTTATTTGTGCACAATAAAAAAAAAATTGTACTCTGTGGTTTGGTTGCATGTTGTGAGTGGCCTCTTTCTATCTAGCTTTCTCTTCTCTCTAGTTTTGTTTTCTCTCTCTCTCTATCTCTTTCAATTTGTCTTTAGCTCTCCTTGTCTCTTCCCTCGATCTCTCTATCTCTCTAGGTTTCTTTCCTTTCTAGCTCTCTGTTTCTCTATCTCTTTTGCTCTCTATCTCTTCATCTTTCAATCTCTTTAGCTCTATATCTCTCTAGGTCTCTATCTCATTAGCTCTCTATCTCTTTAGGTCTCCATCTCTTTAACGCTCTATTTCTTTAGCTCTCTATCTCTTTAGCTCTCTATCCTCTCACTCTGGCTTTCTCTGGTCTCGCTCTTCATCTCTTCTCAAAGGTGCAGCCTAGGGATATATCTTTTGAGTGTCAACATTGAAGGCGTTTAAATAGGCCTACTTATAAAGACCATTAATTTGTTACGTATATATTATTGTTATATTTTATTACTAGATATGCTAGCATGTGTAAATGCAAGGACAATAATTCTTAAACCCACCACGTCATAAAAGTTTGAGAACCTCTGCTTTATTCGAATGTCTTCCAGCCGTATCGGCTTATTTAATGCACTTGTCACTACACACATCTAGGGTAGAAACATTGCCACATCTAGGCAAGAAACATTGAGTTCACACTACAACAGGGTGGCGTCTTCATGCTTTGAGGGCACGAATTTCCAGTGGCGACCTAGCGTCAGGGGCAGAACTGAGCCCGATGGCCTTGGATGGGGCAATAGTCTACTCACTGTTAAGAGAAGCTAAAACTTATGTAGTCAAGTAAAAAAAAAAATTTTCCTTAAAAAAAAAATAATTAATAATTTTTTTTTCAGGGGCAACTAATTTATTAATGACGAATGATCTCTTTGTTACGGTTGATGAAACAACATCAGATTTATCAGCCAATACAACCCAAAATACAACGCAAAATACAGAACAAAAGCAATATACTTCAGCGACTTTTCAGAATACAACACAACAGCTAAATGCATCAGTAGCTATTCAGAATACAACACAACAGCTAAATGCATCAGTAGCTATTCAGAATACAACACAACAGCTAAATGCATCAGTAGCTATTCAGAATACAACACAACAGCTAAATGCATCAGTAGCTATTCAGAATACAACACAACAGCTAAATGCATCAGTAGCTATTCAGAATACAACACAACAGCTAAATGCATCAGTAGCTATTCAGAATACAACACAACAGCTAAATGCATCAGTAGCTATTCAGAATACAACACAACAGCTAAATGCATCAGTAAAAGGTATTCAAAATGTAATCCAACAGCAAAATACATCGCTGACATTTCAGAATACAACACAACAACTAAATATATCAGTAGCTATTCAGAATGCAACACAAAAGCCAAATATAACAACAACTGCAACATCATCAGCTATAACAGCAACTGCAAGATCATCAGATATAACAACTGCAACATCATCAGATATAACAACAACTGCAACATTGTCAAATATAACAGAAACTGCAACATCATCAGATATAACAGCAACTGCAAGATCATCAAATATAACAGAAACTGCAACATCATCAGATATAACAGCAACTGCAAGATCATCAGATATAACAACAACTGCAAGATCATCAGATATAACAGCAACTGCAACATCGTTAGATATAACAGCAACTGCAAGATCATCAGATATAACAACAACTGCAACATCGTCAGATATAACAACAACTGCAACATCGTCAGATATAACAACAACTGCAACATCGTCAGATATAACAACAACTGCAACATCGTCAGACATAACAGCAACTGCAAGATCATCAGATATAACAACAGCTGCAACATCGTCAGATATAACAACAACTGCAACATCATCAGATATAACAATAACTGCAACATCATCAGATATAACAACAACTACAACATCATCAGATATTACAGCAACTACAACATTATCAGAAATAACATTAACTGCCACATCATCAGATATATCAGCCACTGCAACATCATCAGATATAACAACAACTGCAACATCGTCAGATATAACAGCAACTGCAACATTATCAGATATAACAGCAACTGCAACATCATCAGAAATAACAACAACTGCAACATCATCAGATATAACAACAACTGCAACATCATCAGATATAACAGCAACATCCTTAGAAATAACAGCTACTGCAAAATCATCAGATATAACAACAACTGCAACATCATCAGATATAACAGCAACTGTAACATCTTCAGATATAACATCAACTGCAACATCATCAGATATAGCAGGAACTGCAACATCATCAGATCTAACAGCAACTGCAACATCTTCAGATATAATAGTAACTGCAACATCATCAGATATAACAACTGCAACATCATCAGATATAACAACAACTGCAACATTGTCAAATATAATAGCAACTGCAACATCTTCAGATATAACAGCATCTGCAACATCATCAGATATAACAGCAACTGCAACATCGTCAGAAAAAACATCAACATCTTTTCAAACCGTGACACATTTAAACACATCTGTCACCGCAACAACGTTGACTGAATGGTTCTTGAATGCATCAACTTCCACATCTTTGCTCAACGCTACATCAGTATCAACATCATCCTACGACATCTCCACGAAAACATCCATTACTGCAGCAACTTCTGCTGACTACGCTGCAGAAACTTCAACCACGACGTCAGCTTCTTCTCACAGCGTGGTTTCAACAGCCGCAGCTACAACAGCCAGGTTCAGTGCCAGCTCCGACTCTGCCTTAGCCCTGTGCTCTTGCCAATGTTCAGCTCACATTCCTACAGGAAATGTCTACAATAAATCTCTTGTCATAGAACTGGTCAAAGAAATAAACACAGAGTTGCTTGTCAATGATCAGGTAATTAGTCTAACGTGAACTTATTTATCTCTTAGCGAAATTATTTGAATCTTAAATTGTTTGTCCTTGATATTAGCAATGCATGCCTCGACTTAGGTAGACTAGAAATATATTCTCAAGATTCATCGATGTTCCGTAAACATTACATTAAGATTCTAGCTACATTAGATCAAAGTACCATCAACATTACATCAAGATTCTAGCTACATTAGATCAAAATACCATCAACATTACATCAAGATTCTACCTACATTGAATCAAAATACCATCAATATTACATCAAGATTCTAGTTACATTAGATCAAAATACCATCAACATTACATCCAGAATCCATCAGCATTCTTAACGTAGAATGAATTAATCATCTTTTAACTTAAATTGCTAGATACATTGTATTATATTGTATATATGAAATTTCTCTTTTTTAAAAAATCAATGTGCGGTTATTTTAACAAACAAGTAGTCATTCTCTGGGGCTGCCAGGGTCGGGTTTCGTTAAAGAGAAACAATATTCATTGTAGTCCCTTTATCAGTTTCCACTGAAGAATTATCTGGTGATGTGGCAGAGCGCTGCGGGAGGACTAGTCCTTCCTGCTTTGATTTTTCAATAGGAGTTCATCTCAGGTGATGTGGCAGTTCTGCAGCAGTATCGCCTTCTGACAGGCAAGGAGAATCTTCCTAGGAATGTTAAGGGCCTTGAAGTTATCTGTGAAGTCAGTTGTCATTATCCCCTCGGTTGATATAACAATGGGGTATATTGTTGTTTTAGATAACTTCCATAAACGCTCAATCTTCAAGCCTGGGTTTCCATATTTTCTTTGTTTTTCTATTTCATTATTATTATTATTTATTATTATTATTATTATTATTTTGCTCCTTTTCAGAATTTATCTTCCACGACTAGAAAATTAACCTGTGCTGAAGACAACAGAAAGTCTGCCCAGACAGCGGGGAGTGTTGCAGTGCTGTTCTTAACAATTGTCTTTGGTGGTATATTTGTCTTGGACTTCTGTCGCCTAGTTCAACTCGTTTGTGAATAGAGATCTAAAGAATTAATGCAAAGACTTGGTAATGTACATCTTTAATAGTGTACAAACAATGTACAGAATTAATGACTGAAATAATGTGTAGAACACGGACCTATATATATATCTAGATTCTAGACTGGACATGGAGATGATTTAACACTACAAAAAATGTGAAATGTTTTTAAAAGTTGAAACAAGGAGTTATTTTGTTATGTGGTTAAATGAAGTTAAGTTGTTATTTTAACCCTTACCTCTCTATCTATCTATCTATCTATCTATCTATATATATATATATATCTTTTTTGCTCAACAAGTTGGAAGAGCAAGAAATAAAGGAATGGTGTGGTGGAAGTAGTGAAAATCATTGAAGAGATGAGAACGATTAGAATACTTATGATCATGCCGCTGATAACTCATGACGACCATCTTTCACTATTATTTTTCAATCGCTCTTTCTTAACCCTTAAAACGTTTGTGGTAGTTTAGCCTCTAATCATCAGAATTGTAATTCCATTTTGTATGCACTCATTGTAAAACAGCTCAGCACTTTAAGGGTTATAAATGAGACCGTCATTTTTAGCCTAAAAATAAGGTTTTATTTTTTCTAACAAATGCTTACTTCACCAATTCTCGAAACATCGTATCGCCTATAAATGTTTTTTTTTTAATTCCTTTTAAACATTAATGTTCTAAATTGTGTTATACACAAACAGAATTACAAACATTGTTCAGCAATGTGAGTCGACGGATCGTCTTCTGTATTTTACCTATTTCCTATCGGTCTTAATTATGGACACATAAAAACTTTTTTATATGACCTCTATTTCTATAAATTATACATTTTTTATTGTTACTAGTGGCATTTAATTTTACTCTTATCTAATGTGTTACACATTTTGTTAAGTAAATAAAAATGAATATAATTATTTCATGATTTTTTAAAGTACTTATTGTTAGATAAAATGATCAGATGATAAAAAGAACAGGGGATGAAATGACCAGTGGATGAAATGACTAGGGGATGAAAGTGACTGGGGATGAAGTGACTGGGGATGAAGTGACAGGGGATGAAGTGACATGGGATGAAGCGACAGGGGATGAAGTGACCTGGATGAAATGACCGGGAACCATATGTATAAATGTATATGTATATATATATATATATATATATATATATATATATATATATATATATATATATATATATATATATATATATATATGAGCGGCCCTCCATTCTCAATATTGTTAAATTCGTTCCTCGATGGAAAAAGGTTGCCCACCCCTGGACTTAATGATAGGTGAAAGTGATTCAGGCAAAACAAAATTGATGGTGTTATTTGATGTGTATTCAGTTCAATGAACTGACATGGACAGACCAATAGGTTGTTGACACGTCACAGGTCTGACTACAGTGACGTGGCAATGAGCCATAGGTCTACACTGACCACAAGTCAGTGTTCAGGCCGACTATGACGATTGGTCTCGCTAGGTGACACATGAAGACATCACAAAAAAAGGAAAATGTTGAATGACAAGTGACCAGAGCTAGGAGTACATAGGACGCATAGGGCCTAGGCCTGACAACTCTACTTTATGAAGGAACATACCATATGTAGCTTACAACATACGGGTCTGCTAAACATCCTTACCATCCTGATGCAGTCCCAGCTGCGATGGGCAAGACTCGTCTGCAGAATGGAAGACCTAGCATCCCTAAACGACTCCTGTATGGCCAATTAAGGGAAGGAAAGCGTTCGCAAGGCGGTCAAAGAAAACGCTTTAGGGACACCCTCAAAGCTTCTCTAAAAGCCTTCAGCATAGATCCAGCCGTCATGGAGACAGAAGCATCATGGCGTCGTGCTGTGAAAACTGGCGCACAGGTTGCTGAGGAAAAGAGAACAACGCTGGCAGAAGAAAAGTGCCAGAGAAGAAAAGCAAAGCCAATGACACTAGCTTGAGATGGAATAACCTGCCCATTCCGGGCTCTCATAGGTCTCACCAGCCACATGAGGAGACTCAAAACCTCAGTGTAAAGCTCTCAGCCCCATAGATGACAAAAGTGGTCATCATCGAACCACGATGGACGAACTATACGATAAAATAAGAAAAGATAAACTAAGAGGTTATCAACAGATATCCTACCTCATAATGGTCCTAAGGACTAAGAGGAGACACTTAGTAACTTTGAGCGGAATCACGCTAAACAACTATATGTGTCATCTTTAAAATTCAATTCCACAAGCACATCAAATCTAGCATTGAGCACTATGTCAATAAACAAAGCCAGATGCTTATACAAACATGATGAAAAAAAAAATGGACATTCAAAATAGTGTCATTTCTAGATAGTGTCATTTGAAATAGTGTTATTTCGAGATAGTGTCATTTGAAAGAGAAAGTGTGACATTCGGGATTGTGTACGTTCTAGACAGTGTCAATTGGGATAGCGTTATTTCGAGATAGTGTCATTCAGATAGTGTCAATTCAAATAGTGTCATTTGAGAGAGTGTAATTTGAGAGAGTGTCATTCGAGAAATTGTCATTTCTAGATTGTGTCATTCACAAGAATCTCATTCGAGATATTGTCATTCGGGATAGTGTACTTTTTAGACAGTGTCATTCGGGATAGCGTCATTTCTAGATTGTGTCATTCAAGATATTGCCATTCAGATAGTGTCATTCGAGACGTCATTTACGTGTATCTACGAGTGTACGCGTAGCATTGAGACATGGAGTTTAAACAGAAGACTTCAACTCTTAAACAATTCATCACGAGAGGCCGACCCCTGGTGCATGGTATCGCTCTGTATCGCAACATTTAAAATCTGGAAAATTATGTGCCACATACAAATGTCACGATAACTAGACTCCAACATCGAAAAAAAAACATCAAATTTTATAATCTTATTTAATAGAATATGTTCTCTCAGAGTAGATGATAATTACGTGTATCTATGAGTCAATCTAGCCCTGTATGCTTTTATACCTACTCTTCTAAGCTATTGGTTTCCCATGCTGATTTAGGCGAGACTTTTTAAGGTCTAATAGTACTAGGTATTAG
This sequence comes from Biomphalaria pfeifferi, assembly GCA_030265305.1. Classification (NCBI taxonomy): domain Eukaryota; kingdom Metazoa; phylum Mollusca; class Gastropoda; family Planorbidae; genus Biomphalaria; species Biomphalaria pfeifferi. Next base: position 261,484 of record JASAOG010000007.1, read on the forward strand.
GGGCTACTTGTATGAATTAGTCCTAGCATTTGGATAAGAAGATAAGGAGTACACTATAGATTTAAGTATAATATGCATTTTATTCAATTTATGTTGACCAATTATAAAACATCATTAATAAATGTATATTCTTCTGAATTTCCATTCTTCAATGTGAACATTTCGCCATCAATTAAACTATCTACTATATGTGTTGATTCACTATTTTAATTACTAATGCTCTAGATCCTGGGTCGGCAGCTGCGACTCTTTAGTTCCATAAGCAAATAATATTTATTTTATCGAAAATTTTTTAAAAATAGTTCTGAATCGTTTAACGAGGATTAGGCACCGATTAGATCTCTTAGTCACTTGTACTCACCTTTTACCACACTCCTCACCCATTACACTCGTCGTCACTGTTGTCAGTCCGTCGGAAGCTCTCGAAAGACTCCATCGTCGAATGTTTCTATGTAGGTTTTCTTTTGCTTTGACGCAAAACGAATTGGCATCTGTACCACGTGCCTTGACTGTGACGTATAGTTTTGTGTTGTCCAGCAAGTTTTCTACCTTTTTTCCAGGCTTCCTCCACCGTATCTTCTACAAAATAAATAATGTATAACGCGTTGTTGTATATTCTCATAGTATACCAAATGCCTTACACAATAGTAGTAGAAACAAGGGTTTTATGCCTCCTCATCATGCTGCTGGTAAGACCTACGTGAGCCCGGAATGTTCGGCTGCACACTGGGCAGGTTATTCCAGCTTGAGCTAGTGTCACTGGCCTTGCCCTCAGCCTCCTGGATGACAAAAGTGGTCATCATCGAACCACGATGGACAAACCATATTTATATGTGATCGCAGCTGTGTATCAAGGATTGGCCTCTTAATTCACACAAGAAGTTGCAAAGGGAAAAGATCATCTCACGAGACGTAAAATGCCACAGAATATTCCCTTACGTATAAGAAGATGAACATTAAAAATTCTTTTCAAAAATATAAGACAATAACTCCTTTATACAACTTATAGAGCGATTATATTTCTCTTAATAATTAAGGTCCTCAGGTCTCGCAAAGACCTTCCTTCAGAGAACAGTACCAGGAAAAATAGACGCAGAGACTGCGATGGGAAGACGATCAAAAAATGGACAGGCCTGTCATTGAAAAAGATTCTATCCAAGGCAAAAGACAGAGAGGAATGAAGAAAGACAGTTAACAGATCTCGTGTCGTGCCTCAACAGTCCAACAGACTAACAGATAGGCGAAGTTTATTACAGCAAAACAAAGTTGATGGTGTTATTTGATGTGTATCTTCAGGTTAATTGAACCGACATGGGCAGATCTTATCTTATCTTATATAATACAGATGTTACTTCCAAAAAGAAGATGATTACGTCCTACGCGTCATGCATATAGTCATGCATATTAACCAATGACTTAAATACTAGATCTCTTACTGGACCAATCGTCATAGTTGGCCTGAACACAGAACTGTAACATGGCAGCCTCAGGTCAAAGGAGACAAACAGCTTGTTGCCATGTCACAGGTCTGACGTACAGTGACCTAGCAATGAGCCATAGGTCTACACTGACCATAGGTCAGTGTTCAGGGCTATTATGACGGTTAGTCACGCTTGGCTACACAGGGGGAAGTGTAGATAAAAGAAAAAAAAATTGAATGGCACGTGACCAGAGATTGGACGTAGTCCTAACAACTCTACTTAACGAGGGAACATATCATACGTTGCTTATAAGATAAGATGGGATAAGGCTTTACATGAATGAATGTGGTTCTTTGTATTATGCTAATACCTCTTCTGGTATTATTAGAATGTTCACGATGTATTAATTAAATGTCCTTCACGCTGAACTTGTTGTTGCGTATGTCCCCATGTAAATACTGGCAACTTCAGCCATTAAGAAATCAAGAATGTTTCACATATTACAATAGTGTAATCCAAAGGAATTTATCAAATACATAGCTAATAATACTTTCATCTTAAATACAAGACATATCTGTCTTCTAGAATATTTCTGAGGTCTACTGCTTGACCATGTATTTAACACCCCACAATTCACTTGAGCGTCAATATACCATGTACTTAGTGCTTTCCACCTAATACATCCACAATAGCTATAAATAATGATGTGATACCTATCAACAAATCTCCTGTGACTTAATGGTCCAAAACACTAAGAGGAAACAATTATTAATGGTCCAAAAGATTAAGAGGAAACAATTAATGATTTTGACCGGAACTGAGCTAAACGACTATTTGTGTCATTTTTAAAAAATTAAAACTACAAGGACATTAAATCTAGTATGGAACATAACTTTCAATAAATGAAGCCAGATGCTTTTACAATTGTATTACACAAAAAATATTAACATTTCTACATAGAGTCATTCGAGAAAGTATGATTTCAAGATAGTGACATTCGAAATAGTGTCATTTCTAGATAGTGTCATTTGTGTTAGCGTCATTTCGTGATGGTTTCATTCAAGATAGTGCAATTCAGATAGTGTCATTTGAAATAGTATCATTCGAGATAGTGTGATTTCTAGATAGTGTCATTCGAGAGAGTGCCATTCGAGATGGTGTCATTCGAGATGCTGTTGAATTGCATCCACGAGTGTGCGCATTGCATTGAGAAAGGAAATAAAAACCAAAGAAAAATATACCTGCTCTTCTAAGCCATTGGTTTTCCATGTTAATCATCTTTTTTTTTTTGAAGTAACGTCTGTATTTTATAAGATAATTCAGGCAAGACGTTTTAAGCTATAATAGTACAAAGGATGAAGGACCACGTGTACGAAATTGTCCTAGCCTATGGATAAGAAGAGAAGGAGTAGATTATATTGATTTTTTTAAAGTGTATAATATGCATTTTATTAACTATGTGTTGACCAATTAAAAAATATCATTAATAAATGTATATTCTCATGCCATTTTAATTCAATTGTTCCAACATTCGTAACACAATCTACACTTTCAGATATAATAATAATGTGCTTGAGAAATGTAAAATAAGTTCCTTGTTAATCAGATATATAAAGCTTGTCTACACAAATGCAACAAGTAGATTGATAAGTAATCATTCTCTCAGTAGGAGTATCCTCATAGAAAGGTCTGTCAGACAGGGCTGTCCCTTATCCCCCTTCTTGTATATCCTTTGTTTGGAACCCTTCTTGGAATCTGTAAGATCTGACCCCTCTATTATTGGGATTAATATACCGGGTCGTTCCTTCTCAACCATCAAAGTCAAAGCCTATGCGGATGATACAACCTTTTTTCCATCTTCAGAGCAAGATATTAAGAATATACTAAAGAAATTTACACTCTTCAGAGAAGCTAGTGGTTCAAAAATAAATATAAATAAATCCTCTGTAGTAGGACTAGGGAAATGGAAATTCAAGGAGAACTGCGCTTTCAAAATTGTAGATAAAATCAAGATTTGTGGTATTGTCTATACCTGTAATCCTTTGTTCTATTGTAAAGACCAGTGGGAGAATATTTTGTCAAAGCCTCAAACTTGATTAAACTTTATCAGCACACAGGTTCTACAATATTTGGTAGAGCTGTATTGATAAATAGTTTGGTCATTCCAAAGATTGTCTATTTAGCTAACATTACAGAGCCACCTCCTAAATTCATAAACAAGCTGAACAAGTTAATTAGAAGCTTTATATTTAAAAACACTATTAGGAGCATTAAGCACACTACACTCATTCAAAACAAAGAGGATGGGGGGATAAACTTGCAAGATGTTAAAACAAAAATACATTCGCTAAGACTAAAATTTGTAGGTCAAGTAGTTAGAAACCCAACAAACTTTCCCTTGACAATTTACTATTTTGGTTTGAGATTCAGTAGTCTTCTTCCAATACACAATGATACTCCTCACTATTTTGGTACAGTCACTCATCCATTTTACAGATCTATATCAAGAATTTTACCTGGTAATGAACATTTAATACACAACAAAACCAAAGAATCATACACAACACTTAAAAAGCTGTTACATAAAAACCTAGTGAATAGGATTAAGTGGGGGAGAGTTCTTGGGGTGACAGAATTCAAGAACACATTCATAAACCTACACAGCAAACATATCCTACCAAAAGCTAGAGAGATAAGTTATAGACTTATCTTTGGGATGACCCCTATGGATTTTATTGTTAGAAAAAGAGCAAATGACCGTGAATGTATATTATGCCATCTTGAAAATGCTGATAATGAGAAACATATGTATTTGGAATGTCCATTATTCTTTCAATTTAGAAGTACTGTAAGGGACTAATTAGAAGCAAACTGTCTATTGTTTTAAACAAGCTGCCGAAACTAAAAAATAAAATGATACATAACTATAACTTAATTATAGTTTCCGAATACAGGAATCTTGTTTTGCTAGCTGGCTCAAAGCTCTACATAATAATAAGGTGTTTGATCCTAATCATTTAGAATTGACATTTAGAAAAATAATGGATTTTAGGGTAGAGAATTATCTAGTTTGATTTTCATATACTTGTACAATGCTCAGGTAGTTTTCCAGAAATGGGGTGTTGGGGGTCAGGGATATCTGATATTGTGTTGATTGTTCTGGAGTAGAGTATACGTGTATCATTTTTCTGTCTTTAGTGGGTTCAATGGTTAGGATGGTTAGGTAGTATGTCTTTGATATTAAATAATATTTCTATTACTATTATTATATTTTTAGGTTAATCACTTTTCAATTGTTTATGATTTAATACTTGTGAATTTTGAGAACTTACAAATAAAAACATTAAAAAAAAAGCCCACAAAAGAGGCAAGATAACCCATAAAAGAGGCACATTGATCCCAAAAAAGAGGCAAAGAAAAGAAAAGAGGCCTAAGGCCCAAGGATTTTTATGATGATAAAGCTAAAATTGAATAGCGCAAATTCTGAGGTTTCCTTTAAAAAAAAATATTAATAAGATGGCGATAATCGAAAAATTAATTAATGCAATATGTTTAGTGTTTCGCTTCGTACATGCGGTGTATATGTTTTCTGTCTACATGGAAAATAGGACAACCAAATTAACAATTTTTGAAAAAACGCATTGAGAGTACTTGTTATGACACCATGTAACCTTCATTTTTTTTTTTTTTTCTGTGAAAACTAATTTTGTTAAACTACTGATTAATCGAAAATTAAGATTTCTTCATTAACCATAAATACTTTTTCCTGGTTGTAGAAGTCCCTACGCCCTTTCTTTCTCCGTATAATAAAAGTAATTTACATGTATACGAATGCCTCAAGCAATCTAAAAATCAACCAAACCCTTAGTTAAAGATCCTATTAATAGCTCAGTCAGGAAGTGTGTCCCTCTCTCCCCCTTTTTCTATATGCCCTTTGTTTAGAACCCGCATGCCAGATGGAAGAATCCCTAAAGACATCCTATACGCTGAGCGTACAGAGGGAGTCAGAAAAAGGGCTACCATATTATCTTCTTATCTTATATAATAAAGACGTTACTTCAAAAAAGAAGATGATTACGTCCTACGCGTCATGCATTTAGTCATGCATATTTACCAATGACTTAAATTCTGCAAATAATCTGACTTTTGTTCCTGAGGTAATGCAATTTGGTAAATCATTTATGTAAATTAAGAAAAGTAGTGGACCTAAGACAGTTCCTTGAGGTACACCTGAGTTTACTGTTATCGGTGTTGATTTAGAGCAATTTATTATTACAGTTTGTTCTCTCCCTATCAGAAAATCTTTAATCCACTGATGCAATGGACCAGTAATGCCGAAACATTTTAATTTTTTAAGCAAACTATGGTGGTGAACTTTGTCAAAAGCCTTGGAAAAATCTAGTAAGATAGCATCTATTTGTTCACTATTATCTAAACCTTTTGAAAAGTCATCAATTAGTCCTATTAGTTGTGTTTCACATGATCTTTATTTCCTAAAGCCATGTTGGTATGGGGTGAGGACATTATGTTTGTCTATGTGGTTTATAATGTTGCTATATATTATGTGTTCTAGGATTTTACATGTGATGCTGGTAAGTGATACTGGTCTGTAGTTTCCTGGGTCAGATTTTTCTCCTTTTTTAAATAGGGGGGTGACATTAGCTTCTTTCCTGTCCTTTGCTACTCTGCCCTGGTTAAGCGATGCCTGAAATAGTATTTTGAACACTGGGGCTAGCTCATTGCTTAGTTCTTTGAGTAATCTAGCTGGAATACCATCAGGTCCATACGCTTTATTTGGTTTGGTGTTGGCTAATAGTTTTTAGATTCCATTTTCTTGTACTACTATATCTTCTATGTTGTCTACTTGGTTCAAATAAAGTAATATGTCTTTGTCTCCTGGGGCCGAGAATGCTGATGCAAAGTATTTGTTTAGGATGTTTGCTTTAGTTTCATTATCATTATGTATTATGTTATGTTCATCTTTTAATGGCACTATGCCTGTTGTTTCCATTTTCTTAGACTTAATGTATGACCATAGGTTTTTGTTGTTATCTTTAGATATTACATTGTTTATGTATTCACTCTGCAGCAGTCTGCTTACTTTTTGGGTTAGGTGTTTAATTTTTATATACTTTTTGTAAACTCTTTCTGCCTTAGTTTCTTTAAATTTTCTATATAGTTTTCCTTCTGTTTACAAAGCTTCTTTAGTCTATTATTAAACCAGCATTTATTTATTTTGTTTGATGTGTATTTAGTTGGTATATGATTTTCTATAATCCTTTTAAGATGGTTTTTAATGAAATTCCAGAGGTCATCGACTGGTTGGTTAATGTCTTTTTCTAATAAGAATGTTTGTTGAAAATTTAATGCAGCTTGGTGTAGTTGTGTTAGGTTACATTTATTCCAGAGAAAAATTCTTCTTTTGGGTTTTGTATTGGCTACTGCTTTTATCTGACTGTGTATTTTTATGATCTCATGGTCTGATAGACCAGGGATAAATCAACTACTAATCCAGGTCTGTTGGTTAAGAAGAGATATAATGTGTTGTTTAATCTAGTTGGCTTTTTAATGATTTGATCCAAACTACGGTTGTGTAAAGTTTCTATGAAAAGATCATTTATGTCCTTAAGGTTTTGATATTTATCTATGGTTAGTGTTTTCCAATTTATATCAGGTAGGTTGAAATCACCCATAATCCAAAAAACTTCATTTTTATTTGTCTCTTTAAGTGTAGTAAACTGATTACACATTGTTTGGAACCTGTACTGAATCTATCAGAACAGTCGACTCAAACGTAGTGGCTCAACTTCCAGGTCCAGTCCAAAAAGTTGAAATGAACGCCCATCATGATGACACAACCGTTTTCATTTTTATCTAAGATCGATTGTGAAAATGTTTTAAATAAGTTCCTATATTATTGGAAAACAAATGGGGTCCAAGATCGATGCTAACAAATCCTATAGTATGTACAAAGGGGGAGGGCTAGAAATTGAAAGGAAATATTATTTTTCTTCCTCAAGACTGTACCTGTACAAATGTTTGGAATATCTTATAACAAGTCTTATTGCAATTCTATTTAGTTTAAAAAGGCTAAGTGGCACACTGTTAACTAACAGCTTTAGAGCGTCATCAAGATGTATCAGCTAACATCAGTGAACATCAGTGAACATCATGGGCTAAATTTGGGTGAAGCATTTTATTTGTCAACGTGGTCATTCAGAAATGTGCATTTGGCATTTGGCATTTGACATTTGACATTTGACATTTGGCATTTGGCAAACTCCCATGGAGTCTTTATGCGTATCGCTGATGATACCATGAATAAAGTAGAGCGGGTGTTTGACTGAGGTAGTAAAGTAAAGTTCCTCTTTCAGACCTTCTGGTCAATAGGGGCAGAGGATGTAAAGGTCATCTGTTTCTGTGGCCTACAGTTAACGATGGTGTCATGTGGCCAACACAACGACCAACCACCTTTACTGGGTGGACTCAGAGGTGCCCAAAGATCCCGAAATTATATACCCCAGTCTTCACCATGATTCAAACCCGGGACCCTCCCCCCCCCCTCCGGTTTGGAAGCCCAGCGCTTTACAACCGCTGAGGTGATTTTGATGAAACCACGAGAGGGTCTGGCGTCATTGAGTTGGATCTAAGCGAGGGGAAAGTTGAAGATGAGGTTGGCTGGAAACGTGAAAGAGACAGAGGGGACGTGTGTTGAAGGCCAGTAAGACTTTGTGTTGAATTGTTCGTCTTGTGTTGCTACTTTGTCTTATTTCAAGCTGAATCTGTGTACATTTGTCAAGGGAAGTTTTTTGAAGTTTGTATGAGAACCCTGGTCATTTTTTATATCAACTCAATCTGTCTGTCTGTCTGGTAAAATGTTTGTACACGTTATTTCTCCCACACCCAATCTCGGATGAAGTGGAAGCTTTGCAGAAATAAACATTGGTAGAGACAAGACATGAGTCAATAAAAAAACAAAAAAAAAATAGTGAATTATTTATTAGTAATTAATTATTTTGTCTGATATCGAATAACTTCACATTATTTAGAGATATAGTTAAAGTGCAGAGATCTTCTCCTTAGATAAGTTTTTCTTTTAAAGACTAATTGTTTGTTTGTTTTTAAGTTAAACATTAAGAGTTGGATGGATTGGATTTTTGCTGGCTGTTTGGATTTGAATACGGTTACACATATACATGTATAAAGTTTTGGCCTTCAATGTAAATTCGTTCGTGGTAAGTTATCTATTAGATCTACTTTCTTTTACGTACAGTTTTTACCTCGTCGTATACAAATAACTTATCTGAGCAGGGCCGGCCTTATGTAATATGGAGGCCCTTGGCGAAGTGAATTGGGTGCCCCCCCCCCCCCCTCCAAATGAAATACCTAAACAAGAAATGAAGACCGAAAAATACGCAATGAGCTATAAACCATACAGTGTCTAGATCTAAATCAATAAATAAGTTAATTGGATATGGCTCCGACAGCACGAATGTACGTCATGTACGATTCTTGATAACCAGACTCAACTCGAAAGAACGTTTCGACCTTTCACCAAAAGGAAGAAGCAATGCTCTTCTAGCTTATGTAGGAATCATCTTCTTTTTTGAAGTAACGTCTGTATTATATAAGATAAGATATGTAGTCTAACAAGTAGATGTAAAATGTTTTACATGTTTTTTGATGTTCCTTCAGAGTTGAAGATAATTTACTTCCCAGTCCAAACCTCCCGCAGGACGACGGGGGATGGGAGCGGGCAGGGTTTGAACCCTGGACCACCGATAAATCTGAACGACAGTCCAGCTCGCAAACCGCACGACCAGGCAGCCATCTAAACTTTGGGGAGTAAACCTTGAATCCTGGGTAGAGACTTAGAGCCAGGCTAGTAGTTAACGACCAATAGAGTTTTGCTATAGAGAATGTAAGACATTGGTTAAACAATAAACATGTATGACTAGATTGACATAGGTGTCGGTGCGTAGGTTCTGGCATTCTAGCACCAATGTTTATTAAGTGCACAATTTTTGAAAGCCTTGCTTGTAAGCTTATGGAGTGGTTTTGTTATTATGCTGGTGTAACGTCGTGTGTTTGAGATTCTTCTGTGTTCCCCTGTTTAGGGCGAGTATTTAAGGCATTACTGCATTTTGCAGTTGTTTCGCTGCCTTAGCGTTTTGGGACTAGAACTTTCAATTTGTATTTTCTTATGTCTCTACAGGGAGTTAGTTATGGGATTATCAAGATTTACATTGGAGTTGTTATTATCGGCTGTGGGCCAGTGTTGAACGTACTATTGTGTGGCGTTGTGTGATAGCAAGGTGCAGAATTATTGTTAATTACTATAACCACAATATTCGAATATTTTAGACTCAATGTCATTACTCCATCAGTTGTCTTTATTACTTATATTCATGTCATTGAACAGTTACATTGTTAACAGTGAGTCAATTATTTATTGTAAGCACGAAGGAGCCTGTTGAATGTTAGGGGCCCGGGCAAACGAGCCAAGGCTTTAACACAACCTTGACATTAGGAACACGCTTAGGATGTAATCATCTTCTTTTTAAAGTAACGTCTGTATTTTATAAGATTAAGATAAGATCCATGTTTGAGTCCTGAGCGAGGGAGGCCCTGATCTGAATAATTCAGTCATTGAATGTTATTTCATACTGGTATTCTACTGGTAAAGTCATTGGCAAAAACAAACCCCAATTGGACAGCTGTTTTAGACAAAACTTCCGTAAAAAAAGCTAAAAAGATTCTAGAAATAAAGAAATCACCCTTTGTGGTTAGGATTTTGTGATTTTACGATGCAAAAAGATTCAAGACACCGATAGCAAAGACAAACAGACACAAACACTTTTGTTCCGCAAGTAAATTGTGAGTGAGTCTGGTGTGAATGTACAATTTGGTTTTCTATAGTTATAATGTTATATTTGGTGTAATGCACAAATTATAAGACAAATTTCCTTATGGATAATAAAGATTATTATTATTATTATGTTCTATATATGTGAATTATTAACTTGCAAAATCTACAGATTACTTTAGATACTAGTTTAATGTTTATTATACTTTAGTTAATTAAGTGGTGTCAATCAAGCTAGTATAATTATGAATCATCAATGTTCTGTTAGGAAACATCGAGGCTATGCATGGTTGAGAATTATTATTATTACATTGAGTAGACTATAGTTTATGTGAGTTTTAAAATATGGCTAGTAACTCAGAATAAAGATCGATAAATATTCACTCCAGCACAGTACTTACATTTTAAAAAGTTACTGGTAGAAACTATTACTATTTCTGTGCTAATGTTTAAATTGCGTCATTATTTGTTATGGATCTTTTTTTGAGAAAGTGCTTAAAAGGATGTGACAATTTAATAATAGCTTTCAATGACAACTTTTGTCAACACGAAGTCTTTGTTAATTAATTCTTATATTTAATTGTTTACAGTAATTTATTTCTCTGTGACAACAGAATAATTTCAGTCTGTAACGGCGGTGATACTTTCAGACGACCAGGACCTCTCGGTGTCAGCTGGTAAACATTGGATGTCCCGAGGTTTAAAAAAAAAGACAAATATCGCTAAGACTAGACCATAGACATAAATAAATATAGACTGGCCGATTAAAGAGTTTTATGAATCGAAAATTTGTGACTTGCAATTTTATGTACTTTATTATACAGCATTTATGAGCAGTATAAAAGTTAAGTATTCCTATCTATTTCAGCCATAACCTATATAAATATAACAATGTTTTCACTAGTGTTTTGTTTCATCTCTAAGAATGAAGATCATGCAATTTTTCATAATTCGGAAATCCGAATACAATAGATATACATGTTTTCAAGTTACATAAAGTTACTTCCTTCGGCCTGTCTATATTTATTTATGTCTATGGACTAGACACAAAGGGAAACTACTCTTTTTAAGCTCTTCTGAAATCAAAACCAACAAACTCAGTTTACACCGCTACCAAATCCTGCATGAGTTCTACAACTCTGTCATTCATGGACTCATTTTCCTAATTAAAACCTGGCGATTGGCTCCGGGAAACTGAGCCCGTTCCGTCAGCTAGTCGGTCTTCACGCTCCAATGCTTTCGGCAAAAAATATATAAATTTACAACAGACAAAGTTTACGTGGGACATTCAACCTACATATTAATCCTAAACTTTAAAACCAGTGTGTGTTGTGAAACAGTCTCGAAAAGTTTTGATGGCTGACCAGTGACCTTGACATTTAGAGATAACGCATGCGCAGACGGGAAGTGTCTGTCTTGTGTGTTTTCGGAAATGTGTTCTGACATAAATTCAAAAACAAAACAAAATTTCAAGCCGAAAAAAGAAAACTATTCAATAAAATTTGAAAAATCGATCGACCTTGCTCAGCCATTGTGCATTTAGACGCATTTCTCGATCAATAATTGATCACGATCGATATTTGAGAAATGATAAGCCAAACAAAATGTATGAATATTATCGACGATAAATCGATAAAGAGGGCAACCCATTAGCTTTCATCTCCGGAAGCAGCAATGCTAATCTTAAGATAAAGAAGCTTTTCGGAAGATACATCCCACATGGGCTTACATCTCACATGGGCTTACATCCCACATGGGCTTACATCTCACATGGGCTTACATCTCACATGGGCTTACATCCAACATGGGCTTACATCCCACATGGGCTTACATCTCACATGGGCTTACATCCCACATGGGCTTACATCTCACATGGGCTTACATCCCACATGGGCTTACATCCCACATGGGCTTACATCTCACATGGCTTACATCTCACACGAAATGCATGATCTTCGGAGTTTGGAAGGTCAATGTCTTTATTTACTAATAAAGTCCAACATTTCTGGGACACATACACACAGAAGTTTTTATAGATGGTGTGTTGTCAGTACTCAGTCATTCTCAAAGGCTTGTGTATACTGGCTCTGGTATCTTCAGTATACCCGCTAGAGTTCATCAATTGTAACGTAATAGTCGCAGCTATAGGATCAATTTTCCATGTTCATTACTAGGTCAAATATCCGAAATTATTCCTAGTTAATCATTTTGTTGGATCGTTTACCAGCTGACGGATCAGCCTGAAGTCTTATTAATCTCATGTTTTTATGACCAACACTTAAAGCTGGGCTAATCAACAATGCTCTGAAGACCACGTTGCGTAACTCCACAAGTGGACAAACCGGTACTCTTCCAGGTGTTAACTTTTCGTCAACCCAAGACTGAGGCCAAACAAATCATCAGTACAGAAACATCCTTTTTTTTAAGGATACTTCACCTTTTTAGCTTTTGGCGTCAGTTGTCGAGCTGTTTAAATCCTAGGGCTTTTGCCTCTTTTTTTTAGCTCTACCTCTTTTTTGGGCCATTGGCCTCTTTAATGGGCTTTTTTAAAAACAAAATTTTATTTCTATAAATTAATATATATTTTTTGATACTAATGATAACATAGGTGAATATATGTGTGTAATAATTTTTATTCGTCGCTTCAATGACATATATTCAGAACTCTAAGTATGTTTGTGTATTATAATTATAAAACAGGTAAAGTATTTTAAAGTTCAATTATATAGTTTTAACTAATGACTACGCAGTCTAATCAGAAAGAATAAAGAATTTATTTATGAGATATAAAAGACAGAAAATGTCAAGAAACACTAATAAATAAGAAATTGTTTTGAAAGCTCTAAAAATATACGTAGTATGTCATAGATATGCAATTATCCCCCTTTTCTTAATGATTGTACAAAAATGAAAAAAATTATGATAAGTATAAAAATGTCCTTCTTTCAATATATTTTTTTACTTTAATGGTGTAATATCCATCAAGTTTTAATTTCGGGATCTTTGAACAAGTTAAGGCCGTTGGCCATGACAAACTCGTTAACCGTTAGACACAGAAACAAATGACCTTTACATCATCTGCCCCTCTGGATCACCAGATCTGAAAGGGAAACTTTATCCAGCGATAGAATTCAGTGTTTCATAGCGTCTATGGATATTTTAAACACACATTCATAAATGAAGTCAAACACATTCTCAAATAATGGTGTATTGATGTCTATTTGTAGCACTTTACGTCTCGAGAGACGATCTTTTCCCTTTGCAACTTCTTGTGTGACTAAAGAGGCCAATCCTTGATACACAGCTGCGATCGCAGGTTGGGGCATATGTAATCACCATGCGCTGTTGCATTTTCACCCTTCTTTCTACTACTGTGGCGTATGGCATCTGCAAACCAAGGATGCATCCTTTATGCTCGCTCTCCGCGTGGATCTATCCAGTTCCACTTTTCCCCAGCTATTGGTGTCGAATTTGAAGAGCTTCATGTTGCAAGGGGCATACATATGTAAACATTAAAAGTGGGCGACCAGTGACTCTCCTGCTTTCTGTTGGATAAACATAAAGAATGTTTTATCCAAAGTCTGTGTAAAACGTCTAATGTAGCAGGTTATCTTGTTGCCACTGCTGGATAGCATCCGTGAAGGGAAGCGGTGTGTAGTCTCCCTTGCCAGTATATACCCTCTCCACAACAAGTCCTATGCAGTACCTCCTGGTGGTTGCAGATCAATATTGAGGCTGTGAATCTAATCTGCAAGGGTTTCGGTGGAGATATGTCCCCAACATATCAGGCTGTCATGGCCCCTCGGCGTCAGACTAACTCCTAGCTATAGGTGCATTGATATGAACAAAAGCTAACCTTTTAAAGCAGTACTCATCTCTCTCATCTGTCTATTGACTTTTGTCGTACGGGTGCTGACAGTGGCGTAGTTAGGGTAGGTGAGAAAAGGGGGAGAATTTGAAAATCTCCCCGGGCTCTAATTTGAGGGGACCCCCGATTGAGTGTTTTTTTTTAAATAAAAAATTAAATATTATGCAAAATACTGGGGCCCTCAAAGAGGTCAAGCCCCACATCCCTGGCCCCCAAACGATGGAAAATTCCTAGCTACGCTCCTGGGTGCTGAGACAGTTCACTTAATCAAATGCCTCCAGTTTTTTCCGATCAGCAGCTGTTCTTGGCAGGACATCGAGAATCTGGTCCATTGTTTTACGCTGGCCAGTGAACGTTTCTTTGAATAAACCTTTCTTCGTGCTCCCTCCACTGTACCTTAATAGATTACTTTGGACAGAGACCTATGTGTCCAAATATGACCGAACCAACGTAGCTTTCTTTCATGTCAAATATTAAATTATCTTCATCAAGTTTCCAATCTATGGCTGTCTAATAATCAAAGATCGGGTCCATACTTATGGTAATATTTTTATGCAATATTTTCTGGCCGATTGAACTAAACCACATTGGTATAAGTTGTGGTGGTTTGTTATCAATTCCAGGCGACTTGGCCCCTTTATTATATCGTCTGACTTCTTACTCTAGTATTGGAGCCTCGCTAAAGTATTTGTTGCTTTAAGGTTTTTTTAGCGGCCCCCGAAAGGGAAAACGACGCTATTAGTTTTGTGTGAAATGTCTGTCCGTCCGTCCCGTTTAGATCTCGTAAACTAGAAAAGATATTGAAAATCCGACATCACAATACTTTAGACCATTCAAAGTTCTGATACAACGGCTATTTTTTTATTTTTTTTTTTGAAAGCGAAAAATCTAATTTTTAAAATCAGTTATGCAAGCAGTTTTTTAAAGAGAAAAAGCTAAGTAGTATGCATTATAAGTTAAACCTAATTTAAAACGAATAGTAATCTTGTAAATATCATTTCAGTATAAATTTTTTTCTTATTGTACTTTCGTTTTCAAATTTAGTTATTTGAGGATAAGAATAAGGGATTGATCCTTTTCAAAACAATTAGATCAATTATAAGACATCAGTTAGGCCAGGGGAGGCGCGGTGGCTCAGCGGTAAAGCGCTTGGCTTCCGTACCGGGGGTCCCGGATTCGAATCCTGGTGAAAACTTTGGAATCTTCTGTGAGCCTCTTAGTCCACTCAGCTCTAATGGGTACCTCACATTGGTTTGGTAAAAGTAAAGGCGGTTGGTCGTTGTGCTGGCTACATGACACCCTCGTTAACCGTAGGCCACAAAAACAGATGAACTTAACATCATCTGCCCTATTGACCACAAGGTCTATAAGGGGAACTAGTTAGCCAGGTTCACATCTAACTTTACATTCACTTTCACCTATCATTAGATCTGCTGGACCGTTGGGGCACTACACAAGATCTGTTAACCTTCTTTCTCCATTCTTATCTCTCATTTGTCTTTGATATAATTTCATTCGGATGTTCTTTCTGATAATATTGAAGCCTGCCTGGGTGGACCACTTTGGGGCCGATTTTGAGTTTGTGTTTCCACACAAACTGTCTTTTGTAACCTTGTTTTTTCTTATTTTTAAATTGTAGTTGGATTTCAAAGTTATACATAATTTTTCGCAATATTCTGTACACATTTAAAGCGCATCTGCTTCTTATCTTATCTTATATAATAAGGACGTTACTTCAAAAAAGAAGATGATTACGTCTTACACGTCATGCATTCACTCATGCATATTAACCAATGACTTAAATTCTGCCAAGTCACTGGTTTTCCTGGCTAGCTCAGGCAACCCATTCCATGCTCTAATAGCACTAAGGAAGAAGGAGCATTTGTACAAATTTGTCCTAGCATATGGAACGAGGAATGTGCCTTTATCTTTGTGTCTTTCTGAATATTTTATTAAATACAACTAGAGTCAGAAGAGTTCCTTTGTAGCTTTTAATCACCGTGATTCTACTTGTCTTGTGTCGGTCAAAGCTTTTAGTAAAGGCAGTGCTGGAACTTGAAAATATTTGCATGAAAAAAAAAGACGTGGCGATATTAAGCAAAACATCTTTTGTGAAAAGTGATCTCTTATCTTATACATTACAGACGCTACTTCCGAAGAGATTCATGTGTTATTTTTATTATTATGCTTATAGCATGCTCAGAGCGCTTTTTGGTCCAATCTCTTTTGTGGACCAGTGGGGGGGAAGGGGGTATCTAGGAGTTGGTTTTCCGTGCTGCCTTTAGGCGCTCAGTAAACACAACTCTGCCCGAGTCGAACCAAGCCAAGCCAAGTACAAGCGCACTTGGCCTCTCGACCACGCTTCCCACTATTAGTGTTAGTCTAGTTATGCATGTCACTCTATGCCATTGTCCTTATTTTCCTCGCTGGTTGTGGCAACTCATTCACTTGTTAGGGTTAGAGTAAAAGGGAAGAAGCAGCACTGCATTTATACGATTTTGTCCTAGCATACGGAATAAGCAATGCGCATCGACACAGCGGCGTGGGCCCGGGTTCAAGAATATCTTGGTGAGCCGCCCCCCCCCCGCCCTCCAGCAAATAAGACAAATTTAGTGTGTGATAAAAATAAGAAAATCTTAATGTAAGGGTGTATTTTCCAAAAGACATTCCAATGTAAAGATTGTACCTTTTGACATGAGTAATAATGACATTGCGTTGGATTCAGTTAAGACTCCATATGAGGATTAGTGTCTTGCAAGTCAATGTTTGCACAACTTCTTAACAGAATCAAACGAATTTAAAGTGTTTTGAAACAACAAACAAATGTTTTACCTAAGTTCCCATGTGGGCTTCAACTGGCCATTTTGGAGCCTCATTTTGGGGCGCTATTTTAGAGGTCTAATTTGGAGCCTCATTTTGGGGCCCTATTTTATGTAATACAGATTATTTTATTATATTTTTTTCTATTTGTAATTGTGTAAACTTAAATATGTTAAAAAGACACATCTTCATCTCCCTTCTCCCAGACCCGATGAGGGAGCTAACATCAACCCCCAAGTATCCCTGCCAGGTCAGGAGAGCGCAATCTTAAATGGTTTTCACGTGTTTATTATAAGGCTGTATCACCGAGTAATCATCGCAGAATGAAACATTAATTTTGTTAGAAACAATCGATTTTGTTAAAGTTAAAAATCAATCAATTGCAGGCCTAACTCCAGTCAGCTGTGACAAAATAAATTTTAACAGGACAAACGATAGCTTACTAACTATCTGTATCATACTGTGTCTGAGTCATACCGTATCTGTAACATACTGTATCTGTATCATACTATATTTGTATCATAATGTATCTGTATCATACTGTATCTGTATCATACTGTATCTGTATCATACTGTATTTGTATCATACTGTATTTGTATCATACTGTATTTGTATCATACTGTATTTGTATCATACTGTATCTGCATCATACTGTATCTGTATCATACTGTATTTGTATCATACTGTATTTGTATCATACTGTATTTGTATCATACTGTATCTGTATCATACTGTATTTGTATCATACTGTATCTGCATCATACTGTATCTGTATCATACTGTATATGCATCATACTGTATCTGTATCATACTGTATCTGTATCATACTGTATCTGCATCATACTGTATCTGCATCATACTGTATCTGCATCATACTGTATCTGTATCATACTGTATCTGCATCATATTGTATCTGCATCATACTGTATCTGTATCATACTGTATCTGTATAATGCAAGAGTTCCCAAACTTTTAAGGCTAGGGACCAGAAAAATTCACATTAGTTTCTTCTGAAAGCAGATTACTTTGTTCTTGACAAGGGAGTCATATAGGCGTGTTTAAATGGGGCGTGTTAAGCACGGGCATATATGGCAAAATTGATATAAGAGGCCTGAAAGACAAACTTGACATGAGAGGCTTGTCTGACAGATTTGACATAAGAGGCATGAATAACTGAGTGAACATAAGAGGCGAATATTACCTAAATAGGTGATCCCTACAAACTGTTAGCTGGAAGCGAACCCAAAACCTATTGGTTACACATCGACTCCCTTTCGTTTTCGCTAGGTCCGTTCGCCCTAGTTTTAAAATATAGATCCCCATTTCGCAAGCAAGTTCAGAACCCCCCAGGGCGACAATCCGAATCGCATGGGACACGCCTCAGTAACAATCCACCGTCTTACACCATTAAATTGCGCGTTGAAGTTATTAATAATGCATTCGTATTATGGAGTGTTTATTTTACGTTTCAATAACTTGCATGCGCAGCTCCATGTGCATTATGATGTCAAAGTTTATAATGTATTAATTTACAAAGCCTGTGGGAAACATACTTTAACCCGCTGTTATACATTATAAATGGTAGACTTGTTATCGCAGAGGTTGAGCCTGGACATGCGGAAGCTGTTGCCACTATTCGATAAACCATACTCCCCCCTCCTCCTACTCTAGTTTCCAGACGGCTCATATCTAGGGGCTAGACTAAGTCAGGGAGAGGTAGTAGGCATCTATGGGGAAGTGTCCTGATCAGCGGTGCGCTGTAAATATTTGTTCCGACCTTATTTTAGCCTCCCCTACGGATAGTCTCGGTTTGGAAGAGGGGGGGGGGCATGAGCTTCCAGACTCTTCTGGCTTTAATGGATTCGTCGTTGGATTTCAACTATTTGTTATGTACCTACTCTTGTGTAGTAGTCGTAGCATGTTGAGACGTTCTTTTGTAGCAGAGGTAGCCTGTTAATACGTTCTTGAGTAGCAGAGGTAGCATGATACGTTCTTGTGTAGCAGAAGTAGCCTGTTAATACGTTCTTGAGTAGCAGAGGTAGCATGATACGTTCTTGTGTAGCAGTCCTAGCATGTTCAGACGTTCCCGTGGAATCAAAAGTAGTCACAGACTCCTTGTCGTATTCGAGCACCAGCCGTTTCATTTACCCTCACGCCGCAGTACGAGGTGGTCCACTATTTTCTATACCGCGGCTGAAACCTCTTTCGTGACTAGCGACGTCCTGATCAGTGGCGTAAAATCCATGGCGCGAAGGGGTTCAATGAACCCGGGCCCACGGCCATTAGGGGCCCACTTCGCTTGGGCCCATGACTCTTGACTTGTTGAGAACTTGGGGATGACACCAAAGTGAACAAATAAATTCACTTTTGTAAAAACCGATTAAAAAAATGTAAAAAGCTCCCTCAAAATATCGTGATCCAGAATTAATATTAACTTCAGAACCAGTGTTTGAATCTTTAATGCAAAGTTTGCTTGGTATTAGGTTTTATAAATTGTAATGGTGGGCTAGCCCAGGGGTCGGCAACCTTTTGAGTCGAAAGAGCCAAAAATTGCAATTTACCAAATTTTAAAGTTTTTAAAGAGCCACACTTTTTTTTTCTTGCCAACAATAAATAGTACTCACACAATTAATTTATTGATTAAAAAAAAACGAATATATTAATATTACTAAATTAGATAAAGTATTTTTAGTTTTATTAGATAATTATTTTTTATTTCGATAACAACAAAAGCAGTTAAACATTTACTTACAACACTAGCTTGAACTTCAATAACAAACAATTGAGCAAATAAATTCAATGGGAGGTTGGCTTTGCATAGTTTTAGAAAGTTTGGATACATTTAGCTCAAAACTTGTTAGTAGTTTCAAACACGACTTTCGATTTTCAGTTGATAATTGGCTTCTTACTGTACTTTTATTTCTATATGAATATAACACATGCTCGCACGAATATGTCGATCGAAGATAGTCAGTACTTCAAATGCCAACTTCACCTCTCTGTAGCATTCCGGAAGACTATTGCATGCGTCGAATATAGGATAAGTGCCTCAACTCGAGACATTTTTTTAAAGTTGTCACATTTGTTGCATAACGTACATACATTTCTGGACATCCAAATTTTCAACTTGCTTTTTGACTCTGTAAATTTTGCACTCCATAAAGCTTTACTTTTTAAATCGATCAATTGATTTTCTAGAGATCCAGTATCAATTTTAACTGGCTCAATGTGGATTTCGTTAAGATTTATGTTGAGAGGATTTATTAGGAATGCTAGAATAGTTTTGTTGAACTGTTCAAATCTGTCAAGAAATTCATCTTTGATTTTTTTTTATGACTGTGCTGAAGTAATTTGTGTCAATAGTTGCACTGATTTTTATCGCGATACTGTTTTAGACATTTAGAATGATGTAAGTGCATATTTTCTTCCAAAAGAATTAATTTTTCTTCAAAATAAACTAATTCTCCCAAAACAGGATGGGTTTTACTTTCCTTGCAGTTTTAGATTCAGCTCATTTCCTTTCGCTAGGTATTATATCCACCATAAAGTAGATTTTTTGCGACCATTTGTCGTTCTCTTATTCAGGGTGATTAATACCATTTTTTCATTTAGGAATGTATTTATTTCATTCAAGCACAAAGAAAAACATTCTTCGGACTGCGTATGGTAGAGTACGTTTGATAAGATGAAAGAACGAGAAGTCCTCTAGGCTATCCTACCCTTATTTTACTCGGTAGTACCGATAGACTAAAGGGATGAGTAATCATTTACTTCGAGCAGGCCTTCGTGCCACTATTTTACCTCACCGTTCCATTAGTTTATCTGCAGTATGTACAAAAATGTTGTTTTGGAACAGAAACTGAAGGATGAAATTCATCCCAAGATAGGAAACCGTGAAATTGTTGGATTTGGTCTCAATGGGTTAGCCACATATGTTGACAGGTGTGAATTTCCCTGTCCAGCCATTAGATTCAAGGAGGATACACCAGAAGTTCTTAAACTCAGGGAAAAAGAAAAGGGTGATTGGAAGAACCTGACATTGGAAGAAAAGAAAGCTTTATACAGAGCCAGCTTCTGTCAAACATTCAGTGAAATTAATGCACCTACAGGAGAATGGAAGATGTTTCTTTCTGTTATTCTACTAAGTCTTGCAGCAACTGGATGGATTATGTTGTTTGTTAAAAAATTTGTATACCCACCACTACCCAAAAACTTAACAAAAGAGTGGCAAGAAAAAATGTTACAGAAAATGTTAGATGAAGAACAAGGCCGCATCATGGGCATCTCATCCAAATGGGATTATGAAAAGTTGGAATGGAAAAAATAAATTATTACCTATGACGGTATAATTAGACAATAATTTAGACAAAAGCCATTTTGTTTTATTTTTCTGAATAGGCATAAAAAAAATTGTTGTATGGTCTTCAATTGTGGTTTATGCATTGACAAAGAAATAATTGGGTGTTAATTTTCTATAGACAGTACACTTTTTTCTTAAATGCTTATCTTGCTGATGGTTATGTCTCACAATTGAAATAAATTTGTATTGAATTATTAAAAAAAAAAAAAAAAGATGATGTTAACAATCTTGATTATCAAATTTATAACCTCAATTATCTCGGCCATAAATGTTTGGACACAACGCGTTTCTTGGTGTATGTGAAATGTAAGAATTTCGTGGTTTATTTGGCTTCAAAGAATCGTTGATACTCCCTTATTTTTTCCTGTGATACTTCTGGCTCCATCAGTTGCTGTTTAAATGATTTTATTTAACTCGATCTTATTGTCTTCAAGGCATTTCTGCACGGCATTCGCTCTATCTTCCCCTCTAGTTTGTCATGAGAGTAGCAATCCTGGAAGATCTTCTTTTGGACCTTAGGAAGACTTATACCTAACAAAATGGAAAACGTATGCCGTGCCTTTTATGATGCAAGGCTAGCAAGTGAAAAAGCAGAAGAAAATTGAATATCTTCCACCTGCAAGTATGTTACATTTGAAGATATTTTAGCTATTCTATCTTGTACTGTTTCAGCAAATAGTGGCATATCTTTGACTTTTTTTTCAAGGTTTTTGCTTTTGTTTTTTTGAAATCACGAAACAGTTCTTCAGACGCACGTAGGAAGCAGTCTTTGACATACTCACCATCTGAAAATGGTTTGCCTTTTTGTGCAATTTCTATTGGTACCGCAAAGCTTGCCAGATTAACATTACTTGTAGATTGCTTCTAACTTTAAGAAGATCATTGGCTTCTAACTCATTTACTTGAAACTACATACTATACGTCACAGCCAAAGCACGTAGTGAAGATGCCGTTTCGTCTTGTCGAAAGTGAATTAAAACCTACATAGAAACACCCGACGACAACGTCATTTAAGAGCTTCCGACGACTGACGACACAAACGACGCGTGTAAATGGGGGAGTGGTATAAGGCTAAGAGATAGAATCGGTGCCTATTCTTTGTTAAACGATTCAGAACTATTCTGAAAAATGTTTCGATAAAATAAATAATATTTGCGTATGGAACTAAAGAGCCGCAGCTTCACATCCAAAGAGCCGCATGTGGCTCGCGAGCCGCAGGTTGCCGACCCCGGGGCTAGCCCTAATCGTTCGTTCGAGAGGACAATCGTTTCCATATCGTGTTATTTTTTTTCCCGTTGTCTGTTCATAAAACCATTGGTAGTATTACAGGCATGGAGAGAGGATGGGGAGAGTTTGGTTAAGAAACAGGAATAGTCCTGATTGTCACTAATTAAAATTTTGATACAGCTGGAAATTATTCAATTTTCTCAAAGCTTAATATGTTTTTATTGTGTTTTGTATTTAAAATATGTAACATCATCTCATTATATTTCCCAAAGGCCCAGTTTGACCCTTGAATACTCAATTCCCTAAAAGCAAAATTCCATAAAGTTTAAAGTACTGTAAGGGACTTATTAGAAGCAAACTGTGGCAGCTATGTAAATGTTAACTTGTCAATTGTATTAAACAAGCTGCCAAAACTGAAAATAAAATGATACCTACCTTTAACTTAATTATTGTTTCCGAATACAGGAACCTTGTTTGGGCTAGCTGGCTCAAAGCTCTACATAATAATAAGGTTTTTCATCCTAATCAATTAGAATCGACATTTAGAAAAATAATGGATTTTAGGGTAGAGAATTATCTAGTTTGATTTTCATATACTTGTACAATGCTCAGGTAGTTTTCCAGAAATGGGGTGATGGGGGTCAGGGATATTTGATATTGTGTTGATTGTTCTGGGGTAGAGGATACTTGTATCATTGTTCTGTCTTTTATGGATTCAATGGCTAGGATGGTTAGGTAGTATGTCTTTGATATTAAATAATGTTTCTGTTAAAAAAAAAAAAAATTTAAAAAAAAATAATTAATAAACATAATCGTTTTGTACTGTTAATTGAAATAAACTCTTCATGCAATAAAAAAAAGTGTTGAACAAGTATTTAGTTCAACGTCTATTAAAGTTAAAAAAAAAATTTAAAAAAAATGATAAAGCTAAAAATGAATAGCGCAAATTCTGAGGTTTCCTAGAACATACCAAAACATTTTCGGACACCTCCATATTTAGATTCTGAACCTGAAATAAAACACTACAGGTTGATACCCCGAGGATGGTGTAAACGTGGTGCCCCTGGAAGCACTATAAAGATCAAATACAGCCTTATGGCATATAGCTCACAGTAGATGGTCTCAGAAAGAGACAGCTGAAGATCTCTCATAAAAGTCACAAGTCACACATTTGAGACTCAAAGAAGGGCTCTTGGTGTAAAATATTTTACATGTTTTGGATGTTTCTTCAGAGTTGAAGATAATTTACTTCCTAGTCCAAACCTCCTGTAGGACTACAGGGGTAGGAGCGGGCAGGGTTTGAACACGGGACCATCGATAAGTCAGAACGACATTCCAGCACACAAACCACACGACCAGGTAGCCATGAAAAAAAAAGAAAACTTTGGACCTTCCTGCAGACATCAGCTTTGTCTGCATTAGATGTGGCAAAATATGCAGGTTGCAACTGGGTTTGTGAGGTCATGTGAAATGCTTCATTCATCATTAATCTTTGAAATCAATTATCATTCATGTTTTAGTAACAGTGCTTATTTTTACCATAGGAATATAAACAAAAGTCCAACTTTAAAAAAAAAAAAATGAATAGCGCAAATTCTGAGGTTTCCTAAAAAAAAAATTAAAAAATACCAAAACATTTTCGGACACCTCCATATTTAGATTCTGAACCTGAAATAAAACACTATAGGTTTATACCCCGAGATAGGCTTCTAGTGATTTCAACTGATGGTTTGCGGGACTCCGAAGGAATGTATGTGGATAAAGTTGTTTCTCTGGTTGGTCACCATTTAGATGGCCGCCAAGTCCTGGCCCATTTTCATCCTCCAGAAAATGCAAAACTTGGTGAAATCAACACCATGTTCCGAAAGCCCAAACGTGGTTTAGCTAAACGGGCTGTGGATGATACGTGACAACACACCTGATTAGACATGCTTTAGGTCTAGAGCATGGACAGATTTCCGCTCAGCTGACCCTTCCTGAAAAGTTAGTGCGCTACTACAGGGTTCTGTGACATTTTACGTCTCGAGAGACGATCTTTTCCCTTTGCAACTTCTTGTGTGACTAAAGAGGCCAATCCTTGATACACAGCTGCGATCTCAGGTTGGGCATATATAATCACCAGGCGCCGTTGCATTTTCACCCTTCTTTCTGCTTCTGTTGTGTATGACATCTGCAATCCGCGACCCTTCCTTTATGCTCTCTCCATGTGGATCTATCCAGTGAAACCTCTTCCCAGCTGCTAGTGTCGATTTTGAAGAGCATACATCCGTATAACGTAAAAGTGGGCGACCAGCGGCTCTCCTGCCTTCTATTAGATCGCCATACAGAATGTCCTGTGGAAGTCAACCTACTGGCATTCCATGAACGTGGCCAAGCCAGCCAAGGCGTCTGCTGCTGATAATAGCGGATGTCCTGGCACCCTGCTCTTTGTAGCACTTCCTCATTAGTTATCTTATCTTGCCACCTTCTTTGAAAGATCCGCCTCAGGCATCGGAGGTGAAAGACATTCAGCGCTACTATAGGGATGATATAACAAACACTGTGATCTACTTTGACATGGACTACACAAGAAAACATTGATTCTCTGTAAACATCAGCAATTGTAGTGTTCCTAATGGTAACTGGTGTTGTTTTTTGTTTTTTTTTTGGGGGGGGGGGGTTAGTATAGAAAGATCGATCATAACATTCGACATTGTAATTAAAAACAGACCTGATCCTGTAAGTTATTTTTTTATTGTGAGGAACTTTTGTAAATAGAATCGAACATTTTTTTACAAATATTTTATTCATGATAATGCTTTCTTTTTGTAAACTTTTAATATTTGTTGACTAGACAATACTGTACATATGAAGCATGCATTTAAAAATCAAGCCGATGATGCAACCATTTGAAGGGTTAGAGCAGCGGTTCTCAACCTTTTATGCTCGGCGACCCCTTTTAAAATCCACCACTCTGCCGCGTCCCCCCCCCCCCCACACACACATACAGCAATAGATGCATAGACAATAACAATCTATTTTTTCGATGGTCCCACAGGCTGAGAAGCCCTGGGTTAGAGGTATCTAACAAGGGAGGGCAATAAGGATTTTAAAATGCTAGTTTTTCAAGTTTGAAATATTAACGTAATGTACGTGACATAAAGTATCCTTGTTGAAATTGTTATACATACTTGTACATTGTTATCTTAAGTTGTAACTATATAGTATTATACTGTTGTGGCAAAAATATAATAATTACTGCAATTTGATATATTTAGTTGAGATATATTCATAATGATAGTCAGGAGGATTACTTTGATTTTGTTAATCAAAACATGAGTGAAAATATGCAACATCTGTGTTATCAATAATAGCAATATTCATTTTGTATATGCATGTTTCATGTGCAAGTGATCCATTACAGAAACTATGAACTTTTCTTGTTGCATGGATTGATACCATTGCTGTGGAACCTGACAGAGCCTAATAATACTTTAGGCTTTACTAGTTTGATTGATTCTATCAGCATATGGTCAGCAGCTAAATAAACATGATTTCGTTTAAATAAATAAATATATATATATATATATATATATATATAAAGCCCAAAAAGAGGCAAAGAAAAGAGGCCTTAGGCCCAAGGATTCCTATGATGATAAAGCTGAGGTTTCCTATAAAAAAAATATGTGTTGTTGGCAATGTAATCTCTTCAGTACTGAATAAAAATAAATAATAAAATCAGATGTTAAATAAAAAAATAAAAAGAGAACAGTGTATTTGATAACAGCCGCACATTTTGTCCGCCTCAATATTTCTATAACTACAAGATAACAGAGCCTCCCCCACAGTTTGAGAATGACTAAGTACTGACAACACACCATCCATAAAAACCTCTGTGGGTGTATGTCTCCCAGAAATGTTGGACTTCACTAGCAAATAAAGACATTGCCCTTCAAAACTCAGAAGATCATGCATTTCGTGTGAGATGTAAGCCCATGTGGGATGTCGGCAGACATTCACGTGTCTAGAGCTGCAAAATAGGAAAGGCAAATGAACGCAAGAACTATGAACAAATCCTGAACAAAGTTTTTAATATTTGTTTTGATGCCATAAAAGTCGTTGTTTTTGTTTTGTTTTGTTTTTGTTTTTGTTTTGTTTAGCAATGTAATCTTTTGGAAAGTGAATTTAAAAAAACAAAAACACACAAAAAACAAAACAAAACATGAATTCGAAATATTGAACTCGTGATCTGAATTTGGACAATTCTTTAGAAGATAGATTTGTGCTTCTTCAGAGATTGATTGTCATCGACTGCAGAGGCTCAATCCAGACGACTCCTTAATGGTGCGAAACATAATCGTCTCCTACAACCAAAGATGACAGGGCGCCTTGATAACCACCACCGTATGGGGGAGTGTGACAAGTAGCCCTGAATACCGCCACCGTATGGGGGAGCGTGGCAAGAAGCCCTGAAGCCAGCCACCGTATGGGTGAGCGTGACAGGACGCCCTGATGACCACCACCATGTAAGGTGATCGTGACATGACAGGATGACACGATGACCACCACCGTATTGGTGAGCGTAGCAGGATGCCCTGATGAGCACTGTGAAGATTTCTGTTTCTTTATTGCCTGATATTTCTTCTTCTATTAATAATGGCACAAACTACAGAATCATCTTGCCGGAGATGTCTATAAATAACTTGACCACACACTGAAGAAACATCTTGTGTTCTTTTCTTTCTTCTTTATTAGACTTCTTCCAACTAAACATAGACGTAGACAGTCAATTTAAAACCAACTTCACTTAAATATCTTGATAATATTAAACATTTTACTTATACGGCTGAAATGGATCGAACTTATCACGTAAACTACTTAATGATTCCTATGATGATAAAGCTAAACTTGAATAGCGCAAATTCTGAGGTTTCCTAAAGTAAAAAAAAAAACTACTTAATGATAAAGGAAAAAAAAAAGAGGCATATAAAGCCCAAAAAGGAGGCAAAGAAAAGAGGCCTAAAGCCCAAGGATTATGATGAAGCTAAAATTGAATAGCGCAAATTCTGCGGTTTCCTATAAAAAAAATAATGATATAATTTTAACTAGTGGACTCGCATCTGTTCACAAACTAGGTACAACACAAGAATCAGTTACATCCCCTTATGAGTAATCGTGACAGGATTCCTTGATGACCATCACCGTATGGGTGAGCGTGACAGGATGCCCTGATGACCACCACCGTATGGGTGAGCGTGACAGGATGCCCTGATGACCACCACCGTATTGTTGAGCGTGACAGGATGCCCTGATGACCAACCATTTGGGCGAGTTTAACACCGTCTCAAACTTGAGGATACACGAAACATCGCCAATATTCCCGATAGTGAACTGTCGCCTGCCTTCATGATGTATGTCTTTTGGACTGAAACATTTTGAACAAAAGTGTTTTGAAATAAAGTATTTCTGACTAAAATTCCAGGACAAAATTTGTTGGTCAAGGGCGCAAAATTGACACTTAAAAGACGCTCATTAACAGCCACAAACCGACCAACGTGAATTGACAGGAGTCAGCTGTTTTGAACTTAAGCGCTTCAGATTTCAGTGTTTCCGACTAAAAGAAATTTGACTTCAGGGGATTTGGTTTAAAGTTTATTAAATTCAAGTGTTTTGGTCTACAGTAAATTGAATTCAAGTTTTTTTTATCTGAAGTAAATTGAATTCAAGTTTTTTGGTCTAAAGTATATTGAAGTTAAGGGTTTTGGCCTAATGTATATTCTGTTTTGACTAAATAGTTTTGGGCTGAAATATTCAGAATGAAAAAGTTTTATGTTAACGCGATTTTGACTATATAAAGTGTGTTGGAATAATAAGAACAGTTATGTGTTTTATGGTGAATGTAACCTAATTTACAATGATTTAAAACATTTTAAGAAATAGTTATAAACATAAAATATATGCATTATCCAAATTGAATAAATTAGATTTTTTTTTGTCTGATACAAATTTTCTTCACGTTATTTCTCTAGCTTACCATTCTAATATCAAGTTGAGACTTTAAACATTTATTAATTGTCGAAGACAATACATTAATTAATAGAAATATTAACCAGTTAGTTAATTAACTCGTGATATTTAATTGATTTAGTTGCTATAGAAAAATGAAATACATTTTGGAGAATTGAGAGCTATAGCAGTAAATGTGCCGTTCTTTCCCTTTGTTTTATAAAGTATTTTTTTTTATTTTTCCTTGTTACATTTCAGCTTAGGTGAGGATTGCTACACTGTCGACAATACCTACTGGATGTGTCCTAACGAGGTCACTAGGTCTGAAACAGCGTCTCAGTGTAGTGGACACAACGGCTACTATTTACTTCAGCCCAGGCAACAAGCAGAGTTTGACCTCTGGAAAACCAGACTAGATAGCAGCAAAAAATACTGGGATGGGGCCGTCGGTTTAAGCGTATTGAAAAGTAAGTGATAGCTTTATTTATCTTCGAGTCAGAAGATTAGAAAAATTGCAGGATTTTACCTGTCTATGTAGTCCTATATGTGACCTACATACTTTGACATCACAAGTGCTAATGGATAGGTCAAACAAGTCATAGCTTAAAGCCTCCACTTCTATAGTGCCTTCGAATAAATGTCTGAATTAGCCTTTAATGAGTACCGAAAGAAGAATTCAAGCCTTTGAGAGTAAATGCTGCAGAAAAACTCTGGGTATCAGATACCAGGAAAATAAAATACAAATAAGTTTATACTTTTACAAGTCAAACACTCTGGCTGACAGACAGGAGGAGCTCCTCAATACTCTGAAGAGACAAAAGCTGAGCTGGTTTGATTATATTGTAAGCCATGACTCGGTGTCAAAGGTGTTTCGTCAAAGTACAGTAGACTTGTGAGTAGAGGGAGAACGACAGGTCGTCCGAAGACAAGCTGGCTTGACAATATATACAAATAGCCCGGCCTCTCTCTTGATATCCTACTAAGAACAGCTGCTGACCGGGAAAAGTGGCGGGATTTGGTTACCTCTACGACGAAAGTAAAGTGACAGATGGTGATAAATTGTCATAAGGATGTTTTTAATATCTACATTCTATTAAAATGTACATTAGTTTGAACCTCTAGGTACTGACATATAATATCACGACATATCTCAATGTTTTGTCAAATGTTTTACATGTTTCGTATGTTCCTTCAGAGTTGAAGATAATTACTTTCTAGTCCAAACCTCCCGCAGGACGACGGGGGATAGAAGCGGGCAGGGTTTGAGCCCTGGACCATCGAAAAAAATCTGATCGACAGTCCAGCGCGCAAACCGCACGACCAGGCAGCCATCAATAAAATCAAATAGCTTAGGGCTTTCTCTAGTGACTATGCAGTGTGAATGATACAGATAGGCGACATCGTCGTGGACTGAATTGAGTATATGAGGCGACTCCAGATTGCCAAAGTGAAAAGCCGTGTTTTTCTAATGAGTTAGCTTTCTTTAAAATACCATTTCATATTATTACTAAAGCCTACTACATTGATTTCATTTCATCTTAAGTTGACATTGTCGATACTGTAATAAAAGTTCTATATAGTCTTAGTTCACAAAGAAGTTATCCAAGTTATTTCAAGTTTTATAAATTAAATTATAATACGCGTACAGCGATTTAGTTGTCTACCAGAGGTCAACGACCACCATCAATAGTTACTAAGATATTTTGCATGCAGGGTTACGCCTGGGAAAACACTAGTCTCGCTGTTACAAGTTCCTACTTCCCGAATGGTATCCTGGGTAACGTGGAAGGCCTACTGAATGAGTGTGTTAGTTTTGAACGACAAAAGATTTGGTTTTCCAGCGACGAGGTGTACGGATTCTTAGGAGGACCATGTTCGAATCTAAAAGGTAAGACTGCACGTTCTACGACTATTTCTTGGGGCTATAACAAGAAGACGTCTTATTTTTTTTATATGTAAAAGAGTGGTTCCCAAACTTTTTCCTTAACGGAACACTTCGCACATTCTGATTATTTAGCGGAACACTTTGCTTATTTTAAGAGAGATAAATTCACCTGGTGGCCCGCCTACTAGTTTTTAATCTTCCAGTAGTTTGTGGAACATCTATTAAGGCCTCGCGGAACACTAGGGTTCTGCGAAATACAGGTTGAGAAACTCTGGTGTAAAAGTATAATGTCTATACGAGATGGTGCTAGACGTTTGAAGCATATAAAAAGAAGTTTCTTAAATACAATATCTACTTTATGAAACTCGAGGTACAACCCTTATATCGACTCGCTCTGTCTGTATGGTAAAACGTGTGTACACGTTCTTTGTTCCACTTCTAAGTGAGTTGGAAGTTTGGGAGGAGGGGTTTGGGACTCTTTTAGGGGCCTCTTGCATTCTGACATTCGACATCGTGACATGAGATAATGTACTTAATAAATAAGTCTAATGTCTAATGTGTGGGTTACGTGCAACATGGTTACTAATTTACTTCACAACATGAATAGCTAGATAACAAGGCATTGGCTTTAATATTAAATGTAAAACAACGAGTGGTGGCCTGGAAAATTATTATTAAAAGTAAAGTATCAATAAAATGTAAAGTATCAAAAAAATGTAAAGTATCAATAAAATGTAAAGTATCAATAAAATGTAAAGTATCAATAAAAAGTAAAGTTTCAATAAAATGTAAAGTATCAATGAAAAGTAAAGTTTCAATAAAATGTAAAGTATCAATGAAAAGTAAAGTATCAATGAAAAGTAAAGTATCAATGATAAGTAAAATATCAATAAAAAAAAGTATCAATGAAAACTAAAACACTAAACCATACTTTACACATAGAAAAACAAAACCCAATAAATTACTCGGAAAGACACAAAGTTGAAGACACTTGTAACATATTCCAGGACAAATTTTAATTAGTGTTATTTTTCCCTTTTTTCCATTAGAGCATGCAACGGGTTGCTTAAATCAGCCATGGAAACCACTGACTTTCAAGAGTTATTGATGCCCTCTGGTACCTAGTACTTCTGTATACCAGTTAAGTGGCGCTTTACTAGTTTCCTATTTAACAGGTCCACTACAGTTGTATTTTTTTTTCTTGTTCCCTTCTATGCATTCTGTTCCCATGTATGTTCCCTTGAATTGTATCTGTTGAATAATTCGTATCAGGTGGGAGTTCATTTGTGGGATATGTACTTTAACAGTATCGAAAATTTCATTTAAAACTAAGTAGTTCCACTTTTAACCTATTTGTTACATTAACATAGATATGAGTCAATCATTCTCTTATTAATTGTTTTACAGAATTTGTCTGTCAGAAGCCATCGGGTAAGAATTCCTAAAAAAAATGAAAATCGGATTTGTTGTTTTTCATGTAGTTTTAAGATAAAAATATAAAGCAAGAATGAATATTTGTCAATTAACTTTTTAGAGTAATTTCCCCATCTCTCATTCACCGCTTTTCCCAGATACGACAACGGCTTCATCAATCAGCACTCCATCCAAGACAGTGGCTACTACGGAAAACACTTCAAGTAAAGAGATGTTATCTTTCGCCCTGTCTTAATTTTATCCTTATTTACATGTATTATTATTATTATTATTATTATTATTATTATTATTATTATAAGTGTCTGTAATACCAAAACACGGCAAAGCATCTGGAGTCGATCCTGAGGAAAAAAAATCAGGAGCCGATAAACCTTAAAGGGAAACTCCGATGGTTTTTCAAATCTGACTTATTGACATTTCAATTCTGGGTTCAAAAGTTGTAATAGTTAACATTAAACTACAATTTTTTTATTTAGATGCTTATATTTCTTACATTTCTATGTAATAAACAGTAACTTCTTCACTTCTCAAAGTACGAGATCTTATCTTATCTTATCTTATATAATACAGACGTTACTTCAAAAAAGAAGATGATTACGTCCTACGCATCATGCATTTAGTCATGCATATTAACCAATGAATTAAATTCTGCCACGTCACTGGTTTTCCTGGCTAGCTCAGGCAACCCATTCCATGCTCTAATAGCACTAGGGAAGAAGGAGTATTTGTACAAATTTGTCCTAGCATATGGGATGAGGAATGTGTCTTTATTTTTTGTGTCTTTCTGAGTATTTTATTCAATTTTGTTTTTGTATTTGAAGATTATGGTTCAGTGTTTTATAGATAATTGCCACTTTACTTTTGAGTCTTCTGTCCTGAAGGCTTTCTAAATTTAGTGTTTTACAAAAGGTGTTACTCTATTCCAGGGGTTCTCAACCTGTGGGTCGCGACCCCCTTGGGTGTCGATTGACAATTTGTCAGGGGTCGTTTAAGACCATCGAAAGTATGGCTTAATCTAAAATGTAAAACTTGACACATACATGTTTTTGTAACAACGGAAATTACTATTTTTCTTGTTATTCGAAGATAGATGTAGCATACAGCAGAATCAGAATTCATTTCAAACATTTTAATTGTCGCAGCAGAACAAATTTCAACAGTTTAAGTAAATGAGCTTAATGCATAA
Organism: Biomphalaria pfeifferi; assembly: GCA_030265305.1. Lineage (NCBI taxonomy): Eukaryota > Metazoa > Mollusca > Gastropoda > Planorbidae > Biomphalaria > Biomphalaria pfeifferi. The sequence continues at coordinate 294,537 of JASAOG010000007.1, forward strand.
GCATGGTCGTGCTGTAAAGCTCTGGTATGTCGTACGTAAGGTCAAGAGTCATTATTACCTCGTCAATAATAATAAGATATAAATGAAGTTTAAGGTTCGCCACTTATAAAGTATATATGTGTCACTTTTGCAAAATACTAAGGAGTTAAATCTGTAATATGTGAACCAAAATAAATACGTTTTAAAAAAGATTGAACAGTGCATCCATAAATTTTAATTTTAATACGTAAACTTTGTATAGAAATGCATAACGTATTGGACAACATGAACCTTGGATGAACTTCTAATGGTAGTAGGGCAGAAAAGCATGGGCCTCTCGTAGTGCTCTGGTAAGAAACTCTGTTGTGGGCCTCCCATAGTGCTGGTAAGAACGTCTGTTGTGGGCCTCCCATAGTGCTGGTAAGAAACTCTGTTGTGGGCCTCCAATAGTGCTCTGGTAAGAAACTCTGTTGTGGGCCTCTCATAGTGCTCTGGTAAGAAACTTTGTTGTGGGCCTCCCATAGTGCTCTGGTAAGAAACTCTGTTGTGGGCCTCTCATAGTGCTGGTAAGAAACTCTGTTGTGGGCCTCTCGTAGTGCTCTGGTAAGTAACTCTGTTGTGGGCCTCCCGTAGTGCTCTGGTAAGAAACTCTGTTGTGGGCCTCTCATAGTGCTGGTAAGAAACTCTGTTTTGGGCCTCTCGTAGTGCTCTGGTAAGTAACTCTGTTGTGGGCCTCCCATAGTGCTTTGGCAAGAAACTCTGTTGTGGGCCTCCCATAGTGCTGGTAAGAAACTCTGTTGTTGAACGTAGTGTCTCATAGCCTTCATGGAGTTCAAGTGACCCTTCAGTTGTCTCCCCGCAGCATTTGGACACTCTCGTAAGACATTCACCAATGTTTCCTTTGCCTGCCCCATCAGTTTGTATGTCAATTGTAGCGTAGTTATTTAAGTCGAATTATCAGTGATGCCATTTGCTAATGCTTTGCAGCCAAAATTTCATCAAACTTACCAAATTACTTAACATCCCATTGTGTACCTGCCAGAACTCCAATGAAAGTCAAAAGTGACAATGTTTAGGAAACAGAAATAGTTGATTGAACTCATTAATAAAGATGCATCGAAAAAAATTCTCTATTACAGACATCTGAATCATGTGTTTACAGTCATGTCCCAATTTGTCTGTGTTGCATTTTCTTCTTCAATTTGCAATAATACATAATTTGCATAACAGCCTGTTCATTATCATGTCTAAATACAGAAAAACGTCACATGTGTATGCGATGTGAATAATATGAATTAGAAATAGTAAGTAAATAAATGCATACCTTAAAGAGAAATTATAAAAAGAATAAAATTACATATTGTTTCATGAAGCTTCGGCAATGAAAATCAGATTTACTTTTGGAAAGGGGCGGGGGGTGGTCGCGGCATAGTGAGGAATTGTAAAAAGGGGTCGCCGAGGAAAAAAGGTTGAGAACCGCTGCTCTAGTCAAATGTGAATATTCATTTGTTATGAATCTCACTGCTTTATTTTGTCTCTGTTCCAGTTTTTTAATGTTTTCTTGAGTTAATGGGTTAGGGTTTTATGTAGACATTGCTTTCGTCACTTCCCTCTAGATCTAACTAATCGCATCGCGTCGGTGTCTTCGCAACAGTTCACGAAGGTTACGATCGCTCCATTCTTACAGTGACTGCTGGGCCTAGTCAATAGGCTACGACAGTCATTGATACGGCCTCACACACACACAGCGTTTCCGACTGAGTGGAACAACCTGGTCAGAGATAGTCAACCTATGCGGCCCGCATTTTCATAGGCCCCGTGCAAATTCTAGGTGTAAATTATTATATTATAAAACATTATAACTTTTATATAATAACAAGGGTTTCCGTGGCCTCCTGATTTTCCAGGACCTCATTGAAATCTCATAAAATTGAAAATAGAAGAAAAAATCCTGGAAATCTAAAATATAATATGATGAAAATATTTTTAAAAATTGACAAAATTGTAATTTGAGTGCCAATCCTACGACCTAAAAGAAACCCGGCATTGTTAGCTTTCATTAAAATGTATTGCAACGACGAATCTATATTCTAATACAAAATCTTAATTTAGACATCATGCTTTCTCCTCACCCAAACTGGGCCCGCGCAATCACTTTAGCATAGTGCCCCGCAATTGTTAGGTCCGGCCCTGATTATCTTTATATTAAAAAACACATTATATAAAAAAATTGGCAAAACCATAGGTGTTTAGCTTTAAGCAGTTTGTGAAACACATTGCTATACACTTGCAGAACTGCGCAAGTCTTAATTCCCCATGGGCGCTGTATTGAGAACACTATTAGCAGCACGGACAAGGTAGACGGCCGCCATTCTCAGAATTTCCTTGTCTCCGTTCTCACCACGCTGACCAAAACATTCGAACAGCAAATACTCAATCGTTTCCTAGGTGGCAGCGTCGGCTCAGCGAGTCGATGTTTTCCTTACTTTTTGGTAAAGTAGGTTCCGACTGGCCAGTGTCCAGTTCAGAATCAGGCTTTTCTCTATCTAGCTGGTACCTTCCGTGGGACTTAGTGGGCACTTTCGTGTTTTTTCCATACCTCCCCCCACAACCATGCCAGTGCAACGTTAGAACCTGCTGTTCCATTGGAAGACAACAGCTGCGTGGAAAAAAAAAAGGGGGGGGGGTGCTGTTGTGCAGTCATCGTTCAAACTTTTAAAAAAGAAAATATTCGATCTCATATTAAATGTAATTGTATCTATTAGTTTGGATCAGTCATATATATATATATATATATATATATATATATATATATATATATATATATATATATATATATATATATATATATATATATATATATATATATATATATATTTATACTAGACATATGTTACCCGCGACCCGCGGGTCTCTATTTGCGCATTACTGTCGATATAGTCACAATTAAACGAAATAATAATGTAATAAGTAAAGCGAATGTGTCAATGTAAAAATAGTGTGAATGAAGCTATCAAATAAAAATAGCTAATAGGCTTAAATCCATTTTTTCAAATTAAAACATTTGCTTGTAGGCCTACATATATTTGATTTAAATTTGAGATAAGACTTAATTTTGTATGTTCATGTGTTAAAGTATAAAGTAGATCTTGAGGTAGACATAGATCTAAATCTACACTAATCTAGAGTTAAAAATTGGCTTTTATAGAGTTCATTCTGTGTTGCGCATGCGTGACCTTTTTTCATGAATGAATATAGGCCTATCTCAACACGGCTACGCAACTTAAGCGAACAGTGAATGAATGTATTAAAAATGCTTTAGAAAAACAAATTTGAATGTTAAATTGATTAAAATATCAAATGAATGGACAATAATTAGTATGTTTATGTGTTAAAGCACAAAAATATCTTTGTGAGTTTTAGACCTAGACCTAGGAATAGACTCAGTAGAGAGATGTGTTAATGTGTAACCAATTGGTAATGTCTAATGAAAGAATGTTCGCCAGGAAATACTGTCGTCACAGATATTAGGAACTAATTTATGTAAAAATTGCTTTTGAAACACAAAATTGAAGGTTAATGTTATTACATAATGAAATCAATGGATCTTCTTTTGTATTTTCATGTGTCAAAGTAAAAAACTTTGTGCGCAAAGTGTATTTCTTAAAATTAGATCTACGTCTAAATCCTTTCGATCTTTTCTCATGTCAACATTGTTAACCATGGCCTAGATCCATAAAATACTATAGCTGTAATAGAGTCGGACAACTTTTTTTTTTTAGGGTCTTAAGTTTGTTTTAGGGCTACAATACATACACTACGGTCTAAGTTAGTACCCAAGGAACATTCCTGCCTAGTTTTATCAAGATTGGTCAAGCGGTTTTGATGTTTTAAGTAACATACATACATACATACATACACCTCACATTCTACTTTATAATATAGATATATAAGTACATTTCTCATAGAGCTAGACTTACAATAATAAATCTGTGCGATTTGAAATATTTTTAACAATGTATTTCGTTTAGCGCAATTTCATGATGATTTTAGCATTCTCACTACGCTATGATCCTATCGCTTTTCTGGACCAGTTAAAATGGGTAGAAGGTGGGGGGGGGGGGGGGATAAGGGAAGGGGTATCTCGGTTATCGCTTTTTTACTTGTATTCATAAAAAAAGGGAGATACCTGAATTCATACTCTAGGGTTAAGGTATCCTCAGTCTCCTCAAGCCGACACGTTAACCACTGTGCCAGGGAGGAGATGCTTATGGTTTTATAAAAAGTAAAGAAAGTTCCCCTTTCAGACCTAAAGATCTATAAGGCAGATGATGTAAAAGTCATCTGTTTCTGTGGCCTACGGTTAACAAGGGTGTCATGTGGCCAGCACTACGACCAACCGCCTTTACTTTTCCCCAACTAATGTCAGGTACCCATTAGAGCTGGGTGGACTCAGAGGCACCCGAAGATCCCGGAATTAAAAATCCCAGTCTTCACCAGGATTCGAACCCCGATCCCCGGTTCGGAAGCCAAGCGCTTTACCATTCAGCCTCCGCGCCTCCATATGGTTTTATAGCTCTTTACTAACTTTTCTTTCTACAAACAATAAAGGAGACTAATTCAACACATAACACCACTTCAGTCAGGTTCAATTTCTTTCCCTAGCTTTCTGAGATGAAAAGTCTTTATTGTGTGTTGGTGTAAAGATTTAGGCAGTGTTAACTCTATTCTAGCTTGTTGTTTATAGTTGCACTTGGTCTGCGGTTTAGTTGCTGATCTAAATAATCTAAAAGATGGACTTTTCGTTTCCTAAAATAAACAAATATCTTTGTACAAAAACAAAACCTCTCTCAAGTTCTGAAAGTTAATAGCCAACTGCAACTATCGATTATTTTTCAAAGAGACCCATATCACATCGAAAAATTGATCCATTTGAATTCAATTACATTTAGTTCATGTGCATTGACCTAAAAAATATGTTTTTGGACTTTCATTATCAATGAGTTGGAAACATTATATCAAATCTATACATGACTTTTCATTATGCACACCTTCTGGCCATTGATATCAAGAGTTCAGCAACACATCCTGTCAAACTAGTGTTTCTAGCGGTTGTATGAAAACCACGCTTTATCGATATGTATCTTTAGTCTGGGTATAGAATTATTTAGCCGGGAATCGAAAGTGCCATTGACCGTTAAAACGGCACGCGAACCATATCCGGCCCTTGGCGCAGGGCTTCCGGAACTAGGAGACTTCTCCCCATTAGTTGTCAATGAAGCCTCATGGGATCAGATTTCACTGGGTTTTTAGCGATAACGAGGCCCCCGACAAAATTATGGGGTGTGTATTTATTTTCCGGACGGAAAAGGGCCGACGCCAATGGGCCAGACCTATCTGTGCATTGATGTCAAAAGTTATATCAACACAACAGAAGTGTGGCATGCATAGACGGGAGAGGCCGTCGAGGAAAATTTAGTCTCATTGTCATTACTATGTTGTATACATTTTATTTTGGACTTTTATTCCTGACACTGTCCAGTCCAGGTAATGAAGTTTGGTTACATTTTAATCGCAAACACTACAATAATTTTCTAGTGTTACCGTCACCGCACTCAGCTAGTCGGTCTATCTCTGTGCAGTTTATGTTTGGAATTACAGCCTTGTTCTCATTTTTTCCAAATGGAATAGAAAATGTTAATGTTGTATTTCATGAGATGACTGCCAAGACGCGGTGGCTGAATGGTTAAGCACTTGGTGCCGAACTGAGCGGTCCCGGGTTTGGATACTTTTTATTCGAAAAAAAAATTTTTAAAGGTAACTCTACGGCTTGACACTATTGAAATACTAATGCACATGACAAGACGAAGAAAGCGAGTGTACCTGATAAGATGATCTATTGACTTTCAGTTCTAGGTGAAAATTGCCAAGAGGTCAACTCGACTTACTGGATATGTGCGGACCAAGTGACTAGACCCAATGCGTCATCACTGTGTAGCAGTAAATATGGCTATATCTTGCTTCAACCCAGGCAACAGGCTGACTTTGACTTCTGGAAAAGTGACCTCTTTAGCAGCAAGAGTTACTGGATTGGCGCCATCAGGACAGATGTAAATGAACGTGAGTCATAGACTAAGACTAGACATAACCAAGACTTCAACTTAAGCTATTAAAATAAGTTAAATTAAAGCTTTTTAAATAGCGCTACTTTCACGCTTATGACGTAATAATAAATTGGAGACAAGTGTGCACCGTATTAGTAAGATTCTCTGTATATCGAAGACTATACAAATCTTTAAAAATATTTTAAATATACATTATCTTCACTGTTAATGAAAGACTGTGAATGTTTATGAATAAAAATATATTATTCAGTTTGTGGAATTTAAAAAACAACGTTGTCAATATGTTAGATCTTGGAAATAATACTATTATAATTCAACACAACGTACACGTTTTGGTACTATTTAGCTAAAGTTTATGTTTTATTTATAGTTACTGTTTAGCTCCTCCTTCGTGGTCGAAGATGAGCACATTTCGCATTTCCTATGGACTAAAAGATGGCTGTAAAGTCCAATCCTCGCTTTAAAAGGCCGGCGCATATGTGACATGGGTGGGTTTAGTCAGTTGCAGATAGGCCTGCTTATTCTCTCAGCTTTTTGTTGGTTCGGCGCTCTTTCGCCCTGGCCACTCTTCTTGCTTCAAATCTTGAGACTCCGAGACTCACAGCTTCACGCCATGAGGAGCGATCGAGAGCTAGTGCTTCCCCGGCCGTGAATGTCCATATCGCATTCCTTGAAGGAGCTCGATAGTTACGATAATGACGTTAAAGCAGAGAGCTTATACAAAGAAACTTTATATGCATAGACCTCCTGAGCTAGTATAGTGTAGAAACAAGTTTTTCTTTAATGGGTGGATAGAAATGTTTTGATCTAATATATAGACACTTGACAACTCTGTAGGTTTCCATTGGGAGAACTCGTCCATCGATGTCCCCATCGACTACTTTCGATCCGGCTCGAACCAGGATGCTAGAGTAAATTATTCTTGCGTCAGCTTTGAGCCTACCTACCTCGGTACAACTACTGTGAGTGGATATGCTTTAGAAGCACGCCAGTGTGACATTAGGAGAGGTAAAGACATAGATGAATATTCTATCATAAATGTTGTTTTTGTTTCTTTACTCTAGACGTGGAAAAAAGTGTGTGTATATACGTGTGAGGGAGGTAGTGCCAACCAAATGTAAAAAAAAAGTAAAGTTTTCCTTTCAGACCTTGAGATCTAAAGGGCAGATGCTGTAAAGGTCACCTGATTTTGTGGCCCACGGTTAACGAGGGTGTCATTTGGCCTGCAAAACGACCAACCGCCTTTTACTTTTCCCCAATTAATGTCAGGTACCCATTAGAGCTGGGTGGACTCATATGGGTTCTGTGCAGTTTAATGACGCCTGCTTCAAGGTTTTAGCATAAACAGCGGAGTTAAACAAGGATGTGTCTTGTTTGTTTTACATAATTCGGATGTTCCTTCAGAGTTGAAGATAGTTTACTTCCTAGTCCTAACCTCCCGTAGGACGACGGGGGATGGGAGTGGGCAGGGTTTGAAACCTCGACCGTCGATAAATCCGAACGACAGTCCAGCGCGCAAGACTCACGACCAGGCAGCTATCCTTGGCCCCAACTTCTCATCCACCACGCGTTTGAAAAATCCTCCAAAAGCACCTTTCTCCATTTTAGATTGGATGGCAAAATCTGAATATTACCAGAGGGCCAACATGAAAATCCAAATCACCTTTGTAATAGATAATCTACTAGCACATACATATGAGGAGCTGCAGTCACCAAGGTCCCGCTTCTCTTGGGCCTGTAAAGAGCATGGGCTAACTATTAGCAGCAATAGCAATTTTTTTAGCGCTTTATTTTTCTATCAAACAAAATGGATCGATTTCGATTTTTAATCTTGTGGGATCCTAAGTAAAATAATCTCTCTGCTAGCTGAGGGGTGGGGGGGGGGGGGGAGGGTGTTCGAGCAGACATCGCAGTGTAGACAGGGAATACAAGATTTTATTCACGTTGAGTTGTGTCTGCTTGCGCCTATATGTAGCCTGGAAACCTTCTCCGAAATACACAAGCCTACCAAATGCCCACAAGAGGGATTAAACTATATTGCACTGAGCGTGCTCTAGCAAAACTGAAAGCAACTTATCGAAAATTGCTCTTAGGATGTCAAGTGTATTATCTGTTCTGTCTTTTGAATCTTTTATGGTTGGATGTTATATTTATTTAAAAGTAACTATTTATAGTGTATTTGATATATGCATTCATTTTTTTTTTTTTTTTAATACTCTGTCTAACAGTTTTGATTTTGGTTTCAATAAAGTTGAATAACTTAAAGCAAAATTTAAAGTTCTATGTTTACCGAACTTTTTAAATTGTTTTTTTTTTTTCAGGTTACGTTTGTCAGAATCCACAAGGTAGGAAATCTCACCATGTACACTTTTGTGACCGCTGAATTGGTGTGGTAATTAGTAGTCGGCACTTGGCCTCCTTCAGACGTACACTTCGTGTTGTAAAATACTTCTTTATATGACTGTGAAGCCTCATTCTTGAGAGGCATTCCCGCCCACCTATAGCGCAGGTGAAGGTGGTATTAGCTTTGACTTTTTAAGAAGTGTTTGGCATGCTTCTCTTCCAGAGCTGAGGCCAACGCTTTTTCGCTGTGGTAATTACCGTTTTTATATAACTGCTGCCTTTAGGCGCTCAGTAAACACAACTCTGCCCGAGTCGGGTCTCGAACCTCGAGCCCCCTTCTTTCGACCACGCTTCCCACTATTCAATTCAAATTTATGTCTGTAAATGTGGATCTTATAGAGCTTTGTTTTTGTTTTTTTTTAAGTATATATATGCCATGGCGCTTACTTTAAATAATGAAATAGTACCATAACTTGTATAAATACATTTACAGATGCCAAAATCAACATGTTGTTAAATGTATCAACCCAAGCAATCAACATCCTTGAGACTACCTCTGTCACTACAGCCTCAGAGTCTAGAAACATCAGTGTCTCAGAGACGTCATCTTACGTTACAACAGCGACAAAGTCTTATGTCAACGGTATGTTACGGACATCCGTTAGTGTCATAAGTGGGTCAGAGGCAACATCTGATGTAACAGCGGTGACAGATTCTAATTGTAATAGTATTTCTGTGACTCCGCCTAGTGCTAGTATTATGTCAGTGACAACATCTTATGTGACAGTGGCACAATTAAATGTCAACAGTATGCCAGCCACACGAACTAGTGCCAACAGTATGTTGGTGACACCACCTAGTGCCAACACTATGTTAGTGACGCCAACTAGTGCCAGCAGTATGTCAATGACACCAACTAGTGTCCACAGTATGTCAGTGACATCAAGTAATGCTAACACTCCACTAGAACTCAACACATCAGCTGTAACACCAGCAACTACAAACCAAAACACCCTAACAGAATCTTTAACTATCGTATCTGATTCAAGGGAGACTAACGCATCTCGTGCAGGGGAGACAACTATCCAGCTTTTATCGTTTCGTCCGACTGAGACAGTTTCAAGCGCAATGTCAGTACAGCCATCACTCCAGCAGCAGTTCTCAATCTACCCCTTCCCTGCGATGCCCACACCATCAACAGCCCCAAACACCACAGACTACGCCCAAACATCATTCACTCTCGCCCTACCAACTGCCCCCCAACCAGCATGCCTTAGTTCCTGTCCAACAACACCAGCGTACACTACGGACACCGCCGCCACTGCCTCCGTCAACTCTACACCCACATCACCTCCCTACACCACCAAACAGGCTGTACAAACGTCAAAATATCTAAATCTCTGCAGCTGCAGGTGCACGCATGAAGCTAATCCAACATCTTTGTCACAGATCAGCAAGAAAGAAATTCTACTAGACATTAAAAATCAGCTACATGTGGATGTTAAGGTGAAATTCCATTAACTATATCTTTGTTATGCATTTTTCTTTCTATATAAAGAAAGATAATAAAATAATAATAATAATAATAATAATAATAACAATAATGCTGTTCCTTGATTAATAAAAAAGATAAAAACGCTACCATTATTGACATCGTCCTACCACTATCTCATAATTTAAGAAGAACTGAGCTGGAAAAACAACGAAAATATGGGAACCTTAGGCTTGGAGATTAAGCGTTTATGGACATTATCGATAATAACAATTGACTTCACAGATACCTTCTTGGTCCTTAACATTCCTAGGAACATTCTCGTTGCCTGTCAGGGGAAGGTACTGCTGCAGACCTGCCACATCACCAGAAAATTCCTTAGAGGGAACAGTTAAAGGGACTACGATGAATTTTGTTTCTTTTTAGCGAAACTCGACCCTGGCAGCGCCAGAGAATGACTACTCGTTCCTTTCTAACATAATAATAATAATAATAATAATAATAATAATAATAATAATAATAATAATAATACTCGTTCTTTTCTAACATAATAATAATAATAAGGCTTGTCTTCAAGTCTGAAGATTAATGAGGAGTGTAGTATTTCACGTGAATACACCGCCCCGTCTGTCACATATTTTGCCACATTCAGAGCAGGCATAACCATTGTCCGCGTGTGGTCGATATAAATTCTTTTTTTCGCCGTCTACGTCTGTCCTCGGCAACGAATTTTCTTTTGGTCTCTAATGTGTATCCTGCGGCTTGGGATCTCCAGCTGTCTTGTTATGTAGTCGCCTGCAGCCATGGGCTGTGTCAGTTAAATTGCTAAACATTATGACTAAATATGGAAATGATATGAAATTTTTTTTAATCTTTCAGAATGCTTCCTCAACTATCAGAAGATTAACTTCCGCTGAAGACAAAAGAAGGTCTGCCCAGATTTTGGGGAGTATTGGAGTGATAGTTTTAGTGACAGTCTTGGGTTGTATACTAGTCTTAGACTTTACTCGTTTAGTTCAGTGTGATTCTCGAAGTCAGGACATTTCTGTGAAAAAACACAGAAGAAAGAAAATGACCAAGAAGGCCTTGAAATAATATGCCATTGTAGAGATTTGTATTATAAAATAGTTATATGACACAATTTTATAATAAAAAAAAGACAAAGAGACTGAAAGACAAAGAAAGACAGAAATAGAGAGCGAAAGAAGGTAGAGAGAGAGAGAAAAAAAGAGTTGAAAAAGTACAGAAAGAGAGAAAAGAGAATTAAAAAAGAGTAGCGAAAGAGATAAAAAAAAACAACAGAGGAAGACACAGAAAGAGAGAAAAAGAAAATAAGAGAAAGAAAAAAGAAAGAAAGAGAACAGAAGGACAAAAAGAGAGAAAGAAATGGAGGAAAGAGAAACAGAGAAAAAGAGAAAAAAAAACAGAGATTAAGAGAGAGAGAAACATTGAAGAATAAAACAGATTGAGGAAAGAATCTGAAAATAGATCAAATCTCAAAACATCTCCTCCTGAGTTTTTGTGGACCACCGGTCTTTCTCTTACACGTTTGTGTTCATCACATGATACTTTTGGCCCTGAGCTTATGTTCAGAGATTCTCAAAATTATGGTAGCCACAGGACCATGGATATTGTAAGTGTCCATCTTCAATCTGTTTTAGAGCTATGGTCAAACGATGTCGCCCAAACAGAAGTTGGACCCTCTCCACGCAGTTGAACGGCAAGTGCCGATACAGTTTTCTAACCTGCGGCGTCACAAGCTCTGCCAGGGTGTAGCACAGTGTGCTTCAAGCTGCATCAGAGTCGCCGGCTCCTGATTTTTCCTCCGGGTTGACTCCCAAAAGACTTTCCTATGTTTGGGTAAAGCTTCAAGTAGTAAAGGTTTGAATCAGACTTTTCCATCTACTTGGGTGGTAGCGAGCCAAGGCTAACGAGCCCCTCCTGCTCAAAGCTTTCTAGTTTATAGGCCAGTCACTCGCCCTTCTCTTATTAAGGATAACAGCTCTGTTTTATACTATTGTAAATAATATTTACATCAATTTTTTTTTCAACAGTTTTTATAATTATACAAAAAATTTAATTTTCGAACGATAATACTAAAATGTTTTTAAGTGAAATTTCGCAACAGTTTAAAACTTCCAAAAATTTTTACAAGAACACGTAAAGAACCAGTTTGGGCCCCCTATTGGTCGTGGGCCTCTCTAAGCGTATACACCCATACGGGCCATGATTTCTATGCCACTGGTTGCGCGAAACGATACTGAACGTCTAGCCATTTTAATAAATTCTTTAAAGAATGGGGCCTGCATGCGGAAATACTCAAAGATGTATTCTGTTTCAGCAAAAGATCGTCTCTACCTCTAACTAAACTGAAATTATTTTTTTTATCCTCTGAAAACTTATAACGGTCAAACTAGAGTTCTCACAGTGTGGCCGAATGATCAGTAATTTCATTTGCCAACGATATATATCAACTGTCAAATGTCAAGGAAAATCATTAAAGCTGTTTTCGACAACCGTGCCCACCCCGGGTTTCATCCACCAAGGTTCAACCCATGAATTCGCAAACTAAACAAAGGAATACTAAAAAAAAATAAATAAATAAAGGAATTTATATTAACTAAAAAAAAACAACTTAAAGAATTTAAATTGATAAATCTTCTAAAAATATTAGCAATAAAAATATGAATAAAATAAATAGCTAAAAAACCATAAAATGAATGTGTAAAGTTTGAATGTGGCTACAAACACTCCGGTGTAATCCACATTTTTTTTAAAACCTATGTCTGAATATTTCAAATGATTGTGCCGTTTTCAGTGGAACCATTGTTAACCAATCTCATATCAACTCACTCTCTCTATCTCTTGTACGTTAGTTCTTCCACTTCCGCTTCTCGGATCAAATTAAAATTGTTGCGCCTTTATTCAATGTCCCTATCAAAGTATGAATCAATAAAAAAAAAATTAACCGACTATTAATTAAATAGTGCTAATTAATTCATTTTGTTCGGCAGCGAAAAACGGACATAAATCTTACAGTATTGAGACATGTGTCTTCAAATTCTCCTTAGCTAAGCTTGTTTTGAAGATTATTACGCCTTAGCCCCAAATCTCGTGTAGGAATATGAGGGATGGAATTTAAACTGAGAGCCATCGTGATTCCAGCCTGGAACACATATCACAGACTAGGCAGGGCACATCTTTTTAAACTGTCAATAAGATTTTAAAAAACTGCTTTTCCATTTTTTAAATAGCTCTATACAATTTTCCTCACGATCAATAAATGACCTGAGAACTCCTTTCTTTCCTTCGAATTGTTTTTTTTTAAACTTTCACGGAAATCAATTAAAGGTTGTCTAAACCAGAATAGCATTCCTTTTTTTTTCTATTTTGTCTGTAAGGACGCGTGCAGTTATTGACGCTTTTAGGTGCAGAAAAGTTCAGACAACAGGCACGTGAAAACGTGAACAAAAAAGAGATGCTAACGCTAAATTCGATCTAGATCCGAGCTCAATTTATATCCGCAAATATTTTCCTTTTTGTTCAGAGGTTGGTTGGTAGACGAGCCCATGTTTACTTGGTCAGAAACAATAACAAGGGCAGAAAAATTCAAAATTGACTACTATTGATAATAAATTCACCTGTTTTGAGACTATTCTCTGCAGCATAAGAATTTACATTCATGACGACAATTACATGCAAAAAGAGATTAATCTTTACAGATCAGGACATAAGATTAGTGTTAGAAATTAATTAGTCTTAACATGGTTTCACTGAAGATCCACGGAGCTATTTTATTGTACGCGTTTACTTCAGGTAAGAGACAAGTACACATAATACAATATAACAGTAACAGTTCTCCTTTAGGCAATGCGCTAATAGTAATATAAATTAGTGATATTGGCTGAGTGGTGAAGACTGGGATTTTGTAAAGGCGGTTGGTCGTTGTGCTGAACATTTTACTCTGCCAAGTCGTTGGTTAACCTGGCTGATTTAGGGAACCCATTGCATTCTCTAATGGCACTACAAACTATCAAAAACCACATTACCACCTTCCCTACAACAAGAAGAAAAGTATGAATTCGGAAATTGTTGCCGGTATTATTGTATTGGTATTTATCCTGGCGACGCGATACCACATGATACGAAGATATTTTAATGTTTGTATTATTACTAGAATTATAACATTGTTAATATTCAAATAAATGATTGTTATTTTTTCTGGAAATATGGTTCAGTGCTAGAATAGCGTAAAGGATAGTTTTTTAAATGATGATTTAATTGATGCTTAATCATGGATTATAGCTGTCATTCATGGCCTCAAGAACAGGGCCTTTTGTTTTGATGTGGTGTTGGAAGGCTATGCTGCGTTATAGTGTAGTAGTATATACATAATGTGCTAAATAAATTTGCTTATTAGATCATGTTTTAACATATATTTAACTTATATCCATATTAAATTCATTCTTTGATAAAATAAAAATAAACACTTTCTTTAAAATGTCTGTAGCTTGTATAACAGAAAACACTAAAATTAATAACGCAAATATTTTTATAAAATATTTAAAAAAAACAATAAAAAATTCATATAACTCATTAAAGTATGGAGAAGAAAAACCCCCTTAGATTATATAGCCTCCCCTGTTGTTTTTTTTACTATCAATAGTAAATAGATGTTCATCATCATCATCATCAAAATCCATTTGAGTCAGGGCTTAAGAAGCTCAAAATCTCTCTTGCAAAAGCCCTGCTGTCTTGCGTAGTGCATAAATGTCGCCATACAGGTCGAGAATAGATGTCAAACTGGTCTACTTTATGAAAAATGGCTTGCATATTTAATTTTCATAATTATACGCCATAAAGCAAAAAAAAGTAGACATTGCACTACAACTTTGCATGATCTAAATTAGTTTAAATTATCATGACATTGGATATTTCATACCTTTTGTAGTTTTTGAGATATAAACGGGACGCAAAGGAAGGACTGACCATACAAAACTAAAAGCATCTTTTTCCCTCCCCTTTCGGGGCCAGCTAAAAATAAATAAGCATCATCAAATCAACAAACAAATAGCTTACTGAGAAGAAGTAATTAACTTTTGTTTATTGTTCAGTTGTAGGCGAGGATTGCTATACGATCAACACGATCTACTGGGTGTGTCCAAGCGAGGTCACAAAATCTGAAGCAGTGTCTGAGTGTAGCAAACGCTATGGCTACATACTGCTTCAGCCCAGGCAGGCGACAGAGTTTAATTTCTGGAATTTTTTTCTCTCTAGCAGTAAGAGCTACTGGGTTGGAGCAGTCGGGCTGAGCGCGCTGAAAAGTAAGTAAAAGGCGAGGATTTAAATATTTTGTGAAGTGCTGTCATGTTGATGCTAAGATGGCCGTAACTCGAGACGGCTAGTATAATTAGACCGTTGGAAGTTTTTTTTCCCTTTACCTATCCCTTAGTCTGTTGGACCGTTGGGGCACCAAGCAAGACTCGTCGACCGTCTTTCTCCATTCCTCCCTGTTTTCTGCCTGTCTTCTGCCTTGTTAAGAACCTCTTTCAATGGCAGGCCCGTCCATTCTTTTATGTTGTCCTCCAATCGCTTTCTCTGTCTGCCTCTTCTTCTTTTTTTCCTGGTACTGTTCCCTAAAGGAAGGTCTGAAGTTTAGTCATCTCTAAATGCAGAATTGTTATAAAACTTTGAGCACATTCTTTTAAAAAAGTATTGTTAGTTGTACGTCCGATATATCGAACGTTCGCTGCGGAGGACAGACGTAGGAGGCGATAAGAAAATCTGATTAGACCACCAGTCGACAATGATTATGCTTGCCCTGGATGTGGCAAAGTCTCAAAAGTCACGGCTGGGGCTGCGTAGCTATGGGAAATACTGCATTCCTCATAAATCTTCGGGGTGGCAGACAAGCCTTATTATTATATAGATATAAATTTTACTTATCTGACCTGCAAGAAACGAATTTCTAAGACTTGGTATCGTTAGGAAAGTCAAAGTCGTTGGGAAAACCCTAACACGTGATGGCTATGCTTCTTAGTCACGCAGGACTAAACAGTATTTAAATTTTAATAATCTGGGAAAGCGGAAACTTATTACTATTATTATTATAGCTTTTATATTGCGCTACTTTCATGCTTATAGCATGCTCAGAGCGCTTTGGTCCAATCTCATTTGTGGATGCACTTTCGATACCCTTGTACCTTAGCGAACTGATTGCTCCACATGTCCCCGAGAGAGTCAAGCGCTCAATGGACTCAACGCTTTTAATGGTGTTACGTTTCTCCCTCAAAAGTTACGTCTGCGGGCTTATTCAGTGCACGGACCAAAGGCTTGAAACTCACTCCCCATTGATCTCAGACAGACAAGATGCTACACTACTTTCAAGAAGAACATTAAGACCTATTGTTTAAAACTTGTTTAGATTAGTTTGTCATTTTAGCTCTCGTGTTTATGTTTGTAATGTTATTACAGCGCCTTGAGCCTACATTTTGTTTGTTAACAGTGCTCTATAAATTATATTATTATTATTATTATTATTATTATCCCTAATACTGATCACATTAACTTTTCGTTAACAGCTTTAATTCATAATTTAAGAGAAAAAGGCACACAACGTAAAGAAAAGTTAAGCCGCCATCTGCAAGACAAAGTGTTTATCAGCGTTACTTATTGCAAATTATATAGGTCACAGTTGGTTCTTCAAAGTCGTTACATCTGTACGCATCCTTAATCTCTAAGATAACTCCTTAATTTAAGCATGGCTCTCTGTATACAGGTTACGCCTGGGAAGGCACGAACAGCGCTGTTCCAAGCACCTATTTCCCTAATGGTATTCCTAGTAACATAGGTGTATCTGACTGTGTTAGTTTTGAGCGGCTAAAATTGGACGGTGGGGACGTTTATGGATTGCTTGGTGGATCCTGTACGCAATCAAAAGGTAACTGTGTATTTTATATACCAAGCTATTTTGGTAATTACAATTTAAACACACATTTATATGTAAGATATCGTGTCTGATGGTGAGGAGGCTAGAAATAACATGATCATAACGAGAGTTTAAATTAAACACAAACTCAGACCCATGGGTCATACATTTGGTAAGCAATACAGGTTTCACTATTTCCCCTTACGAATATCAGAACATACGAAATACAGACTGTCATCAATTGCTAACATATCTCCCTCCATATAAAACAGACTTGTACGGAGCGAATGTGTTGCCAATGTGATTGGCGTTACGCTTGGTATAATATAGTTAATATTCATATTATATACATTCAATAAAGATACGCCTCAGCGTGACCCTGGCCTAACTGATGTGAGTGAATGATCATCTTACTGTGGCTGGACATATGAACAAGAAGATTGGTGAATGGTCAATCTCTAATTCATGGCCTATGGAAAAATATCACTTCGCTGGCACAGTGGTTAGTGTCTTGGCATGAGGAGGTCTTGAGGCCCACAAATTTGAATTCAAGTCGTATACCCTTTTTTTAAAAAATAAAATGCTTTTAAAAAAGAACACGGTAACTCAGATACCCTCTTTTTTCTCCCCCCCCCCCCTCTTTTTTTTCCCCCCAAAGTTCTTAGATCAGTGACAATTGAACACTGAGCAAGGTAGAAGATTGAAATATTGCTAAGAAAAATTGGTAAACATAAAGAACATATTTACTATTGTTAGTCGAGATCTATTTAAATATTTAATTACATGGCTGATCAAAACTAATTGATATGATTACACTTGATATAAGCTTTTTTTTTTTTTTTTTCTATTTTTCTTGTTTTAAGTTTAAATTTAGATCTGTTACATGGCCGAATAATGAGCAGAAATGTTGTTTCTATCATTTTCAGCATTTGTTTGTCAGAAGCCATTGGGTAAGATTTCATGATGTTAATTATTTAATTACAATCTCATAAACATTATTGAATCGTAAAAAAAAAATATAAAACCAGATTGAACTATTGATTAAGAGTTGTAATGTTTTGTTTTGTTTTTCTTAACAAGTATTAGTTTTCTTTTTTTTTGTTACCGTTTTCTTCTAGACACGACTTCATTCACCACAACGCCATCCCAAACAGCGCCCTCTACAACACAATACTCTTTAAGCAATAACATTTTGTTACGTTTTGTGATGTGTTCAAGTTATCTTTACGTTCAGGGATATTCTAAGTTCTAAGACCTTAGGGTTAACCTCTGAGAAATGAGCTTGCTTTTGACACGGTTCTTAAAGTCAAGTAAAGTATCCCTTTCAGACCTTGCGATCTATGGGGCAGATGACGTAAAGGTCATCTGTTTCTGTGGCCCACGGTTAACGAGGGTGTCATGTGGCCAGCACAACGACCAACCGCCTTTACTCAACCCCAACTAAAGTCAGATAACCATTAGAGCTGGGCGGACTCGCAATTCAAAATCAAAGCCTTCACCAGGATTCGAACCGAGAAGCCAAGCGCTTTACCACTCAGCCACCGCGTCCCCTGCTTCTTAAAGTGGCTTCTGTAAACTCATATGACAGTGTTGAGACTGCCTGTCACTTCTTGTTAGTGAAAAGAATCTTTGTAAACATACTAGTTCTCCCCCCCCCCCCTCTCTTGTTTTTTCGTGGGGTGACTATCCGCAGAAATAAGAGAGTGATCTTTCCTTTACTTCTTGCTCGTCCAAACTGTTGAGCGAAGAAGAGAATTATATAATATGTAAATCTTAGGTCTGATAGCATTAAAATGACAGTATCGAAACGTTACCAAATGTAATTAAACGTAACATCTTAACATTTTAATGCAAAGCGTACGGGGTTATATTTTAAATTACATCGAAATATTGCAGGCAAAAAAAATGAGCTTCGATCTATCATCCTAATCGTCCCAGGTTCGAAACCCCCACCCCTTCCTGCACCATATTCGCATTTCTCTGAAGTTCTGAGGGAGATTCGAGTTAGAATTCCGAAAGAATACATGAAACAATTAAAGCATGTAAAGCAATAGATTTTTATAACCTAATAGAGTTTTAAAACTTACGGATAAGACCCTTAGATTTATCGGACTTTGACAAAACCACACATTCTTTCAGTAGTCCTTTTCAAACAATGGAATGCAAAGTGCTAAGAGTGTCTTATTTAGTCCCTTTCTTGAGTTTTTATAAAAAAATTGTATTTTAAGAAATAAAAATTACCATTTTTGTTTCCATTTCAGCAATACCAGAAAGTACCAACACTAAAACACCGTCTTCTCTAGACGCCATTTTATTCATGACAGAATCCGTGTCACTGACCCCCGATTCGACATCGGAAGTACAGCTAGCAGTGTTAAGACAGTCTGACACATCTTATTATGCAGACGAATCGTCAATAACAAATGTTGGGTCTCAGACCACGATAATGAGGAATACGAATATAAGAGATAACAAAAACGTATTGATCTTTACATCAATAACAAATGAACCTAGTTCAACCTTATCAACAGATAATACATATGCATCTGAACCTAGTTCAACTTCAACAACAGAGAATATATATAAATCTGAAGCTAAATCAACCTTATCAACAGAGAATATATATGCATCTGAGCCTAGTTTAACCTTATCAACAGAGAATATATATGCGTTTGAAGCTAGTTCAACTTTAACAACAGAGAATATATATGCATATGAACCTAGTTCAACTTTAACGCCAGAGAGTATATATGAATCTGAAGGTAAATTAACCTTATCAACAGAGGATATGTATGCATCTGAAGCTACTTCAACTTTAACAACAGAGAATATATATGCATATGAAAGTATTTCAACCTTATCAACAGGTTCTCAGGCTAGTTTTCCAAAATTATCAACAGTCGCACCATCTGAATTGTATTCAACCCTATCAACAGTTGCAAAATCGGACCCTAGTCTAGCCTTGCCAACAGCAAATGCTTCCGAACCTGGTCTAGCCATAACTATAGACGCAAAATCAGAGATTAGTCCAATCTTATCAACACTATCAACATCTAGTTCAACCTTATTTATTAATACAACTGCTGAACTAATGCTTATCTTACAAAGAAACACGGAAACTCAACCTAGTAAAACTATACCAATAACGGGATTATCAGAACCTATTCAAACTATACCATTATCGGGATTATCGGAACCTAGTAAAACTATACCATTATCGGGACTATCAGAACCTAATCAAACTATACCATTATCGGGACTATCAGAACCTAATCAAACTATACCTTTATGGGGATTATCGGAACCTAATCAAACTATACCTTTATCGGGACTATCGGAACCTAGTAAAACTATACCATTATCGGGACTATCAGAACCTAATCAAACTATACCTTTGTCGGGTTTATCGGAACCTAGTGAAACTATATTAATAACGGCATTATCTGAACCTGGTCAAATATCAGTAGTCTCAACATCTGAAACTATACAATACTTATCAGTTACTGAAGTATCTGAACCTAATCCTTACTTATTAACAACAAGAGTAACTGATTATCAAGCAGCATTATCTTCAAACCTGATGTTAGAACCTAGTTCTTCTTCATTATTAATCCAAGGTTCGAAACCCAGCGAAACCTTCTCAACGCTGACGTCTTCTCAATCGAGTGTGTCCCAAACAAATCCCAGTGTAACACGATCTCTGGAAACACTGACGTCTTCTCAATTGAGTGTGTCCCAAACAAATCCCAGTGTAAGACAATCACTGGAAACGCTGACGTCTTCTCATTCGAGTGTGCCCCAAACAAATCCCAGTGTATCACAATCACTTGAAACACAGACGTCTTCTCAATCGAGTGTGTCCCAAACAAATCCCAGTGTATCACAATCACTTGAAACACAGACGTCTTCTCAATCGGGTGTGTCCCAAACAAATCCCAGTGTAACACGATCACTGGAAACCTTGGCAAGGACTGAATCCATTACAGCATCAGAGGCTGTGAATACTGAGTTGACAACGTTTCATCACTTATCATTAACAACATCCTCATCATTTCAACAATCAACTTTAGAGTACCCCGGTACATTAGCAACTACGTCTTCGATGTCACCCAACACCAACGTATCAACCCTATCAACAGACTTGTATTCAAGCTCCGTACCATCATACACCGCAACAGCCGCAGTTACTCTACAAACCAGCGAAGAGTCGACCACATCAACACCCACCACTGCAGCCAACATCAAATCTTGCATGTGTTCATGTCGATGCAACAGCAAGTCGTCTCGTCTATCAACTTTAACACAAGTGAACACTCAACAACTGGTACAGGAGATTCAAACCCAGCTGCACGAAGACAAAACGGTAATAACATGCATGTGTTTAGAAATAGTAGATCTATTTGACCTATGCCCCACTTTAATGTTAATTTTTTAAGCTTAATAAAATAAAGAAAGTACTTTTTCTAGTTATTAGTTAGACATTGTAGAGCTGTAAAAACGTTTTTTAAATACTCTCCACTTTTACATGTCGATAAATTATGGGGGGGGGGGGGGGGGGGGGACAACAGTGAATATGTCCAGGGCCGGTCCTAACATTTGCGGGGCCCTAGGCGAAACTGATTACGCGGGGCCCAGTCTGGGTGCGAATAAGGATAATGAGTGAAAATTAAAATTTTGTATTCGAAAAATAAATTCGACTTTGAATTTTATTCATTCTTTACTGAGTACAAAATTGCGTTAAAATTTAATTTACTTTACGAACTTTGCAACCTATGGCATATTTATATGCCAGTGACTATAAAAGTAAATAAAGTATGGAAACTTCTGATTAAAGTGAAAATTCGCCCAATTATTTTCATTTGACAATGCCTTTTTTCTTTTATCGCTCGTAGGATTGGTGTTTTTCCATAATGAATGACACCCACAAAAGACAATTTTGTTTATTTTTCAGGAGATTTTTATGAGTTTTCAGATTTTAATAAATTTAGGAAATTTCCAGGAATTTTTCGTATATATTTTGCAATTTAATAATTACTCCTAGAATTAGCGCGGGGCCTGTGTAAGCGCGGGACCCACTGCGACCGCATAGGTTGCAGTGGCCTAAGACCGGCCCTGAATATGTCATCACTTTTACTTAAGACTCTACAAAGAATTTAAAACTACAATACAAATATAGCAGAATCTGGGCCCCACAGCTTCAGAAACGCTGAGCTACTGTAATAGATTAAAACAACATGAGCTTCAATAAACACAATGATTTTATTAGTCTCTATTTATGTTCTTTACTCCAGCCACTTGTTCTCTAAACTGACCTCCTTTTACACACAGTCCTGACACCCCGCTGTTCACTCAATCATGTACACTCATGGTCCACTGGTCATTTCATACACAGGCACACACACTGCACTACCAGCCACTCAAAACACACAAAAACACACTTACTATCGCAGCTACTCGTATCAAACCAAGAAAGTCTGGAAAATAAGAACCATAACCCAATTTAAGTTTGAGACAAAGAATGCAGCGATTTAACTTTCAAATGTTCCATAATACATGTATCGATATGTTTTTTTTTTTTTACAGAATTTATCTTCAACTGTCAGAAAATTGACGTCTGCTGAGGATATGAGAAAGTCTGCCCAGACTGTAGGAAGTCTTGCAGTGGTTACTTTAGTGATAGTCTTTAGCAGTCTAGTACTTTTGGATTTGACTCGCATAATTCGGTGCATCAGTAGACAATCTACTGACAGGGAAGACCACTCTGAAACCCTTAATAATGACACATATAGTCAATACACTTATCGTTCTTTCTAGTTAATGAAGTATTCATTGTAAATAGAAAATGGCGCTACATAAACAATGTCTGTGTGTGTGTGTGTGTGCGTGCGCGCGTGCGTGTGTGTGTGTGTGTCTTAGTGTGTATGTGTGTTTGTATGTGCCACCCTAGCATGAGAATGACGGAACGCTTGATCTGAGAATCTGGGATTGTTTACTAATTTTATAAAAGACAAGAACCCAGGGGTTCTCAGCCCAGTGGGTCGCGACCCCCTTGGGGGTCGATTGACGATTTGTCAGGGGTCGCCTAAGAAAATATGGATTGTTTTTTTTGTCTATTCTTCTATTGCTGTATGTGTGTGTGTGTGGAGGGGGTCCGGCAGAGTGGGGGATTGTAAAAAGGGGTCGCCGGGCTTAAAAGGTTGATAACCGTTGCAATAACCAATACAGGTTGACTAGTTTCATATGTTTACTCTAGTATTGTGATGCCAGCACAATCCACTCATTGAAACATGTAGTAGATGCAGGGGAATGCTGTCAAGGTGTAAATGTTTGTAAAATGTTTGGCATGTTTCGCATGTCCCTTCAAATTCGATGATAATTTCATCCTAGCCCAAAACTCCTGCAGGAGGCGCGGTTGCTGAGTAATAAAGCGCTTCCGAATCGATGGATTCCAAGGTTCGAATCATGCTGAGGACTGGGATTTTTAGAGCACCTCTGAGTCCACCCAGCTCAAATAGTGGAAAAATAAAGGCGGTTGGTCGTTGTGCTGGCCACATGACACCCTCGTTAACCGTTGGCCATAGAAAAAGATGACTCTACATTATCTGCCCTAAAGCTAAACCCCCTGCAGAACAACAGAGAAAGGCAGCGGGCAGCCACCATCAGAATCGATGACCTTTGGTAGAATCAAAACTGATTTTAGGTTGGCCTTCTCTGTATATGAAATAAAACTCTTGATCAAATGATTGAATAATGAGCCTACTTTATGTTCTTATCATTTTGGGAATAAAGTAGGGTGGACCCTAAAATCCCGAAATTCAAAATCCCAGTCTTTACCAAGATTCGAACCCAGGAGCCTAGGTTCAGAAACCAAGCGCCTAACCACTCAGCCACAGCACCACATAATATATAAATATGTATGTAAATGTAAAGATGCATGTGAATAAGGTTTACATTGTTTAATATGCATTAATATACAAGTCCTTTGACAATACAATAAAATATGCATGTGTTTACAGAGCTAAATAGATTTTATTTTTATTCTTATTTTAGTTGTTTCCTCTCACTATTGATTTGCATAGGTAGGGCCGAGGGAGAGGTGGAAAGCAATACCTACATAACAACAGTTTTAATAATTCAATGGCACCAACAAAATCATTTACATTTCTTGGAACCTTTGGGCTTCCATAGGAAATATAGACAGATCATTCCGAAAGAATCCAAATAATTTCGTTCGTCTACAACAGAGGACAAAGTTTGGGCAGTTTATGAACAATTTCAACGTGAACTGTTGTGTAAACCGTAAATTAAGTTAGTGTCTTATGTGTTGTTGGCAATGTAATCTCTTCACTACTGAATAAACATAAAAAAATACTATACTAAAAAAAAAATACTTACAAGAGTAACCCCTTTAGTAAAATCACTAAATTTAGAAAGCCATCAGGACAGAAGACTTGAAAGTAAAGTAGCAATTATACATAAAACACTGAACCATAATCTTCAAATACAAAAACAAAAATTTAATAAAATACTCAGGAAGACACAAAGATAAAGGCACATTCCTCGTTCCTTATGCTAAGACAAATTTGTACAAATGCTTCTTCTTCCCTAGTTCTATTACATGGAATGGGTTGCCTGAGCTAGCTAGGACAACCAGTGACCTGGCAGAATTTATGTCATTGGTTATATGAATGACTAAGATAAGATAAGATTGAATGAATGCACAAAATAATAATAAAAATGAATACTGATCCGACTAAAACAAAGAAAAAAACTAACAGTAACACGATGAGTACTAACAGTAACACGATGTGCACTAACAGTAACACGATGTGCACTAACAGTAACACGATGTGCACTAACAGTAACACGATGTGCACTAACAGTAACACGATGTGCACTAACAGTAACACGATGAGCACTAACAGTAACACGATGAGCACTAACAGTAACACGATGTGCACTAACAGTAACACGATGTGCACTAACAGTAACACGATGTGCACTAACAGTAACACGATGTGCACTAACAGTAACACGATGAGCACTAACAGGATGGGCACTAACAGTACCATGATGGGCACTAACAGTAACATGATGTACACTAAGAGTACCGTGATGGGCACTGTCACAGTGTTGAGTGTGTGAGAGTTATTAATTAGTTTCATAGTTGTTATCAAAGCTCACCGATAGACTTGACAGAGACCAGACAAAGGTTAGGGCAATGTCAGTTAGGTGTTTGTCTTGTAGAGAGACTGATATGTGGGTCGGGACAGACACAGACAATTATTAATGTTAGTTTAGGCGTATGCTAGATACTCAGCCTATATAGAGTAGAGTTTGGGGCAGTCGGGACACAGCGCCATGTAGTGTTAGCAGGGGCGTGTGTCGTATGCTAGGCGTTTTCTGGTGAACGACATACAGACATTGGGAGCAAGTCGCCGAGGCTGGCTCGCGATCTTGGCTCCAAGAGGTGTGAGTTGTTTGCCAGAGACAACATGTAGGAACTAATTCTTAGGGACCAGGGTAAGAAGAAATGTTTTTATTAGTTATATATCCAGCATTAGATGTTAGTAGATTATGAATAAATAGAATGGCGCTTTACTAGTTGTTAGCGATATTTTTTATTATTTGTCTATTTTGAGTGACAGTCTTCGTGACACTCTGACAGTCTGGGTAGCAGTCTTTAGCATGAGGCAGTCTAAGCGTAGAGACACTGAATAGATTTTAGCGACAGTGACGTAGTCACCTTTACAAAGAGCGACATGCAGTAATTGACATCAGATGACATGGACAGCGGTACTGAACTCTGATGCAGTCTGCGGCGTTGGATCCAGTGCATGGAGGATGGAGTAGCCGTGATGGTCTGATTGGCATGGGTGATTAATTGCTGTATTATTGATAATGTCTTTATTGTTTATTATGTTAACAGATATCTTAGTTTTATTAGTACATAGTATTGAAGCCACTTGTCTTATGTTATTAATTTTATGTTATTCATAATATATGTTTGTAGTTATCAATTCATTTCATCAATCTATCGTTACATTTATTACATTATTTTAAAGTGGCCATCGATGCCCTATTTAGAACATTATATATTAGTTTTAATTAGAGAGTTTGGCTTTATTATGAGTATTCATTATGTGGTCATTGATGTGACATTGTTGTCATTTGTTTAATTTATATACATTCAAAGTAATTACACGCACCAAACGTGAGAATCATGGCTAGATTAAAAGAGCCAAGATTATGAAGTGAGTGGGTTCGTGACAGGCACTAACAGTACCATGATGTGCACTAACAGTACCATGATGGGCACTAACAGTACCATGATGGGCACTAACAGTACCATGATGGGCACTAACAGTACCATGATGGGCACTAACAGTACCATAATGGGCACTAACAGTACCATGATGGGCACTAACAGTACCATAATGGGCACTAACAGTACCATGATGGGCACTAACAGTACCATGATGGGCACTAACAGTACCATGATGGGCACTAAGACGCAGATTTAAGAAATAGGAGGGAAGCTGTGACATTGGGCGCTAATAAGGTTTTCCACTCAAAGGTCTGCAACTATCAGTCGAGAAACCTGGTTGTGTGGGAAAGCTGACGCTTAAAAGTCAAGATAACTCTACTGACTTGAATTTTTTATATATTTTGGGGAAGGGGGGTGAGGTCAGCTAGGCTATGTAGAGATTTCGGCGATTTCTCGTTATTAAAGTCCAGGACGTCATATCGTATCTATGAGTCGCCATATTTTCTTTTCATTCTTCTATCACTAACTCTCTCTCTCTCTGGCTGCATTAACGACAAAATACAATAAGAGAAAAAGATGAGAAAACGATATGGGAAAATATGGAGGTGAAATAAGGAAACCTAAACAGAAAAAAAGTTAGCAAACGAAAAGAGGAAAATTGGAAGAGATTTTAAAATAGACACAAAAATAAAACAATGTCAAGGACACTCAATTGAAAGATAACTTTGTCAACAAAAAATATCTCAAGACTAACTATTGACCTTCCTGTCAACTCTGCAACATTAGCTGCAAATTTGTTTAGACATGAGTTTCTAATTGTCAAGTCTGCAAAACATTTTTATTAATAGCATTATTGAATTGTCTTACGATAGTTGCAACGAAGTAGTCTTATAACTTCCCTTTCCTATCTATGAACTAAATAAGTGAGTTAAACAGGTGACAAACTATGTGACAAATTATTTTTTCTCCAATCTCCAACATATTTTAAAAGCCTAGATATTTAAAATTAGTTTTACGATTGGACCGATTTCGCTAGAAGTGTATAGATTGCACCAAATGGTTATTGCCTGTGTTAGTTGATAGTGAGAAAGTAGACCGCGAAAGACTTCGCTGTCGCCTCGAGCTTTCTCATGTATATGTATGTAGATAGTTTCTATATGTTGTATACATATGTTTATATGCTGTGTCTCTAGATTAGTATTTTGTGAATAAATGTTTGTATGTTGAACATATATGTCTGTATGTTATGTATATACGTTTGCATGCTCAAAATATTTTTTGCATGATGAAAGTATATGTTTGTTTGTTGAACATATATGTCTCTATGTTATGTATATATGTTTGCATGCTGATGTTATGTTTGTATGTTGAACATATTTGTCTGTATATTTTATATATATATTTGCATGCTGAAAGTATATGTTTTTTTTAACAAATATGTCTATGTACTATATATATATATATATATATATATATATATATATATATATATATGTTTGCATGTTGAAGTTATATATTTGTATGTTGTGCATATATCTTTGTATGTTGAACTTATATATTATATGTGTATCTTGTGTGTATATTTCTTAATGTTGTGCGAATCTTTTTGTATGGAGTTTCTATATGTTTATAAGTTGTGTATTAATGTGTATATATATTGTGCATATATTTGTATAATGTGTCTTTATGCTTACATGTATTTGTTTGTAGTGATATGTTTTAATGGACCTTATTCACCAATCGTACACAAACAACATTTAGTCACTAGATAATATTGATAAAACAACGGGAAAAAAACTGTCACGTGATAACCATCGTGTATTTATTATTCCTCGTCCCATATGCTAGGACAAATTTGTACAAATACTCCTTCTTCCCTAGTGCTATTAGAGTATGGAATGGGTTGCCTGAGCTAGCCAGGAAAACCAGTGACTTGGAGGAATTTAAATCATTGGTTAATATGCATGACTAAAGGCTTGACGTGTTAGGACGTAATCATCTTCTTTTTTGAAGTATCGTCTGTATTATATAAGATAAGATAAGATCGTAATCGGTATAAAAGAGATAGAGAATCACGTGGCTAAATGTTGTTTGTTTACTATTGGTGAATGAGGCCCATTGTTAAATAACACTCACCCATTATCCTGAGGCCGCTCTCTATAATCCAATATAATCCAATGAAAATGAAATAATAATCCAATGAATGAATAAACTAAAACAAATAATCCACTGAATTCACATTAGAAACAAAATCCAATCCAACGATGAATGTCTGGTCTTCTATTATTCCTTAGATTTTTCCCCAAAGAAATAAGGTACACAGTTTAACACTTCGCTCTGTTAGTCTACACACCCATGTGTTCATAACCGCACGAGATTGTCACACATCCACAAACTCATGACATCATTTTGACCAGTCTGTAATTGGCCAGTAAAAAAAAAAAGTAGACTTTATAAAAAAGATTCTTAAAACTTAGTCAAGGCAATAGAGCATGTTTACAGATGTATGTGCAGGATATATGTTGTATGTTGTGCTTATGTCTTAAGTTATGCAGATAACTTTTATGTTTTGTCTATATGCAAAGAGGCTAAGGGGTAAACCGTTTGGCTTCCAAACCAAGGAGTACCAGTTTAAATCCAGGTGAAGACTGGGATTTTCAATTTCGGGATCTTTAGGGCATGGATTCCACACTGCTATAATGGGTACCTGAGAGTCGGTTGGTCGTTGTGCTGACCACATGACACCCTCGTTAACAGTAGACTAAGAAACATATGTTCTGAATGGAGAACTTTACTATATATGATATATGCATTGGCGTCAATTTAGATGCGGGGGTTGGGAGCGCACCAAATAGCCCCCACCAGAAGGTCACGATCAAGTGGTAAAAATGCACTTTTTCAAAAAAAAAAAAAACTTTTTTTAAAAAACCAAAATAAGGGACGTTTGATTTATGCTACTTATTTACATACAGCACTGTAGTGCTCACTTCACTTTTATATGCATCAGAGTACTGGACCTTATAGTCCTGCTACATCAAAAAGCTTAACTCCTTCCTCTTACGCTAAGGAAAATTCACAAGGTACATTGGTCTGAACACATACCAGATACTGAAATCCAACAGTTGTCCAACATGCCCAGTATCAATGCCACAGTAAAAAGTTCCCAACTTCGATGGGTGGGATTTAGAGTCCGCATGCCAGACAATCGTCTTCCCAAACGACGTCTGTACGGGGAGTTGTGTGTAGAAAAGCGCCCCTCCTTGGGGTCAATACAAGCGCTATAAAGACACCCTTAAGAGCTCCTAGAAGGAGCATGATATAGACTTTCACGGCTGGGAAACACTAGCTCTCGATAGCTCCTCATAGCGTGAATCTGTGAGTCTCGGAGTCACGAGATACGAAGCAAGAAGCGTGGCCACGGTGAAAGAGCGCAGAACCAACAAAAAAGTTGTGAGAAGAAGCAGGCCAATCTGCAACTGACCAACCTTACCCACGTATGCGGCCCGCTTTTTAAAGCAGAGGAATGAGGCTCTTGAGTTTGCCAGCAGCTATAAACTCACTGTAGCTAACTACTAATAATAGTTCAACACAAACCATCCAGAACAAGAATGTGGCACCCACAAGATACAAAAAAACTCGCGCACATATCGACTATATACTGTTTCCTTTAAGGTTTAATGCAACAAAATAATTAATTACCAGTAATTACTAATAAGTTAATTTCTTTTCTATTGATTCGTGTTTTGTTAGATACAAAAAATAAATGTGTTTCAACTTGATCTGAGAAAGGGTGTGGGAGAAATAACATGTTCAAACTTCGGCGCAGAGTGGTTATATAGGTAAGTCAAGTAAAGACTAAGACTAAGACTAAAACTGCTTTATTGATCCTTACGGAAATTTGTTGTGATTACAAGGACTCTTTTCTCATATAAAGACAACACAACAGAAACATACACATGAATACAACAGACACAACATAAAGAGTTCATTCAGCGACTACACACAGGTATCTTGGTGCTTTTCATGTTCCCTGATCAAGGAATGGCGGTGACAGATTCTGACCAAGTGAGGTACGAACGAGTTTTTGTACCGCTCCGTTCTTGTTTTCATTGACAGCTGTAGTCCACTTAGCGACGACCTGACGTAGTTCTGATGGAGAGGGTGGCCGTTGTCTTCCAAGATTTTTTCGACTTTCCTTAGACACTTTTGTTCAAAAAGTTCCTTTAAAGTTCCCCTTTCAGACCTTGAGATCTATAGAGCAGATGACGTAAAGGTCATCTGTCTCTGTGGCCCACAGTTAACGAGGGTTTCATGTGGCCAACCCAACTACCAACCGCCTTGATATAAGCTTGTTTAAAAAAAAGTAAAGAAACCCACCAAATGAGCCCAAAAAAATCATAGAATAATAGGCATGAAAGCCCAAAATCTGATGGCAAAGAGCTTAAAGAGATTAATTTCAGATATTTAAATACCAAAAAAGAAAAGATACATAGAAGAAACTATAATAAAAGGGTAAGAGCAGATAACTTTTTGTCACTTTGAAATTTATCTTCCACTTAATTTCACATAGCTTATTTCCAACTCGCAATATTGATTGTTTTTTTTTTTTTGTTTTCAATGAGACTCCTGTTAATTATTGACGAAGTTCAATTAAGTTTTATTTAGCTCACAAGTATTGGCAACACCTGAAGTACACTAGATAAAAAAAAAAGCTTTTCAAATTTAATTAGCTCAATGTTTGAAGTTTTTAAAAACCCATACAAGAGTTTAATTATGTATAAGACACCTTCTTTGTTGACTAGAAGATGGCAATACAACCATTCAGAACATATGGTAGTTTCTTGTATTTGAACAACACATTTATAAATATGCAACACTGTCTTCTAATGTCGAGGTTAAACATTCTAGTCGAAGTCTGCATGTACACATAAACGATCATAGGCCTCCGGGAAGATGAGTGTCTTCTGTTTCATGGCGACAGTATTTTATTGTGGAGCCTGTCTACTAACCCTGTACCGCCCAGGTAATGAGTTTATTTTTTTTTAAAGAAAAAGATATTCACTTAATTGATTTGCTGTTTGCAATATTGAGTCCCATTTTTTTTTTCAAAATACCGTAGATCTACCGCTATTCAACTCGTGCCTTCGTGGAAAAACCTTCTGGGGGGGGGGGGGGAACATGGACACCTGGACACGGATCTTGAAAACGGCTCAAAACGATAAAGCTCTTCTTTAACCGTTATAATTGTTTCAAGAATAAAAAGAAATAAATTTAAATCTTAGCTAGACTGCTAGAGAACTAGAAAATGTTTCTCTTTAACTGACGCAACGACTTCGGGTATGCATGCATTATATTATTATTTTAAGAGTTTGATAAAGTAATATCCAGAAACATTATGTGCGTTGTCTTATGAATCTAGATCTAAAGGCCAATTATTGAAGTATTATTAAGGCATGTAGATGTATACTGGTGGTCAACCATAATTCTTTCTTGGGCGGATGGGGGTAGGGGGTTGGAGGTCGGGATAAAAAAAAGTTCCACTCTTTTTTAAATGTTACATTCATTAGTTATTAAGTGAAAAATAATTTCTGTGTACGTTGTAGTCTAACTTCTTCTTCTTCGTTCTCATTGTTATGTTGGAGTGTTCAGATGACTAGACCTATACATGAGATGAACTGCGCAGTGGTTTCCAAATCAGGTAGCTCTCCATATAGTTTTCTTTCTATTGGGGTGTTTTGAGGCCAGTGTCTTATACGGGCCTCTTGGTATAGAGAGCAGTTTTGGAGGACGTGGTCGGCATTCTCTGGTGATACTCCACATGGGCAGATTTCACTGGTTCAATTTTGAGCTTCCGGTACATGTGTTGTCGCATTCTGTTGTGTCCGGTCCTGAGTCGAAAAGATTAGTCATTGGTCTTGTCGGGATAGCTTATAGTAAGCGTCATCTTTCGTGTGATTTGGATGAGACGTCGTCAATTTCTCATTTATTTCATTTACAATTAATTCCTTCAATTCTTCTGGATAGAGTGCAGAGTTTATTAGTGAGTAGTCTAACTAAAATAACAAGTATTTCTTCTACTTTTCTGGTGTAAGTCTGAATCACGTGACAAGTATTTAGCTATTAAGGAATGGAAGGCTGAAAGAGCCCGTACCCAAGTACAAGAACTTTAACAGGTCCTGACAATATCAAAATTAGTAATCATCTATAAGCTATGCTAGAAGAAACATTCTATAGGATATCTAGATTTCCACCTTCGCTAACATAAATTTTGTATTTTAGTGTTTTATTGTGTGTTTAAGAAATACACTTAGTTGTGATATGTTAAAAAAACACTGTCATGTAAATTACATAAAAATATATAATGGTATCTGATATATAGTAAGAAAGAGAAGATTATTAAATACTCTGACTCGTAATGTAGAGAAATTGTGCTCTCATTGTTTTCTATATTAAAAGAATTTTTTTTTTTACAAATGAAACAAAAAACATAAAACTTAAATGCCTTTTAACATTAAAATAGGCATCCTATGTTTGGGACCCCTGAACACAAGAAAACAAAAGGCAGCTAGAACACACACATTATAGAGCTGTGAGATTCATAACAAACGAATATTCACATCTGATTAGAGTAACTCCATTAGTAAAATCACTAAATTTAGAACCCTAAAGGATAAAAGATTTAAAAGTAAGGTAGCAATTATACATAAAACACTGAACCATGATCATCAAATACAAAAAACAAAATCGAATAAAATGCTCAGAAAGATACAAAGATAAAGACACATGTCTTGTTCCATATGCTTGGACAAATTTGTACACATGCTCTTTCATCTGTAGCGTTATTAGAGGATGAAGTGGGTTGCTTGTATCAGCCAGGAAAACCAAAAACTTTTCAGAGTTTAAGTCACTGATTAACATGCACGGCTAATCAGATACAGGTACACACGTTGGATGTTATCATCCTCTTTTTGAACTAACGTCTGTAACTTATAAGATAAGATGAGATAAGACGGCTTTTATTTAATGAGAGAGAAGATTACGTCTTCACAAATAATTACTTCCTTTTTTTTTCTTTTTTTTTTTTGCAATGATTAAACTTTTTATAATTTTCTGACACTGTTATTAAATGTGGCACCCGTATCTTAGTCTGTTGGACCGTTGGGGCACCACACATGATCCATCGACCTTCTCTCTCCATTCCTCTTTTCCAATGATTTTCACCTAAAGAATACATTTTTTATTCCTGGAATGAAAACTTTAAATATATCTTATCTTATCTTATATGATACAGACGTTACCTCAAAATAAAATATATTGTGATCAATGAATTCCATGTGCAGAAGAATAGTATGTCTCATGACAAGCATATTCCTTACTTTATGATTATTGGCTTTTAGAAGAGGCTTAGCTAGGTACTCGTGAGCCTAGTAGGCCTGACTTATCATAGGCCTGGGGTTGCTACGCAACTGTTTTAGACGCCTACCAGTAAAAGCAAAATAAAACAATTGATATGTGTTTCTGTCAATTTTTGGTCCACCATTAAAAAGGAAAGGTAACTCTCGCGTCCTCTGTTATATCTCTAGCAATAAGTAAAAATACACACACACACACACATTCACACACAAAGATGAGGTCTAACCAAAAAGAAAAAATGCAATGACCTCTCAGTTCAAGGTGAAAACTGCAAAACTGTCAACACGACCTACTGGGTATGTGAAGAACAGGTCACTTGGACGGAAGCAGCAGATTTGTGTAGAGAAATGTTTGGTTCTATACTCCTGCAGCCCAGACTACAAACAGATTATGACTTTTGGAGATCGTACCTTAAGAGCAAGAAGAGCTACTGGGTAGGGGGAGTTAAGACAGAAACATGGAAAGGTAAGCTATTGATTTTTTATAATTATCTCCCTTTTTTAGCAGGTTGCAACGTCGCAGGTGTCTAGATCTATAACCAATAGCTTCGGCCTAATCCCAGGAGAGACTTTGCCTTGAGCTACTTACCGTAAGAATGTCACCAGCTAAGAAAGCGATACGTGTTAGGAGGGGCATGGCGGGAAGGACAAGCCCTTTTTTCAGCATCTTTCATAAACCGACTGAAGCTTTCTATTGTCTTTAATTGCCAATTCTGCATTTGATTGCGGCTGCAGAACGAGACAGCTGGAGGTCAATTTAATAGGCCTCGGGATACACTTTTGAAGGACTTCAGTATTAGCTATTTTTTCTTGCCATTGAACATTCTGTATTTTTCTTAGACAGTTCATGCGGAAGTAGTTCAGTTTTTCTTTGTGCACGTTTTATATAGACACATTTGAGACCAAATCAGAATCCGCTTCAGAGGACAGACGTAGACATCGACCAACGGCGAACAATGGTTATGCTTGCCCTGGATGTGGCAAATAATGATGTCACAGCTGGGGCTGCGTAATCACGGGAAATACTGCATTCCTTATTTATCTTCAGACTCGAAGGCAAGCCTTATTATTATATTCTCTTATAAATTATTCCATGAGGGTGCCACTATGAAGGTGGGAAAGTATTACATACACAAGATCTTGTCGTTGAATTGATTTTACAGGAAACAATATTTAATTGACAGTGTTCTTGTTATTAATGTCGCCATCATTTTTGCGTCGCTTTTATTAACTATTATTAACCCGTCTGTCTGTCTGTCTGTCTGAATGAAATCTGTTACATATTATTTCTCCCACTTTCCATTTTCGGATCAGTTTCACACTTTGCACAAGTATTCATTGTCCATGACTTCAATAAGAAACAATTAATCAATTAATCTAATCAATTAGTGTTAATTAATTAATTTTCTTTTATATGGGAAATGCAGTAAATTATACAACACCAGGTTAATGATGCGCTATCTGGTCATGGCCAATCTTATATGCTTGTGAGTCTCGGACGCTGACTACAGAGCTAGAGAGAGGGTCCTGGCAAATGGCAACGGAAGTTAGATGCTACAGAAGGATCCTAGGTATCACATCTAATTGCATCACAAACGAAGAGATAAGAGACAGGGTTACTGCAGCGATCGGACCTCACGATGACCTGCTAAGTATCGTAAACAAACAATTCAAAAAATTCAATGGCCATACTACAAGGTCTTTGGGGCTCGCAAAGATCTTCCTTCAGGGAACAGTACCAGGAAAAAGAAGAAGAGACAGACAGAGAAAGCGATTGGAAGACAATATCAAGGAGTGGACGAGCCTGCCATTGAAAGAGGCACTATCCAGGGCAAAATGTATAGAGGAATGGAGAAAGGCGTTCGATAAATTTTGTGTGGTGCCCCAACGGTCCATCATGTTAAGGGAAGATATATT